>JARHVA010006504.1:0-600000 GCA_037957365.1 Torreya grandis | reverse complement strand
AATGGTATGGGTTATGAATCTAGGGTCAAATATCATTAGGTCCTCATATGTCTAGGCAATCACATCCTTGTATTATGTTAGTAGACTCTTCAATTTTTGTTTCTCACTTTTAGTACAACTCAAAATAATGTTCACATATCAAGGATTCTAGTCAATACCCATATTCTCTTTTCTTAAATAAAACTCTATTTCTTTAAATTGATTCTATTATTGACCTTATGGATCTACATTTAAATCTTTCTCTAGGGAAACTATCCCTAGGGATATACAATTTTCCTTCAATTGTAAGACACCATCTTCTCCTAGGTCTTAAATATGCATGTGATCCACATCTTTCTCACATATCAATTAAGATTCAAAGGTCCCAAAACTACTCATAAATTGGAATTTTTTTTTATCATCCTCAAAGATATAGAAGTTGTACATGTCTTGAATAAAGGGATAAGGATCCAACTCTATAGATAATTTTTAAATTTTGGATTCTTAGAGTAGTGCTAGGTTAGTAGCTGATGCTACTAGTGAATCTATAATCTTATTTTGTTCCCTTGGGATGGATCTGATGTTGAATTCCTTAAAGGACTTACTCAGGTCCCACACTTGATATTTATAATTCTTTATATATGTGATCTTGCATTGATATTTATTTTTGATTTGGGTAACAACTAGCTCAAAATTACTAAAGATTTGTAATTACCTAATGTTATGTTTCAATGTGAATTGTATACTAAGTATTAGAGATCCATACTCAACTCTATTATTAGTGAAGTAAAATTACAACCTATAAGCAACCAAGTATTGTTTACCATTTAGATCTATCAAGGATATGCCAACATTAGAACCTTGATTTGACCTAGTTCCATCAAAATGGAGAGTCCATAACTGATAAGAACCTTTAAATTATTATTCATGATGCTCCTATTTGGCAGTAGATGTGTACACTCATGCATGCAAAGATGCAAAATCAACCTTCTCATTCTTGGTATTATACTTAGTGACCAAGGACTTTATATTTGGTTTCTTTTTCCACCCAAATTTGATTGGATACTCCTTTCCAAGGCAACCACATGTGTGAGAAGTGAATGGCCATGTACCTATTTAGTGTCTTTGATCAATCATGACTTAGTAGTAGGCCATAATATTCTAAAATGTCACTGATTAGGATATCTATATACTATTGTACACATGGATATAATGCTAGCTAGATGTGTACATTTTTTAGTTCTCTAATATAGGGTAAAAAAGACTTGTCTACAAATAATACCACTCTTTTTGACATACTTGGGGTAAAAATTAAATTCTTACACACAACTGTTAACATCACATTAGGTGAGGCACCTGAGTCAATCAAGTGATTGTGCACGCTCTTTTTGAACATTTAGACTATTAATAGAAATGGTAGTACTTTAGGTTTATCTTTAAATAACATCACATTTTTATGTGTAGATTTGGACTTGTTAGATGTAGAGGGCCTCTTGGTCAAGGAATTAATTAATAAATCCATATGTTTAATGATCTAAGCCAATTCATATAGGGTGATATTAACCTTGATCTTTTCATGTCCACAACAATGTTGTAGTTAGCTCTACTTTATGGTTCTACACTTTGTAAATGATCATCCCTCTTTTGGGGAGGTATATTTATGTTGGCCTTAGAATCTAGAGGGGTAATAGCATTATTTTTTTGAGGTGTTGAAGTGGTAACATGGTATTTGTTCCTTAGATTTTAATTATTCCTCTATAACTATTGGAACATATGGATCTCATCTATATTATCCTTTGGTTCATTCCCATATAATAAAGGGAATGGGAAGCATGGACTTATTGGGTTAAGATTGTGGGTTTCTAAGGGTAAATTATATATATACACAAACATATATACCTAAGTATATTTAGTTAATTATGATTTATATAAATACATATACTCATAATATATATATATATATACACCAATATACTTATTTGATGAATTGAAAAACTTTAAATATTATTATGTATATATATAGTATCATTTATTTAAGTTCGATAGTTGAATACATGTATATAAATGTATATATACATGCACATATATCTGTGTGTGTGTGTGTGTGTGTGTGTGTGTGTGTGTGTGTGTAATTGATAGTTAGACTTTATGAGTGACTGTGTGTATTACATTGTAAAGATGAAGTTATTGTTTGGACTAGGCATAACTTATGTTTTAAACCTTAAGCTAGATTGTGAAATCTTGTATTATTCATAATGAATTATATGCAAAATTGAGATCTTTTATGCATAGTCATTTGTGTAACCCAAGTACAGGTAGATTCAAAATATGACTGTAGGTTTGTATTCGACTTTATGAAAGAATGTATACCAGTGAAATGATAATGAATTATGGTGGAGTTTAGTTATTTATTATAAACATTAATCCTACTCATAAAGTACTATGTGTTGATGATATTTTCTATGAACTTCACATTCATATATGTATTGTTGAATTGTGTATGAGTTTGCATAGTCTAGTTAGGGACTAGGTATACTGATTCATTTGCATAATTGTATTGTTTATTTGTATTTGTGTTATAGTAGTCTTATTCAAACAAAAATAACATAATAAAAATGATACTAAGTTGGGTATTTGACTATGTGTTATTTGTTGTTTTGTTAATTCTTGAATTGGGTAAAGGTGATTATGATTCTTTTTATTTGCTCATTTGAACTATATTTAATTGGAAAACTTGAATGATTGATTGGATTAAAATGGTTAAATAGTTTTGATGAATAATGGAGTAACTAAGTTCAATTTATTGAATTTTGTGTGTTTATTTATCATGGGCATAAGAACTTATTAGTTTAAGGAAAATGGTTATGGGGCCTTTATATATGAAATAACTATGTACTTTGTGTATAAAACATACTCTAAGATGAATGATAATGTATGTCATCTTAGTAGTATACCGTATAAACAAAGTATATATAATGTAATTTTATGTATGAATTAATATACACACACACACACACACACATAATTGTGTTATAATAATAATTATTATAATAGTGAATAATTGATGCTTGTTTATATTTGGTTAGTATAAAAGCATTATAATGATGTATTTATGAGTTTAATTACAAAACATAATTGTATGTTGTAAATTGGATATTTTTATATGTGGAATATGAACAATTATTTATCCAGGGTTATAATATTGTTTTGTGGAAAAATAATATTATAAGTTTCTTAGTGGTTAAAACAACTAGCAGTCTAGATAATCATTACCTAAATGGTATGTTATATTGAGGATTATTTTTGGATTATATTTATTATTTGTAATATAATAGATGTATGGATTTATTTCACTTCATTTGAAAGACTAAAAGAATGTTTTTGATATTTTTGTACTTAGCATAATTTGATTAGCTAAAGTGAAATATTACGAATGAATCTATTGGTTCTTATATTATTATTTATTTTATTGAATCTCACATTTGTGACCCTAATTAATTAGTGGTTGGATTCCACTTGTTTAAATAGCACCATTAATGCAAGATAAGGGGTAATCTGACCAATTGGTGTGTATGAATTTGAATGATCTTAGAGATCATTTATTATTAAAAACTTTGGCCAAAGTAATGTTTGATAAAACATTATCATTTCATATGTTGTTATAGTTTTTATATTCATGTGATATCATATTAGAATGGATTTTTTATGGTACACATTATGTATTAAATATTTTCAACACATGAGTTCTAGTTTGTTACTCTAGATTCCAACACTATCATTATCTACCCATATGTGAAGCGGGGGCATCCCCTTATTTTGGAGATGGTGTAGGGGATATATGGTCTATGGTTAGTGTGTAAAAGTGCTCAGATGACGTTGTCCCTCCTAGCTGAATTACTTTACTTGAGACTACACTTGAGATGACTTAGTGATACTTGAGTTGTGGAGACTCTACTTAGAGGAGCTTTGTATCATATTTTATAATTTGTGACATTTTATGTATTACTAAGAAATACAATATTTATTCATTGTAATTTTACAATAGAGGTTATAATATTGTAATAGTTGTGGCTGAATTTGTACTATTTCATTTATGATGAGATGTAGTATTTATGGTTATTTAGTATTGTTCATGATTTAATATATCTATTCATGGTTATCCTTAGCTAAGTGGATTAGATATAACCTTTATGGTTAACAAAATTAATATAGCTATTTAAATATCACTAGGTAGGATTTCTCATGGTGAAATCTACATGTTTGAATATGTGTATTTAAATTTTAAAAAAATATTGTAATATTTAAATAAAACCTAGTGGGTTTGTTACATTGTGGTATTAGAGCTAAGGCTAAAACTCTAGGAATTAATGTGTCCACTAACACAATTTATTCTCATGATAAACAAGAATAACAATGGTACACTCTAGAGTAGGAGGTGAGGGTAATTTTAATACTGAACCCCTATTGATCTAAATCAGTTTATAGCTAAGAAAGCTATAAAGTTGGATCAAATCCTTACATCCATGCAAGAGACTAGGGATAAAATCACGACCCTAGAATAGGAAGGGAATGGCCATGAAGAGGTAATGGTCAATAAAAAATTGAAGATCATCCTAATGACTAGGAACATCTTCAAGAGTAGAGGCATGAGGAGGTGCCATAGGATGTGAAAGCTCAAGTAGCTGCAGAGTTAACACATGAGATGAAAAATTGAATCTAAACAAGTCAGATGGAGTTGTAATAGGGAATAGAGATAAAGTGTGGATAATATAAATGGACAAGTATTTTGAGATTCATAATTATTTAAAATTCACAAAATTATTTTAGGGAGCTTATTAGATTATTGGTGAAGCAATGACTTAGTAGGCAAAGAAGAAGATCAATATGAAGTTCGACTCAACCACCACCACTTAGGAATAGTTTGTGACACTATTATTTTCACAAAATATTGAACCCTAGAGTTTGTTGTTAAATCCTACTCTAATATTTAGGAAACATTAGAATACTTCTAGGCTTGTGGGTTGCCTATGATAGAGGTAGACCTTTAGGTTTAAGGGCTAACTCCTTATATTGATATTTTAATCCTTATCACCTACAATAATTACTTGATTGGATGAAAAGGGATAAAATTAGACATGAAATTAAACTAATATATTAATTTGATACACTAGAAATATCTCCACTAGACTACCACACCATTTCATTATGAAACATGACTTACAACACTAGTCTCAAAATCATGGATTGCTGTAACATCAATATTTCAAACATGGGGGTGATATGCATGAAAATACTCAAGGTGAGTGAAACATAGATAATTTTAAGACATTAAAGATAATAATTACACTTAAATATATACCAACACACTGGATACACTTCATGTGACCTATTAGAGTGAGAACTACTTACACCAAACATGAAAGGAAAAAGAAAAGGCAAGGATAAACATTTATCACTAGACACTTCACTATAAATCACTTTACACACTTAGAAAATAAATTCATGAACTCAAAAATATATTACAATTCTTATTTCAAAGTAAAATTAAAATATCAAACTGGTAGGACTTTGCCATACTAAGTGTGGATTAGATTACAAAAGCCAAAATGGCTTTCATTTATAGGACATGTGAGGAGGAAGAGAAGAAAGGCAAGTGGAAAGGTCACAAATATGTGTAAAATCATGAAAAATAATTAAATTTTAGGATAATGAAGTGGATAATAGAGTTTTAGAAGATATTCTTGGACAAGTGTCCATCTAAAGCACAAAAAATCCTCAAATTGGCATAGAGACCCTTTAGCTACCTTATTGAAACTACCTTCATGATTAGGCATCTCTTGAATGATCAAAACTAGAATAAGAAGAGATAAAAGATGTGAAATATATTATGGGGGTTAGAAACATGAAATGATAGTCATCAAATTCATCCCTTACTTTTATCCATCTTTTAGACACTTGTACTTACCATCTACTATCATTCATTAGCCCTCTTGGCCTCATTATTCATATTTATCACCCAAGTGGACTTTAGTTGCTCAAAAAAATCCATGTAAAAGGTGTTATGACAACTTATAGAGTCTCTCTACCTTACATTCCATGAATTAGGCCTTAAAATCTCCCAAAAATAGACCTCTCACTCTTTCACCTGGCAGGCACTCGTTATCTTCAATCTTTGTTTAAGACTGATTATGATGGATGGTGTATCAGAGATGTTTTCATGCCCATATATGGTGATAAATTAATATTTATAGTTATAATAAGTCTAAATTGACACCCTAAAATGGATTTCACATTTTCATCTTCTTCTATAGCTATAAAACAATCATGAACTTACAAAAAAACTTGTTTTTAACCCAATCCTTATAAGTAGGGTACAAACCAATTAGGTGGGAAGGATAATGAGATATTAATAAAAAAGTTTAAAATAATTTATAGTCTATACTATCCCTCCTAAATGTATCTCAAGTGATATTTCCTTCATCAGGTCTTAGAAAAGGGTTTAAGAGGGTTTTGAAATATTTTGCTTCTTAGCAATGGCTTATAAAATACAGATGTTCAAATACCAAAAAAATTCCAAAAAATCAATTTTATGACCTCCTTCAACCATTCCTAACTCCTCGGGTCACCAGGAAATCCCTTTGTACAAGTTTGAGCATTTAAAATTGGCCTATCAAGCCTTAGAGTGCATTTTGGGTACCCCTGAAGTGATTTTAGGCTAAAAATGGACCTTGTATGATTCCATCTAAAAAATTATGGATAAAATTAATCTTATACTATAAAATAAAGGTCATTTTATGCATTGGAGAGTTCAAATGGTCATAAAATTGAAACTAGATCCCTGTGGGGCTTAGGTCTAGTTTTAGGCCTAATAGGCCTGACTATGCTTGAGTTGTCCATGACCACCCTGAGTACTTATGTTGAGTATAAATATTTCTCCAAATTTTATAATTCTCAAATAAAATATATAAAACACTTCATAGTGTCCCAAAACTCGTCATGTTGCCCTCCCAATCTTTGTGTGCTCAACCTACAGTCTTCATCTTAACTGGGAGTGCCCTCTGTCTGAGATAAAGTAAAGGGAATCTACACTATTTTATTAGCCAAAATAAGGATATAAGGTGTTATATTAGGTAATTATGACATTATACACCAAATATTATGGATTGATTACCTTTCTATCATCCACAACTTTAAAAACTTCAAGATAGACTTATATGATAAGTGACTATGCAGGGTTTTAAGAAACGTCAAAATTATGACTGTATGTTAGTTTTTCTACCATATTTCCTTATATAATAATAATTTGAAGTTATTAATACCATTTTGAGAGTGATTTTATCATGATAAATTCATCTATAATTTTTCCAACCTTCTCAACATGCACTTTCTACTTAACTAGGCCTAGTCTACATATTTTAGCAAATTATGTTGATTAGGTCACCTATAGGTGACAATAAAGGAGATTTAAAAGGCATATGTATATGTTAATTAGGACCTGATTAATTAATTAATATATCTTATTTTAATTTAGATCATTAGGTCACTTTTACCCAAGTGAATATTTATGCTTGCCAAACTTCCAACTTCTTCCTTCTCATTATCAACCCTATAGGTCTATAGTCAGGCTGTAGATGATAATTTAGGGTGTAAGTACTATAATTGTATACCATATATATGATTAATTATGTGTTTTACATCCTTATTTTTACTTAAATCTCTTAAATAATCATTATCCTAAGGTTTAGTATATTTACCATTTAAAATCCAGTAACTTGCCTTTACTATTACCTTTCTACCCTCCCTAACCTCCTAAATCCATTAATAACCTATGGAATCTACCCATAAAAAACTTTGCCCCCATATAATGTCATTACCAATAAATACACATGTATAAAATACAATTTTACCCAGGGTTGAAACAAGGTTATCAATCTGGGTGAATCAACACCGATTCTCTTGATCAACATTGATCCATAAATACCCACCCAACCTTTGCATTTTGAACCCTAAAAACTTAGAATCTTGAATTACTGCTAGATTTATTGGATAATTAGTGACATCCTTAATTAAAATCTTCTATAATTTTTTTGTGTTCAACCGATATCCTCTATCACAAGCCTAAGAAACTAACCGTATTTATGGAGAATTACATTCTGTTTGTAATTGTGTCCAAGCTCAGTCATCATGTTTTATTATTTAATTTTCTATCAATTTATTCTACTATTATCTACTTATATAATATTTAAAATATCATCCATAACCTTTAATATCCTTTTATTTTCCCTATCATCCAATCTATCTCATTTATCTTTTATTTTAATTAACCTTAGTCATAAAGAGAATTGATGTTGATTTATTTTGAATCAACACTGATTATATAGATCGACACCAATCTTGTCAGGATTGGCATCGATCCAATATATTTAATTTTTATAACTTGAGAAGTTAATCTTAAACCCTTGTTTGCAAATTTTTACTAATTTTTTATCATTTGAATATGGCCTTTGAATGCATATGACTATAGTAGGCATAGTATATGAAATAATCAATATCATAGATCCCCTTATAGTATGCCAAACCTTGTTTGTGGATCAAATTTACATGTATTTTGATCTATCTCTATTTTCTATTATTCATTCACCCTCTATCAAAGCCATTGAAGATCAACTAGCTATCATATCGGATGATATATATTTTTCTATGGCTTACTGGGATGAATATTATGCTTAGAGGATTGAATCTTAATTATCATTGTTATCTTATCCTTTATCTATTGTAATTTCATATGTTGTTTATCCAGTTGATTGTGTAAACAAGTGAGTTGACATCCATTTGAGGAAACTCACAACTTCTTAGGATTGGTCTTTTACTAGATAGCTCACCCAATTATCTATTAATCTATTTTTGTCAATTATTCAAATGTGTGTAGGTTATTCTTCCTAGCCAAAAATAATCTCTCACAATATCTAGATTCAAAGTGGTGAGAAACATATTCTAATCCATAGGTATTCACCATAAAACCTATTTTAATTTGAGTTTTTAGTAAGTAATATTTAAATTTAAGGAAAAAAAAAAAACTACTTAAATGTTTTGGCACATTCAATGGGACCCCTAAGGTCTCACTTTTCTTATTAAAATTAAAATTTGAATTTATCTATATTTATATCCCTTTATTTTGTTTGATGTATTCATTCAAAGAAAATCCAAAATTTCTATTTTTTCCTTTCTAAAGGTTAAAAAAATTTGCATCCATTTTGCTTGCTTAGTTAATTCATATAGAATAATATAGGTAGTAAATTTATAATGGTTATCACTTCTATGACACATAGACCAAACCAAAAGCATAATAAACTCATAAAAAATTAACATAAAGGAAATGATTGGGATTTAATCACCTAGAAGTAACCTTCTTCTCAGCTATCCCACTTAGATTTCACCACCAAGGGGAAAACTAACTTAGTACTCTAGCTGAGTATAAACCCTAGTCTTTCGATATATACTGGCTAAGCACTCGCCACCCTTATGTTGTGGTGTGTGTATGCCCCAATACCAGGCTAAGTATCAATTCTAGTACATAAATATTTTCAAGCCTAAACAAACTTAAGACCATCTTTATATTACTACTTGTTAGGACCCTTTATAACCTTTTATTTTATTTTATCACACTTTAAAGTTAAAAAGTAAAATATGTTTAGGTACATCTTTAGCATGTGTATCTTTTCATCTTCACTAAATATGAGATAATTGAAAAGAAATTTTGTTTTATTTTTGTCTTTATTTATTGATTTTACCTTTATCCCTACATGGTTTTGATACGATAGAAGTAACAAAAGAAAAATTAACTCCCAACTTCATCCTCATCCATGGAAAATTATCCTAGTCTTCCTACTTCTCCTGAGTCCATAGGGAAAGGTATTCATTAGTATTTTACCTAGGGCAATCTTGAATTTTCCACTATACTAGATAAAAACCCCATCACACTTAACCATTATCTCAAATCCCAAACCATACACATCCCGATTTATACCCATATGCAGTTCTCCAAGAACCTATATGACATGCATTTAGAGGAAGGTAAAGGGTTTACCACCACTATGGTGTCTTCCCATAACAATCCTCCTTCAATTAGTTTTGACACTAACACTACACAACCCTTAGGTAATCTACCTCTAGTGACGTCTAGTGTTCCATCCCTAAATACTACCCAAAATTAAAATTTCATTGCACCTTATCCTAAAACTACTCAACCTATTACCATATCACTTTAGAACCTAGTCAACCCTTCCACCTATCTAAACTAGTGTACCCTTAAATACCCAAACTCATCCTTTAAAACAAGCCCCTATAAGTTAATCATCTCAAAAATATGTCCCTTTGACCACCAAATACATAAAACCTACAAAATTTATTGGATTTACTTAGATTCCCTTAAAATATCCATAGTATGTGGTGGACTCTCAACCAATGATAACTACATCAGTTGGTTATCCTTTATCCCATACTTTTTCCACTCAACTTTCTATGTATCAACTCTCATAATTTTTTTTGGAAATAATCCCTCAATACAATGCTCAACCAAATCTCATGATCATCCTTATGAACATGATGGCTAATTTGGAAGCCTCTGCCTCTATACATAATAACATGCTCACATATGAATAAATCTATAACAAGCCTATTACCCTGACAATTGTTATTAGGCCTTATCCTACACAATGGGAAATTCTAATGCTTATGAAGTTTCAAAATAAGGAGGATCCTTAGAAGTAACTTATAGTGTTTAAACATGCTTGTTACTTTATAACACATGATGACATGTTTCTTCTTAGTACCTTTCCTATGTTGTTAGCTAGACTTTCCCTAGATTAGTACTACTCAATTCCATAACATTTCCTCTTCTCATTTGGATAACTAGTTTAAATATTCTTTGACACTTTTCTATTAATATCACAAGAAAAGTCACTATCACTGACCTCTATGAAATCTAATAGTTTGATGATGAATCCATCATTGAATTTGTGGCTAGACGAAGGATTCTCATCAATCAGCTCACCTTTTTCCTTCTGAAACCTAAGCTAATCAAATTATTCATGAGATCATGTGCTTAACACATCTCATTGACATTAATGGTATAATATTTTCAACCTTTGATGAGGCCTTTTTGATGGCCTAAAAATTTGAAATTAGATCCCTAGAAGAAAGGAAGGTTAAATTACAGAATAAAAAATTTAAATCTGATCCCTTTAAAGGGACTAACAACAATAATAAGACTAAAGGAGCTACTAATGCCATATTTGTAAAATCAACACCACCACAAAATAAAAAACAATCTAATACCTCTACCTCATAGGCATAATCTCAAAAGTCATTGACATGCTTTCCCCTAAAATAATATACACATTTAGGAGAATCCTATGAGTCTATTTTAGATAAAATCTTAAAGGCATCTCTCATCGAGTTTCCTCTGGTAATACACCTCTATGATTCTCACCCAAAACTTAGTTGGTTTAGGGAAAATGACTTTTGTAATTTTCACCATGTAATAGGTCATGATGTTAATAGATGTCATTATTTTAAAGGCTTGGTATAAAATATTAGATGTCAGGGGGAGTTATAACTAGATAACCCTAACACACACCCAAATCAGTCTATAGATATATTTAGGCAACCATTCCCTAATCATGCTTCCAAGTAAAATTCTATGAAATCTAATTTGGGATCCACTTTAGAACATGAAACTCATGCAATTAACACAATCCATCACCAAATTCTCCCTAAATAAGTTAATAGTACTCTTATCCTTGATTTAATTATAGGAGGAACCATCTAAACTAAGTGAAGACATCCTTAAAACTTCCTCAAGTTTTCAGGATCTCATTATTTGGGATCCACTCAAAGAAACCATATCTAAAAGCACTCAAGGATTAAAAGAGGAAATGACTATCGAAGGAAAGGTTTTATTAGAGATTATATAAGATATGAATACCATTCCTTGCATCATTTTAATACCTGCATATAACATACCTATTCCCTCTAGCTTATTACCTCATAAGGAAAAACTATCACATTACCCAAAACTAGATCAAGACTAGCTCCCCCCATTGCTCAAGAGGTGATAAATCTTAGAGAAGCAAGGGGAAAGCCATAGATATCAAAATAAGAACCTCAAGGCCTTAAGGGGAAAATATCTATAACATCCTCCTATTAGGATTAAACTCCCTAAAGAGGACATCCCTACTACCCTTGAGGAGATTCAAAATGTGCAAGTGTTGCTACCACCTATTCAGACAAGAATATCTATATTAGGACCTCATCCTTTAACAAGACTAAAAGATTCCATTATAGAATCCTCCACTAAATCACATGTATCATCAAAATAAGATCTTACCATCATGATCATGCTGATACCTAACCCATTAAACCACTATTATCTATAAGTTTTAGGTGTAAGGACTTATCCAAAGAACATGATACCTATAGTAGGGAACATTCAAACAAGTAGTTCAAAAGTCCAAGATTCAAAACCACATACGTCTTCCCTACCAATGCCTCAGAGGATTGAAAAGTTTAGTGAAGACCCATTCAAGGATCTTATTCTAGGATCCTTGATCAACTTCTTCAAACCTCCCTTATTATTCTACCACCATAAGGCCTATAAATTCTCATATTCAGAAACTAGCATGGTATCAAGAAAATAGGAAATGTACATACCATCGAATAGTAGGTCATGGCATGGAAAATTATAATGAACTAAAGGTCACAATTTAAAATTTATTAGAAGAAGATGATATCTTAACATAATAGATAGATCATGATCATACCCATAGTCAAACTACTAGGGTTACATCCACCTCAAGAAGTAGCACACTACTCATAGTATTAGAATGAGTTGTAAAATAAGATAAAACCTATGATAGAGCTCAGTATCAATCTCTCCCTCTATATGTGGATGAATATAAGAACATAATGAATCCCCCTTTATTTTAGATATATGAAATTCACATATCTACACAATCCCAAGCCCAAGGGCATAAGACCCACAATCATAAAAAAGCCAAAGTGACTATTACCAAAGCACTAGCTCCTAAATAAAATAGTCTAATGATGATCACTCTTAAATCTAAAGTTTCTATTTTAGGAAAATCTCAATACAACAATTCTTTAGAATTCATACAAGTATTTGTTCTAAAGTAGCTTCATCAACTTCTAGTCAAGATGTCCTTATATGAACTTGTCTAAAATTTTCCACAACACTACGAGGCCATGATAAATGCCTTATGAGTCATCGAGATACAAGTTGATGAACTTCAACCTTTATCAAATTTCATTACATCACTTTGAAATCCATTATCTATAATCTTCCATGATTTAGAAATACCACCCTTATAGATTGATGATCAAGATCCTATGCTATTTATCACTGCCCAAATTGATCAAACTCGAATCAAACAAGTCATGATTGATAATGGCTCTAATATAAACATCATTTCCTCTCATGCATTTAAAAAAATACATCTACCTAAAATAATTGTAGCCTACTCCCCCATTATCATATGATCTTTCAATGATGCCATCACCCTTGCATTAGTAGTTGTAGTCCTTCACATTAAAGTAGGTGTGTGTGTTATCCTCAAACTATTTTATGTAATTGAAGGGGATTTTCAATACAACATTCTCTTAGGACATCTTTGGATATGTGCTATGCCCTGCATCCCCTCTACCTTACATTGATGTATTAAATTTAAATATGAAGCTAAAATCCACAACATCTTAACTAATACCCATCCATCCAAATCTTGTACCCTTGCGTTCTAACCAAATGATGTCTTAATACCATTAAAAAGTGGTACCCCATCATTATCCAATCAAGCATCAACCAGTATGATAATCCCTGCATCAAGAATTGGTAAGGGGTCCATTAATTTTGTATTTTAGTAACTTTTAATTAGAGAGTATTAGTTATTGGCACTCAATACTCTCCCCACTCCATAAGAATATGGATTCTCTAAAAAACAATAGGCTTACTATCCATATTTGGGGAAAATTATTTATTTTGGTTCATCTTTCCTCTACACCCATTTGATCTATGGGGGAATCAACCAACCTTATTCAAGCCTTTCTAACCAAACTCATGCTAAACCATTTACATCAAACTTTTCATTTCTCAATAAACCCCACTTCATAAAGACATACCTATAATGGTGTACTTGGAACGGTTTTGGCATAGGACGTTATGAGAAAGGCCCACATAAGGTGCATCAGGATATTTTAGAAAACCCCATGAAAAACTTAGCCTTGATTTTAGTAAAAATCCTAAAACTACCTTAAATATTACTCTCCTTCCCATCCTTGAAGAGGACATGCCATCCTCACCATCCAACACCCCTTCTTTGACTGATAATATTGTATCTATTCATCCAAATTTTTTTTAATTAGTTCCATTACTATAAAACCTCTCATCTATCACTGTGATGGAGAGGTCCAAACCATTCCTTTATCCTACCCATACATGATAGGATAGGATTTTACCACAATCCTTATTCTTCAATTCCAAGATGATGAGTCAATCTTAATTCATTTAGGTACAAAGAACTCCCATCTTTGTAAATCCCTTCCATCTGAAACCTCTAGTCTATTAAATGAAGCCACCAATGACATTAACATAGGATCCTATGAAAATCCATGAATAATTAAGTTTAATAAATCCTTATATCCCTAAGAATACCAAGATTTCACTACATTTATAAGAGATCATAGTGAAACACTCACTCGGTCCTATATAAATATGCCTAGCATCAGAATTACTATAATCATCCATAACATTATCACATTCCCTGATGCCAAACCCATAAATCAAAAGATCTAGAAGATGCATCCTCACATTATGATCTTAGTCAAAGAAGAGTTACAATTCCTCTTATCCCTTAACTTTATCTAACCTATTGATTACCCTCAATGGATATCTAACATCATCCCTATAACCAAGCCTATAGGGGGACTACAACTTTGTACTAACTTTTGAGACCATAATCTTGCTTATCTAAAGGATGATCTCCATTTCCCTAATATTAAACAATTAATATATTTAACCACTAAGAATGAAATATTATCATTTATGGATGGGTTTTCTAGATATAATCAGATCCTTATCACACCAAAAGACTAACATAAGACTTCATTTATTACTTCTTGAGGGACCTTTTGCTATTGAGTTATGCCTTTCAGCCTAAAGAATGTAGGAGTCACCTATCAAAGAGACATGACTTACATTTTCCATAATATCATCCTTAAAATTATTGAGGATTATGTGGATGATATCTTTGATAAATAAAAATTACAAAAAGACCACCTTTTTATCCTAAAGGTTATCTTCACCCACTTAATCCAATTTTGTGTCCATATTAATTCTAAGAAATGCATTTTTGGAGTATTGATGGGTAATCTCCTAGGTTTTATTATCTCCATACATGAGATAGAAGTTGACCCTACCAAAATCATTACCATTTTAGAAATTCAACCCCATCAAATATTAATTAGCTCTATAATATGCAAGGTAAATTACAATCTATCCATTATTTTATCTCTCATCTATTTGATCGATGTCAACCATTCCTTCACCTCCTATGGAAGGATATCCATATTTTAAGTGGGACTCTGGTTATCAAGAGGATTTCAAATATCTTAAGAGATACCTTCTTTCACCACTATTTCTCACTCCTTTAAAATAAGGATGATCATTCTTCTTGTACATTTCTTCTACTGATCATGCCCTTGGAGCCATGTTTGCCCATCATGATGAACAACATAAAGAGTAGGAAATTTAATATATCAATTGAGCACTTGTTTAATATGAGATTTGTTATTATCATATAGATAAGTTATGCCTAATTATAGTCCTTATTTCTTATAAGATTCAACATTATCTAAATCATAAAACCTATGTGGTTACAAACATTGATACCCTAAAGTTTATGTATTCCAAGCCTGATCAGAATTGGAAAATGGCCAAATGGATTATGATTTTTGTAGACTTTGATCTAGATTTTATCCATTAAAAGTTAGTTAAAGGTCAAATCATTATTTATTATCTTTTTGAGGCACCTCTATTTGATAATGAACTAGTTAATTATGAAATCATAGATGAATCTATAGCCTTCACATCTCAAATAAATCCACAATATCAAATGACTCTCTTCTTTAATGGATATTAATGTAAACATTGTGGGGGGAGATGGAATTATCCTAATCCATCCTAGGGGGACACCTATCCTTCTATCTTTTAATCTTGATTTTGACTACACTAATAATATGATAGAGTATGAGGCTTTAATCATAGGTCTCCAAACTACTTTAGCCTTGGGTATTAAGACACTTCATATCTTTGGTGATTCCCAAATTGTGGTCAATCAAATTAATGGAAATCATTATAGTAAAAATGATACCTTTCATAAGTATAAAACCTTGTATCATTAGTTACTAACCATTTTTTATCATTACACTATCTAAGCCACTCCTTAATTAACTAACAATTTTGTGGATACTATGGCTTCTTTAGCCTCCTTTATCCCATCTTCATCTTAGGAATCTAAGTTATTTTTCCTTGTTCATAGGATTATTTTACCAAAATTAACCTTCCCTCCATCTATAATGTGGAGGAAAACCCATCATATATATATATTCCTCTAGATCTATCTAAAAATGGCAAGTGAGCTTTCCAACATTGTGTCACCCATTTTTTCATATTGGGGGGTGTTATTTATAGACATGATTTTGATAGTATCCTTATTTTTTATCTCCATAATCATGAAGTTACCCTTGCTATCTAAGAATATCATGATGGGTTGTGTGGTGGACATTTTAGTGGCCACACCATCACTAAGAGAATCTTATGGTTGGGCTATTATTGGCACACTTTAAATTAGGATTGATATGAGTACATTAAAAAATGCATAAAATGTCAGGAACATGCCAACCTATCCTGTGTTCCTAGCCAAGCATTATAGGTATCATATGACATTTGGACTTTTCCCAGTGGGGGATCGATCTTATAGGTCAGATTAATCCTAAGTATTTATAGCATCATAAATTTATCATTACCACCACTGAGTATTTTACTAGCGGGTTGAGGCTATCCCCCTTATCTTGACCAAAGTAGATGAAATTTTTAAATTCATTAGTCAGCATATTATTTATCACTTTGGTGTTCCTCATAAGATCATCAAAGATAATGGAAAATCTTTTAAGAACAAAAAGGTTTAGGATATCTATGATTCCTTTAACATTAAGCTTAGTTTTTCCTTACCTTACTATCCTCAAACCAATAGATAGGTCGAGGCATCCAATAAAACTCTGATCAAGATCCTAACTAAAGTCATTAATGAAGTAGGCAAGAATTGGCATCTTCATGTTCCCTTTGTCTTATGGGCTTATCGAACTAGTATTCAAAACCCTATAGGTGCTACTCCTTTCTCCCTAGTCTATGGTGCTAAAGTTGTACTTCCTCTCAAAGTTCAAATTCCATCCCTTTGCATATCCATTAAAAGTATCATTTCTTAGGATGACTTCTATCAGGAATGATTAGCCCATCTTGAACTATTGGATGAGCATCAATTGGCTTCCCTTGACCATTTACATGTATATTAGGAATAAATAAAATGTGCCTATAATAGGCATCTAAAAGAACATGAATTTAATATTGGCAACCTTTTATTAAAGGAAAATCAACATTTCACTAATATGAAAAAAATAAAAAAGGAAAATTTTTTCCAAATTAGCTCGAACCATATATTATCACCCATAAGTATGGACTTATGGCATATCAATTGGCCTCTTTTGATGGAAAATCATAATGAGAACCTATTAATTCCTTGCATCTACATCCTTTCTACTATTAATAAATCTTAATCATCTTGGTCTACCTAGTTTAGTTTCTAGGTTTCATATCCATATTATTCTTATACCAACTAATTATATATAGAGACATGTGGTTATCTGGTATCATTACCCATTTTAAACATTGAATATGAAAACCCTAGATCTATTCATATCATGATCTAATTAGATAAGCTTTACCTATAATGGAAATGAGCTCCAAATAATTATTCCCTAAAATCCCTCCTTATCACTAAATAATTTTGAGAATAAGTGTTTTATCTTGTGTATCAAAGCTTTGGGAAATTATCCTAGGATACATGAGGCCAATCTATAAATCAATAATAACATTGGGATAAAAATATAAACAAAGAATCTACAAAAGAAAATCAAAATAAATAGATTAATCGCTTGACTAATAGCTATGTAAATCCATAAAATATGAAAAAATATACCAAATATCAAAAGCACATACTCCCTTAAAGGACAAATGTTTCAAATAAAGCATATCTAGAAATATATACCACTCCCTCAAAGGATGGCTATCATGCATAAAATACCCCTAAAAATCATCCCACATTGATCAAGTTTGTTTATTTAGTAGACTTCTCACATTGATCAGTCCATGTGGATTGGTACAAAAGGATTCTAGGTTTGACCTTAGTTTTGGGTCTACAAGATGGAAACATCTTCTTCTTAGAATCCAATTTCTATCAAATCCTAAAAGAAAATATTAAATATCCTGAACTTAGTTGACCTAGAGTTGTTAGGATTATTATTAGTAGTTGGTTAAGGATGCAAATCCATTCCTTTCAAGTGGTTTTATTGGATCATGATATGATCCAGTAACAAGCAATAAAGACCTTCATAAATTAAATATGTGCTAGATTATTTGGTACTCATATCCTAAAATCCAGTAAATCAATAATCCATAGTTTTAAACCTATAAATCAAATCAATAATAATCATAATCCATAAATTTTTTTCATAATCCAAATCATAATTTAAGAGATTTTAAAGTTTTAAATCCATAATCCATAATCACATCAAAAACCTATAACTCATAATCAATAATCAAATATACATCAATAATCCATAAGCATTTTTTCATAAAATCATATAATCCATAATCTAATCAAATCATTAATCCATAATCACATAATCAAAATTTGCCTCATTAATTTTAAACATTACATAAATCAAAATCATATCCATCATAATATAATAGCTATGATCCATAAACATTTTATAACATTAAATCCATGATCAAATAATCTAATCACATCTCATAAAAATCCATAATCCATAAAAAATCCATAATATAATCATGATCCATAAATATTTTATAACATTTAAATCCATAATCAAATTATCTAATCACATCCCATAAAAATCCATTATCCATAATACATAAATTACATCCATATTACTCATAATCCATAAACATTTAAATCCATCACATGTAACAACCATAATAAATCACGCCATTTAAATCCATAATCACATAATCCATACAAAGTAAACATCTATGTAAGCATAATCCATGAACATCCATAATACACAAGCATAATCCATGCACATCCATAATACACAATAATAATACATGAACATCCATAATCTATAATAATAACATAATCCATAATCATGAATCATATAAATGATCATAGTACATCAAAATATTTGTATACATGTTTATGGCTCTCTGGCCTGTATAATGAATATAAATACATGCATGAGCCACTATTTAAACTATAGATTACTCAAGTTTATGCTCCTCAAGGCTCCACCCTCATATCCACCCCCATCTCCATCTCTATCAATATCCCTATCTCTCCTTTGAGATACACTCTCCTTGATCATTGACCCTATGTGTATGTGCTTGGAAGACCTATCTTGTACAAAAATATGGGTAGCATAACAAGGAGTATCTAAATTTGATCTAAAATAATATTCTCATAGTATCTCATCTTTTCCACCATCTCCCTATATCACTCAATACTCATAGTCCCCACCTATTTAGTGTTTGGCCCTACCACCTCTCTAATAATCTACATTGATGACTCTCTCTCTCTCTCTCCCTCCCTCATCCTTAGAATTTCTCTCTATTCCTTATAGTGATCCCACTCCTCCACCACCATGTCATGACTCAAATACAAAGACTCAAATCTAACTTGTAGTATATTTAATCAAATTTGCATTGTATCTCACTCTATCCACATTACAGTTAGTGGTGCTATGCTATAGTTAATTATCCTTATAAGGTGATACACTAATACCTTAATGTATCCCTCTCCATGATAATCTATACCACATATATATCATCTTCTTCTATCTCCTCCCCTCTCCTAACCTCTCCCCCATCTTCCTCATCCCCCATCTCATCCTTAGCTTCCTCCTCAACCTCCTCCATCTTGTCATCCCCTCCCCTGTTATGGATGCACTACCCTATCCTACCTCACTATCAAATACTCAACCCACTATGTTGTATATGTAAGAATGCACCTCACATCCTCTACATCCTCTCCTAATGGTACCCTCTCTTCTTTTAAAAGGACTAGTCCTAATACCTCATACTCTATTTCATCTCACTTGTATATGTGTAGGAACCATGTAATATCCTGTACTAGCCCAAACTACCACTAAAATAATCTAAAATAGAGGTAATCTAGGCACTCCATCCTCTTCCTCATCACCCAATGCTCCTTTTATATGCCTGTGAGCCATGCCACCACATTGAACCATGTAGGAAATGTTAGATAGGGTCTCTAAATGATTTTTGCATCCCTTAGCCCCTTTAAAACCCCTATTTAGTACTCAAGGTCCTGATTGATACCATCTATCAAACCTAATGTAAGGTCATCCTTGCATCAAAGGAGGCCCATGATGTACTCTATATCATATCATTGTATCCATGGGGTACCAATGGGCTGCACTATCCTAATGTGCTCATAAGCCCAGTAATCTAATATGAAAATAACATCTAATCCATATCACCTCTAGGTCTTCTAACCCCAAATTTCCTTATAAATCTATGCTAATAAAGTAGACACACAAGCAAAAACATCCAATTATCTATCATGTCCTTAACTACACTAGTCAAGCTCCATAAAAATTTACCTCCACTTGAGTTTGGGAGTGCATAGTAGGATATTGCCAACATCATCATGGTGAGTACACCTCTCCTCATTATATCAACTTTATATAGAGGCTCAAAAGTGAAACCACCAACAAAAAATATGATATCATTTACATCATCACCGTATAGGCATGTTAAGGCTATTCCTCATACCTAATCATCCATAGGTACTATACGTGCTCCTTACACTAAAATTTGTAGAATTTGGTATGTGTCCTCCTATGTTATGGTCATCTCTTTGATAAAAAATCAAAATTTCCTAGTCATCATATCCTAGTGCTCTACTAGAATAACTAGCAAGCCCATGTCTTGATGGATACATCTGTAGTGGCACACCCTTCCTAAGCATATGACTTCTAGTTGGCCTAGTCATCATCTCCAAGCTAAACTCATAGTCACTCTAGTAAGGGTGATATTTACTCGTGCATCTATATTAAAACCCATGCTTGCCAATAATATCCCCTATAAGCCTAAAATATCCTAAAAAATCTAACTTATCCTAACCCTAGACTCTAATCTAAGCCCTTCACATGTTTTATGTGAATCAACACCAATCCCTTATATATAATCATCATTTCATCTAGATCAGTGCCATTTTGGTGCAACACCATTGATTCCCTATGAATCATCACTGATTCACTGGGGAATTGGTGCTGATTCTCCAAAACCACCTTCCTATAATCCTAGCTTTGTCCTAAATCTAAAAAAGCCTAAAAACTTAAAAAATTCAAAAAAAAAAAATTAATAATATAATAGACCTACCTCATCCTATGAGCATCATCATGACCTCAATCCATTGATGCTAGCATCCATCTCATTTCATTGCACACTCATCATTTGCACACTGATTGCCCTCTTTTTTTACACTACTTGCAATGTTATGTATATCTAGCCTTGCCCCTTAGCTTTATCCTAGTACCTTATCACATCTACCCTATTATTTTTCTTATACCATTTTAGGTTTGTGGATTTTGAGCCCCTAATGGTCCCATATCTTGCATAAGGTGTGTATTATTTTGGGTAACTCCCCTCAATGGGTCTCATGAGTGAATTTTTCCTTGAGAACAACTATCTATAGGTAGTGCATACATCATATAACACACCAGATGCTTCAATCAACTAAATACTATCACTTATCCTCTTAGTTAGACTTTGTTTAAGCCCACTTATTCATAGTTATTGCATTTTATTATGGGATTTGCCTTGGGGCATCTCTACCTATATTATCTTACATTTTACTAGTGAAAAACATACACTTCATGTTATACATTTACATTATTAGAGCTCATCCATTATCTTCCCATCCCATCTATTAGTCCATTTTTAAAACCCATCACCTACTCCTTAGCCTCCATTTACTCTTGGTTTGAGGTGGGATAATTCCTCACATAAACTTGGGGTAGTGGACCTCTCATGGTTTTTATCTCATGGCATGTATTCCATACCACTCCACAAAAAGGGGAAAATGTAGACACTATAGTTTCATACCTTATGTATGATTAATTAGGTGTTGTAGATATTTATTTTTTATTAAATATCTTAAATAATCCCTATCCTAAGGTTTAGTATGTTTACCATTTATAACCCAATAACTTGTCTTTACTATTACCTTTCTACCCTCCCTAACCTCTTAAATCCATTAATAACCTAATGAATCTACCCCTAAATCACTTTACCCCCATATAGTGTCATTACCAATAATTCCACATGTATAAAATCCAATTTTACCCATGGTTGAAACAAGGCTATCAATTTGGGTGAATCAACACTGATTTGACCATGATCAACACCGATTCTTCAGATTGACATCGATCTATAAATACCTAGCCAACCTTTACATTTTGAACTTAAAAAAATTAGAATCTCAAATTGCTACTAGATTTATTAGAGAATTGGTGATGTCTTTAATGATACTCTTCTATAATTTTGCTACATTAAATTGATATCCTCTATCACTAGCCTAAGAAACTTCCCGTGTTTATGGAAAATTTCATTCTATTTACAATTTCATCCAAGGTAAGTCATCATGTTTTATTATTTCATTTTCTATAAATTTATTCTATTGTTAACTACTTATATAATATTTAAAATATCATCCATATCCTTTAGTATCCTTTTATTTATCTCTATCATCTAATCTATGTCATTTGTCCTCTATTTTAATTTAGCTTAGTTATAGAGAGAATCAATGCTGATTTATTCTGAATCAACATTGATTATATAGATTAGTACTAATCTTGTCAAGATCAACATCAATACAATATGTTTAATTTTTAGAACCCAAGACCTTAATCCTAGACCTTTATCTAAAATTATTTACTAATTTCCTATCATTTGAATATAGCCTTTGAATGTAGATGACTCTACTAGGCATAGTACATGACCTAATCAATATCATAGATCTCCCTATAGTATCATAACCCTTATTTACTGATCAAAAATAAATATCTTTTGAGATAACTCTCAATGCTATTATTTATTTTCCCTCTCTTGAATCCACTAAATATCACTTAGTTATCATACAAGATGACATAGATTTTACTATGTCTTACTAAGATGAATACTATGCTTATATTAATAGATTAATCAAGGATTGAATCTTAATTATCATTTTTATCATATCCTTTATGTATTATAATTTCATATGTTTTTTATGCACTTGATTGTGTAAATAAGTGAACTAAAATCCATTTGAGGAAGCTCACAACTTCTCAAGATTGGTCTCTGACTAGGTAACTCACCCAATTATCTATTAATCTATTTTTATCAAGTGTTCACATATGTACATGTTATTCTTCCTAGCCAAAAAGATGATCTCATAGTTATTGGATTCAAATCAATGTGTAACATCTTATAATACATAAGTATACACCATAAACGCTATTTTAATTTGATTTTTTAGTAAGTAATATTTAAATTTAAAGAAAAATGAAAAACTACTTAAACATAAGGACTATGAAACATATAGGTGATGGTTTCTACTTGACACACGATTACATCCTCTTTAACCCTTATTGAGATTAATAGAACCATTCAAAACTAAATGGAGTCACTATGCCTTGAGTTATGTAACCATCATGTCATTTTTGCATTATAAGATCACTTAGGCTTCAAAAGTATTATAGATGGCATTAAAAGTCTATAATCAGACTTTTCTTGAGTTGGAAACCTATTTACATAGTCCTTTTCATGACCAAACAATTAATTTATTTATCAAGGCATTGCCCCTATACTTGGGATCCATCATGACAATAACTTAGACTACCCATACCTCAATCTAATCTATCGTGAGATGGAATTGAATATAGACAAAAGCATGATTCAAATAAATTAAGGTAATATGTCTCCAAATTCAACTTTCCAATTTGTAGACATGGTTCTCAAGTCTACCTAATAGAGTGATGGATTTACCACGACCACAATGATGTTTTTAATTCTCTTAGAACTTAATAAGGTTTCAAATAATTTCCAACACTCTTAGACCTCTATTAGAGCACTTGTAGGTGCTATTATAGGATATGATTATGTACTAAGAATTGGTCCTCACAACTAGTTTTTTCACTTTTGGATGGATCAATCTCACTGCTCACACTTTGAAAGTTTCTCATCTCACCAATGTGATTGGTTAGATCTCCTTTGCACCTGAATATAGGTGACTATTGTAGGAAATTGACTATGTGTATATTTTATCACTTTTACTCCATCAAGAACACTTTTTAGACCATACATTGAGAAGGACAACTAGTCACCATGTAATATGAGAGTAGAAACAACATTCCATATTTATTTTGAAGCCACTACAAGAAGGTAAGCTTTGCAAGAGTGAAAACATTATCTGTAGACTATCAATAGAGTCCTCTTAGTAAGATGAGAGTGATCATGTCAAATCATTCACACCACACATGAAAACCAAACAAATAACCATGTGAGAAGGTTGTTCATGTGATTCTAGAACATGTACAATGCCTAGTTTTCATATAACTATGCAAATAGGGAGAAAATTTGAAGGCCATGAAGATGTGTAGGTAGAAAAGAGGAACATAGTTCATAAAGAAAAAACAACCAATCCTCTTACTATTTACATGGATTTGAAGTATAAAAAGAGTGATATCATCCCTAAAAATAATTTACTCCAACTCATCCCCTCCTATCTGTACAATTCCAAGACTAGTTGACCATTTTTGCTTGTCTAAGAGAGTGATATAAAGATAGAAAGGTTTTTTTCCATTTATAGCTTGTTAAAGCTACCCAAGCATGGAATTGAATTTGGGGAAGGTTAAAGGAAACTACTAAAGTTATCCCATGTGTTAACGCTTCTAGATAGGCAATACAACAACTAAACCTACCACTTTCTTATTGATATTCTTGTTTTGATGTTACTCCTATAGTTTTTTAGTCTTAAAATAATTATTCTAACATATTATAAAATGAGGGATGTTGAATATTATTTTTTAACACTTATACCTCTATGAAAAAAGTAAAAACTCAATAAATGACTCAAAATGACCTTATAATGACTTATGATAAACTAAGACAATGGTGACAAAGATGAAAACACATGTTTGACCTTATTAAATACCATATGACACATTTTACACCCTAGGGGTCCCTATATTAAGTTTGAATATATAGGGTTGACCTAATTTTACTTGTGGTTAAATTAGTCAATAATTGTTTAGGTTATGATGGAATTCACAACTGTAATTTGTTTAAAATCTTACAAATTTATAGAATCTTAATCAAGGGTATTTATCAATGAATGAATACTTGGAGTAATTCACCAATATTATTAAATATGTACCTCAATATCAGGTAGAGGTTCATAATCAATAAATTCATCATGGGATTGAAATCTCAAATAGGTGGTGAAGTAGATGTGCATGGTCCATCTACCATGGATCAAGTGTTTGAGAAGGTGGTCAAGCAAGATTAAAAACTAAAATATCTTGCCCAAGTCAAAGATACGTTAAAAAATAAATTTATAATTTCTAAACCAAATTTTAAGAAGAATAATTGGAAGCAGAGGAGCAGAGATTCCAAGGGTCAGTTCAAGAATTAGAATTCTAAGCTCAATAGTGGTTCAAGGAGCAATAAGCTTGGTAATGGTTTCAAGGGAAATAAAAAAACTGAGAAGAAAGGACTAGTTATAGGTTGATTCATTTATAGGGGTGATTAATTTGATAAATAATGTACTCAAGATAAATCAAAGAATAAGGTTTTAGCTGCTTAGTAAGGTACATTTCAATATCAAATTCATGTAACTATTGACAATTGGCAGGCTGAGTATCAAGCTTCACCCATAGAACTATCAAGTATTTTGTTCAATCATCTAGTTTTAATTTTAATTGATATGGTTGTTATATAATGTTTCATTTCTATTAGAGTGCTTAGCAAATTATCTAGAAGGGTTGGAGTAATGGCAATGTATGGTTGGTACAATATGGGAATGAGTCAAAGGTCAAAGTTGATAAGTGTCTAGTTAAAGTATAAATGACATTTCCTGAGTTTACTAAAATAATATATATTTATGAAACACCATTGAGATCATATGATTTGATACTAGTATCAACTAACTTATGAAGAATAAAGCCAAGGTTGACTATTTTTGAAGAAGGTTGAGTGTCAATATGATTTCAAAAATTAGACACAACTTTAGGGTGAGAGAAAGGAGTGAAAGCTAAGGAATATATTTGTAATTCAACTCAAAAAGGTCCAACATAAGGGATTCCAAGAATTTATCATTAATATAAATGAGTTGGAATAATCTAAGGAACTATTTATCAAAGATTTTCCTTTTTTGAGAAAATTCCATGATGTATTTATGAAAGAATTACTAGGATTACCACCTGAGCATGAGTTTTATTTTTCAATTGATATCATACCTAGATCAACATTGAAATATAAGGCATTATATATAATGAAAACCACTAAATTAGTTGATTTAAAGGCATAAATTTATGAGGTGTTGTTGAAAGTTTTGATTTGACCTAATGTGTCACCATGGGGTACTCCAGTTGTCTTTGTCAAGAAGAAGGATGACACTCTTCACTTGTGTATAGAAAATAAAATGTTGAATAAATAAATAATCAAGAATAAATATACATTTCCACACATTGATGGTCTATTTGATCAAATGTGGGGAGCAACAATCTTTTCTAAGATTGATCTTAGAGCAAGGTATCACTAGTTGAGGATCTGTGAAGAGGATATCCTGAAAACAACATTTAGGCCTCGAAAGAGGAACTAAAAATTTATAGTGTTACCATTTGGATTGACAAATTCTCTAGTAAAATTTATTAATCTTATGAACATTTAATTTAGAGATTACCTAGATCAATTTGTGTTGGTATTTCTTGATGACATCCTCATTTATTCCAAGGATGAGGAAGAATACTTATAACAACTAGAATTGGTTTTAAAACATTTATAGAAGCATAGATTGTATGGAAAGTTGTCTAAATGTGCATTTTTATAAAATAAAGTGTAGTATATAAAATATATTATCTCTATATATGGTAATTCAGTAGATCCAACAAAGATAATTGCCATTATGGAGTGGATGGCACCAAAGAATGTGTATGAGGTAAGGATTTTCATGAGATTAATAGGCTATTTTAGAAAATTCATTCCAATTTTTTCTAAGTTAGCTAATCTGATTATCTCTCTTTAATAGAATAATCAAATTTTCATTTGGTTAGATAAATGTGAGGCAACCTTTTAGTAACTAAAAAGGAGGCTTACTTTAACACCAGTGCTAAGAGTTCCTGATCCTAATGGTCAATTCTCTGTGATCATATATGCATCTAGGGATGAAATTGGAAGAGTTATTATGCAAGATGGTTTAGTGGTAGCCTATGAATCTAGGAAACTAAAGCCTTTTGAGGTGAATTATTCCCCTCATGACCTAGAAATTGTGGTAATTATGCATGATTTTTAAGTTTAGAGGTATTATCTATTGGGAAAACCATTTGAGCTCAATACTAATAACTTGGACCTCAAGTACATCTTCACCTAGTCAAATTTTAATGCTCATCAAAGATTATGGTTAGAGTTTTTTTTTTACTATGATTTTGATATTAACTACATAAAAGGCAAGGAAAATAGAGAAGCTAATGCTCTAAGTCATAAAGGTATATATCAGTCGTGGCTACTATCAAGATTAATTTTAGATATCAAGTGATAAAATTCTTTCCAAGAGATGAATTCTATGATCAGGTTAGGAAAGCATTGTTTGAGAATGCTCAGACTCCTAGGTATAAGGGTTTCAGAATAGAGAATGCTGGTCTTTTATGGTATAATGGTAGGATGAATGTACCTATTAAAGAGAATCTGAGGAGCATCATGCTAAAGAAACTACACAATACCACATATTTATGACATTAGAGAGTAACCAAGCTCATGGATGAGCTTATACCACTTTATTTCTAGAAAGGAATCAAGAGAGATGTAGTGGATTTTATGTCTCATTGTCTAGAATGTCAGCATGTGAAATCTGAACATGTGCTGGATGGATTGTTATATCCACATGAAATACCATAATAGAAGTGGTAGGTGATTAGTATGAAATTTTTTCAAGGGTTACCATTATTCTAGAATAAGCATGCCATGATCTTGGTATTAGTTAACAAACTAATCAAGGTAGCTCATTTTAGATCGAGTAACTTTATTGATGATGCACCTGCTCTTGTGAAGAGATTCATAAAGGAAGTATATTAATTACATGGTTTTATAGAGAAGATCATTTCAAATCATGATCTAAGGATGACTTATAGATTTTGGTTAACTATGAATTTAGATTTGGGTACTTAGATGAACTTCAACACTACATATCACCCATAAACTGATGGATAGATAGAATGAGTTAATAAAATTTGAGAAGATATCCTTAGTATGTACTTCATGGAATAGAAATATAAGTGGGAGGAGTACCTTCCATTGGTTTAGTTTTCTTTAAAAAACTCATACCAATAAACATTAAATATGGCTTTATTTGAGGCATTGTATGAAATGAGGTGTAGATCACCAATCAATTAGGATAGGTTGGAAGACATGGTAGTATTTAGACCTAAGATTATTTCAAAAATGGAAGAGTAAGTCATGATAATTAGGCAAAGCTTGGACAAGGTAAATTATAAATAGAAAAGCTATGATTATTTTAAGATAATAGCTAGGTGGTTTTATATAGGTGATAAAGTGTTTCTATGAGTTAAGCCTCATAAAATATTGATTAAATTTGAGAAGTCAACAAAAATTTCACCAAGATATGTGGGATCATTTGAGGTTTTGGAAGTGGTTATATATATAGTGTATAGGCTTGCATTGCCACCAAATTTAGCTCTTTTGCATAATGTCTTTCATGTGTCTTATCTTATCACATGTGTTGGATTGGAATGCTTTGCAAGTTCTAAATCTTATGGTGGTCATGGTAGAACAAATAAAAGTAATTTACACTCAAAAAGTTCATTTGAATAATAGAGAAGTGTCATAGTGGAAGGTGATTTAGGACTAATAATCTGAGGATAGTGCCACTTGGGAGGATTATGATGAATTTTACAAAATATTTCCATATTTGTTTGTTTGATTTGTTGCTATTTATTATATTATTTTTGATAAATAATGTTTTAAATTCATAACTTGTGTTTGAATAAATTTCATAAAAATAATGACCAACTTTAGGGGGGAAGGATGCCACATCCTAATTTCTTTCTAAGATAAATAATCTATTTTATCTATGGATTATTATAGTTGATTAGTTGATTAACTAATATTTGATTAAGCTTGATGACATATTATTATTATGGGACAATTTGTGTTGCATGATTTACATGATTAGTTTTATAAGAGTTAACAATACTTTTACATTTAGTTTAATGTGATCATGTTTGATTATTATATATCATTATTTTATGGATATAAACATGTTTTGGGATAACTACCTTAATTGGCATGAGGTGGATGCAGGATAGATTTTTGCCTTATATCATGATGGAGGAAGAGCATCATCACAGAAGGTGGTCTAGATGGAGACATTAGGGAATGATAGAGAATGAATCAGGAAACCCTTACACACACCACTTGTATATCATGTTTTGTAATTGTTTGATATAGATAGAATATCACATTTTATTTTCTTTTCCTTTAGATAACTATTAGTATGCTTTCTAGAACAATCTTGATTGCTATTGATTATGATCATGTTGATTGTTTGAGTGATATCACTAATTTTGTGATCTTACATATCTCATCTTGTTTGGCTTAACAAGTGAATTTATTTATGTTTATTTATATCATTGCCTTGTTATGTTTGGTTGAAAAGTAAAACATTATGATGTTGTGATAGATTTTATAATCATTACTTGATCTATAAGATTTAGATAATAATAATTAAATATTATTATTATTATTATTATGATACTACATTATAATGTCAAAGATAAATGACATTGGTTTAAAACATATTGTATTTGTTTAAATTTTTTATTTAGGGAGTTATATTAATAATATATAAATGGATATATTAATATTAACTATTTAATGATTTTATAAATCATTGTAATTGTCATGAGTGTTTATGGTTAGCATTCAACATAAAAATCTAGTATAAATATACCTAGTTGCATTGCTAAAGTTATATTATTCTCTATGTTTAGTCATTGCATGGGGAATACATTAGACAATGATTGATTGATAGTCTTGCATGTAATATAACATAATTATTATGTGACTTATGTGATTTAGTTGGTTGATTGTTAAATATTTGTCATGTGGATTTGATAAATGAATAAAATATTATTAATTAGGGATTGTAGTGAAGCATCAAGAATAATTAGTTTACTAATCATCCATTAACTTCAGTTAAACAATGTTTGGGAGAAAATTATGGGGTTTACTATGTTTTTCATGGAGGTAGACTATGAGTTGGTTAAGCTATCTGGGCATGCATATTATTTAGGGAGTTTAATTGGCCAAAGAATATGGAGAAGTGGAAGGAAATAAGCAATGAAAAAAAGTAAAAGTAGGATAATGGAAGTTGTGAAAAAAAAAATACATGACACAAAGGATGGCTCATGGAATTTTGAGAGGACAAGAAATAAGGTGGATATGAAGTGAACAAGTGTGAAGAAGGAATTTAGCTTGGTTATCTTGGACATTCATATGTTTACAAGGTTGGTATTGTAATTCAATTTATGAATGAAATAATGAATGGGTTTATCTGAATGTGTATGCTTATTGGTTTCTTTGTTTGATTCATTATAAATACTAGATTGTATGTGGAGCCCTGTGGAAGTGTCATCCTCCACATAACCCCACATTCAAATCAAGGCAACCTAGGAGATGGGGTAGAGACATAGATTTGGCCATGGTTATTTTTGGGTTTTTAAATAATCTCTATCCTACACATCTATAGTTATTCAAAAATATCTATTTGAGGATTATTCTAATGGGTATATAAGTAATAAAACTCATAATAATTGATTTGAACTAGATTTTTATACATGCAGTTGGGTATATGAAAACATAGAGTAAATAATTTTATCTATATGATTATTTGACTGTTAAACCCATCAAACTTTTTGGTTGAAGATTATAGGTTTCTAGGGGTAAAGTATATATACACAAATATACCTTATTATATTTAATTAATTCTAATTGTATATAAATACATATACTCATAATATATATTTTTATATATAAATATAGATATATATTTACACTAATACACTTGTTTGATGAATTGATAAAATTTAAATATGATTATGTTTATAAATAAGTATATATATACCAATATTAAACTATCAAATTTAAATAAATGTGTTAGGAACCCATGCTACCCCTTCTCTTTACTTTGTTAGTATATTAGTTGTTATGGATGCATATGCTTTATAAGTTATCCTGTGAGCATTTTATTATATCCCACATTCCTAAGAAGTAGTAGTTACTTAGATTAGACTTAGTATATAAGTAAGTGATGAGGCCAATGAAGGCACCCAAGAATTATATTAAATTGAGCTTGCTCAAAGGATATTTCCCCCTAGAATAAGCTAGTGATTATGTAATTATACCATTATAATTCAATTCTACTTATTTAAGTTGGTATATTTCTAATTTTCATAGTTTATTTCATGTATTTACAATTATCTTCTAACTTGTTTAGGAAGGATCCTCTCATCTAGTATCAGGGTGCTTTTTAGGGCCAATTTTTTTCTTCAAAAATTCTAAACTCTATTATACTACATAATTCATTTAAGTATTTTTCTATATTAAAATAATCTATTTTAAATTAGGGTAAAAAACCTATTTGCATAACTATGGAAAGTGTTTGGGTGAAATCCCTAAAACTTATTGTGAGGAGCACCACAAGAACCCAAAAGTAGCTGGCCCACTGAGAGGACCTACCAAAAAAATAGATAATGGCCCCTTACCAATTGAGTAGTTCTCACCCATGAGGAAAACTAAGATCTATTGGTTAGGGGTAAATCCATGGCTAGAAATTTTCTGGAGAATGATACTTGCTTAAATAGCATTGGTGGCTAGAGAGATATCTTTAAAACCTTAGGTAGCCATTGAAACTTGGTCCCCATTTCTATTAGTTTTAGAATATTTCTATTAGACTCAAAAATAAATTAGTAGAGTATCAGAATATTATTAGAGGACTTGCATTTAGAAAATTTACTAAAACTAGAAACCAAAAAATATTCATCCTATCAATTTTAAAAAACTATCAACAGAGTATCATAAGAATCTCAGAGGACTTATGGCTAGACATTTGACAAAAAATAGAAACTAGAAACCATAAAAAAAATCTCTTATTCTAGTCATGGTAGTAACTTGAATAAGATCAAAAACATAGAGGATGAAATTGCCACCCTAAAAACCTAAATCAAAGATCTTGATGAAAAAATTCTCAACCTCAATCTTCAACATACCACCTTGAAAAATAAATGACATCCAGAGTCCTCTTCAAACAATGGATTTTCTTCTTCCAAAAATTTTCATGGGTTGAAGTTTTATTTTCCTAGATTTAATGGTGTAGATCCAATTGGATGGGTCTATCAGGAAAAAAAATATTTTATTTTGCATAATAATTTTGATGCCAACAAAGTTTTACTTGCATCATTTCACTTGGAATATGAATCCATTCAATGGTATCATTGGTATATCAAGGATTATGATGAGTAAATATTGACCAATTTTTTCACTCTCATTTTGTAATGGTTTGGCCCTGGTGATTTTGATGACTTCACTGGAGTACTCACTAAACTTTTCCAAATAGGAACCATGAGAGAATATCAAACAAAATTTGAAAAATTGGCCAATCACACAGAGGGATTATTTGATGAATTATTTATGAGTTGCTTTGTTAGTGTACTAAAGTATGCAATTCGATCTGAGGTTAATTTTTTTTGATCCAACACGATGATGGAATCCCTAGGGTTGGCTAAGTTGGTATAGGATAAGATCATAGATAAAAAATGATTAAAATATAATTTTTTTCTATTTAAAAATACAACTCTTTAATGATCTCACATAATTCCAACCCCTAAAACCACTCATATCAAGCATTTGACTAAAAAAAAGATATGAGCATGTAGAGAAAATAGACTATGTTATAACTGTGATGAGAAATTCACTCGAGGACATCGATGTGTTGAGAAAAATATCTACCTACTATATTTGGATTCTCCTCCTAAAAATAAAGTTTAGGGAGATGATCCAGATACAATAGATGATCTGTAATAAGCTTAGCCATTATGGAACCTATTTCTTAGGAAGACTAACTAGGGATCTCTCTCCATGTTTTAGTAGGAGTCACCACCACACAAACCATATGGGTCAAGGGTTACTTTAAGAAGATCCCTCTCATAATACTCATTGATTTTGGTATCACTCATAACTTAATTGACCCTAGGATTGCCAAATAGGTTTATTGTTTTGTCCATTTTTACTCCAACTTTGAAGTCATGATCACTAATGGGGGCACATTACCTTATAAAGGGAAGTGTCATAATGTGTGTATCTCTATTGGAGATTATAAATTACACTATAACATGTTTATCTTTCCATTAGGTGGATGTGATGCTATTTTAGGATCCTAATGGTTATGCACACTTGGACCCATCTTATGGGATTTTACTAAACTTTGGATGTAGTTTTCAGATAATGGGCAAAAACACATATTGAAAGGCTTACAATTGAGGTTTCTTAGCATCATAAGTTCACATCACATGGAAAATATTATTAAGAAGAATTCACATGGAATCATTTCCCAACTTCATTCCATTCAAATATAATCATCAATGGTCTCCACTACTCCTTATCTATAAACCATTCTGCATAGGTATGTAGGTATTTTTGCTGAAGTAGTGGGATTTCCACCTTTAAGACTAGAAGACCACCATATTCAGCTCCTTCTTAGAATTGTTCCTCCAAACATCAGGCCCTACCATTACCCATTTTATAAAAATACTAAGATCAAGATTATCATTCAAGACTTATTAAAGTAAGGCATTATTCACCCCAATACCAGCCCATATTCTTCCCCAATTCTCCTTGTCTAGAAAATATATGGGTCATGGTGCCTCTACATTGAATTTTGAGCACTTAATCACACCATAATCAAGGATATGTTCCTAATACCTATTATTGATGAGTTTCTTGATGAGCTTCATGGTGCTCATTTTTTATCCAAGTTGGATCTTTGATCTATATATCACTAGATCTAACTTCATGAGGATGATATTACTAAGATAGATTTTCACATGCATCATGGCCACTAGGAGTTTCTAGTCAAGTCCTTTGGTTGTACTAATAATATTTAAACATTCTAGGCATTGATGAATAAAATATTTTGGCCCTACCTATGAAAATTCATTTTTGTCTTTTTTGATGATATCCTCATCTATAGTAAAACATGATCTAAGCATCTCCAACATCTAGAGCTTGCACTGCAACTTTTCTCTGATCATCATCTTTGTGAAAAATAGTCCAAATGTGCTTTTGTATAGGATGAATTAGAGTATCTCCATCATATTTTTTTAGCCCAAGGGGTTCAGGTGGATCTCAAAAAAATAACTACCATGACAAATTAGTCTCATCCTCAAAAACTTAAGAGACTTCATGGTTTTTTGGGACTAAATAGATACTATTACAAGTTTTTAAAGGATTATTGGAATATTGTAGCTCCACTAACAAATATGTTGACAAATTATGATTTTACATGGACACAAATTTCTAAGTGTGCATTTAAAGAATTGAAACAAGCTATGTATACTACACCTGTTCTAGCTATGCCATATTTTGCCAAGACCTTCACTATCAAGAGTGATGCATTCAATAATGGACTTGGTGTTATTCTCCTCCAAGAAGTATACCCCATTATATTCACCAATAAAACCCTTTTTGGTAAGAATTTAGTACTCTTTAGTTATGATAAATAAATGATGGCCATTTTGTATACAGTACAAAAGTGGTGGCCATACCTACTAGGGAATCATTTTTACATAAAATTTGATCACCATAGTCTAAAATATTTCTTGGAATAATGGGTATCTATCCCATCAGAATAGAAATGGGTTAGAAAACTCATGGGTTATGACTATGAGATCACTTAAAAAAAGGGTAAGGATAATATTGTGGCTGATGTTCTATCTCACACATTTATAGACCAAGATTCCATCTCAACTATTTATATGCCTATTTTAAAATGGTTGGATATTGTATATTAGGGGTATGTTAATGACTCCTCATTATCTCAAATCATTCAATATTTGGACACTAATCCCTCTACCATACCACATTATTCTTGGGATGATACATCTCCATGATACAAGGGCCGTTTGGTTCTTCCCCAAAGCATAGATCTTTAGTAGACTATATTATATGAACTTCATGCTTATCCATCTGTAAGGCACTTAGGCTTTCTCAAAACTTATGAGTGAGCATGATTCAACTTATTTAAGAAGTCAATGAAAAAGGAAATTTAATAGATGGTGGTTGAATGTGATATGTACCAACATAACAAGGGTGAAAGAACACTCATTCCTAGGTTATTCAAACCTTTGCCCATCCCTACTAGGATTTGGATAGATATTTATATGGATTTTATTGAGGGGCTCCCTAAATATGGAGGGAAAATAATGATCTTGTTGTGGTTGATCACCTCTAAAAATGTAGTCATTTTTGTGCCCTCAGCCATCCCTATATTGCCTCCATAGTTACACAAATTTTCTTGGACTAAATTTTCCATCTTCATGGCACTCTTTCTTCTATTATCTTAGATTATGATGTAACATTCACCAAAATTTTTTTTTTATATAACTATTTTAATGCATCGACACCAAACTGAAGATGAGTTTTGGGTATCATCCATAAATAGAAGGCTAGACTAAAATTGTCAATAAATGATTGGAAAATTTCATTTGTTACTTCACCTCAGAACAACATCAATGGGCAAAGTGGCTCCCTTTCACTAAATGGTGGTATAATACTTCTTACCACACTTCAAATAAAATTAATCCATATGAATTATTCTATGGTCAAACACCACCAATTGTCCTTCCATACGCCCCCATTAGTTCACCAGTTCAAGTAGTCAATATGATTATTCAAACCCAAGATCAGATCCTCAGTACCCTATGATATAATATTCATATGCACTTTTCAAGTAGGTGATATGGTTTTTATTCACCTCAATACATATAATTAATATTCCCTAAAACTCAAAGGGCATCATAAGATAGTTCCCAAGTTCTATGGGTCATATAGGGTTTTCTATAATATTGGGTCAGTTACTTATAAGTTGGAGCTCCCACCTTCTTCCTGAGTTCACCTATTATTTCATGTCTCTTGTCTAAATAAAGTTCTTGGTATAAACATCAGAGTGAAAACTATTCTAATAGAACTTGATAATGAAGGATCCATAATTCTTAAGATGGAGACAATCCTAAACAAGCACACACACCAAATTCACTCCCACTCCATCACATAGGTATTAAATTAGTGACATAGAATGTAACCAAAGGATGCAACATGGGAACCACTATTTTATATTCAGCACCAATTCCAACATCCAAAGATTTTAGGACCAAATTTTTTCTAAGAGGGAGGGGATGTTATGAACCTATGATACCCCTTATATTTAATTTATTATTATATCAGTTACTATGGATGCATATGCTTTGTAAGTCATCTCATGAGTATTTTATTTTATCCCACATTTGTGAGAAGCAGTAGTTACTTAGATTAGACTTAGTATATAAGTAAGTTTTGAGGCTAATGAAGGCACCCATAAATTGTATTAAATTGAGATTGATCAAAGGAGGTTGCCCCCTCAAAGAGGGAATTGATTATGAAATTCTATCATTTTAATTTAGTTTTACTTATCTGAGTTAATATATTGCTGATTTTTCAAATTTTATTTCATGTATTTACAATTATATGCTAACTTGTTTAAGAAGGATCCTCACAAAATTATTATACATATATATATATATATATGTATATATATATATATATATATATGTATATGTGTATATATATATATGTATATATATATATATATATATATATATATGTATATATATATATATATATATATATATATATATGTTTGATTGTCAAACTTTATGAGTGACTGTGTATTACATTTTAAAGATGAGGTTATTTGGAATAGGTATAAGTTATGTTTTAAACCCTAAGATAGATTGTGAAATCTTGTATTATTCATAATGAATTATATGCAAAATTAGGATGCTTCTGCATAGTCATTTGTGTAACATGGGTATGGGTAGATGAAAAATATGACTGTAGCTTTGCATTCAACTTTATGAAATAATATATACCAGTGGATTGATAAGGAATTATTATAGAGTTTAGTTATTTATTACAAACAATGCTCCTCCTTAGAAAGGACTATGTATTGATGATACTTTCTATGAACTTTGCATTCAGTTGTGTATTGTTTAACTGTGTATGAATTTGCATAGTCTAGATGGGGTCTGGGTATACAGGTTCATTTTCATAATTGTATTGTTTATTTGGCTTTGTGTTGTAGTTATCTTATTCAAATAAAACTAAGATAATACAAATGATATAGAGTTAGGTATTTGAATGTGTTTTATTTGTTGTTTTTTTATGTCCCAAATTGGGTAAAGGCATCTATGATTCTTTTTATTTTCTCATTTGAACTATATTTAATTAGAAATTTTGAATGATTGATTGGATTTAAATTGTTAAATAGTTTTTATAAATAATGGAGTAAATAAGTTTTATTTACTAAATTCTATGTGTTTATTTACCATGGGCATATGAATTTCATGGTTTAATGAAAAAGGTTATGGGTCCTTTGTTTATGAACTGACTGTATACTTTGCGTATAAAGTATACTCTAAGATGAATGACAGTGGATGTTATCTTAGTAGTATACCATTATATATATATATATATATATATATATATATATATATAATTGTGTTATAATTGTTATTATTCTAATAGTGAATAATTGATGCTTTTTTATGTTTGGTTAGTATAAAAACATTATAATGATGTATTTATGAGTTTAAATATAGAACATAATTGTATGTTATGAACTAGCTATTTTTATATGTGTAATATGAGTAATTATTTAGCTATGGTAATAATATTATTTTGTGGAAAAATAGTACTATAGGTTAATGGTTAAAGCAACCACTGGCTAGATAATCATTACCTAGATGTTATGTTATATTGATGACTGGTTTTGGATTCTATTTATTATTTTTAATAAAATAGATGTATGGATTCATTTCACTTAATTTGATAGACTAAATGAATGTTTGTGATATTTTTGTACTTAGCATAATTTAATTAGTTAAAGTGAAATATTATGAATGAATCTATTAGTTTTTATATTAATATTTATTTTACCAAATTTTGCAATCATGACCTTAATTAAGCATTGGATAGATTCCACTAGTTTAATTAGTACTATCAATGCAAGATAAGGGGTAATCTGATCAAGTGGTGTGTATGAATTAGACAGATTATAGAGATAATTTATTATCAAAAACTTTGGCCAAAGCAATGTTTGAGAAAAGATTATCATTTTATATGTTGATATAGTTTTCATATTTATGTAATATCATACTAGAACATATTTCTTTATGGTACATATTATGTATTAGATATATTCAACACACAGATTCTATTTTGTTACTCTATATTCATGCACCATTATTATCTACCTATTTATGAAAGGAGTTCCACTCCCTTGTTTGAGAGATAGTGTGGGGGATCTATGGTCCTTGGTTGGTGTGTAAAAGTGCTCAAATTATTATCTCCCTCCAAGTTGGAGTAATATATTTGAGACTACACTTGAGATTACATAGTGATACTTGAGTCATGAAGATTATTAATTCATGGAGACTCTACTCAGAGGATCTTTGTATCATGTTTTATCCTTTATGGCATTTTATATATTATCAATAAGTGTAATATTTATTCATTGTACTTTTATAATAAAGGCTATAATTTTATATTAGCTATGGCTAAATTTGTATTATTTCATTTATGATGAGATGCAATATTTGTGGTTATTTAGTATTGTTCATGATTTCTATATTTGTTCATGTTGATCCTTAGCTAAGTGGATTATCTATAAAATTTATGGTTAACTAAAATAATACAGTTAGTTAAATATCACTAGATAGGATTTCTTATGGTGAAATCTATATGTTGAATATGTGTAATTAAATTAAAAAAAATTATTGTAATATTCCAATAAAAACCAATGGGGTTGCTACACATATCAGTCAAAATAGAGACTACTCTTTATTGATTTGAACATTGTTGTGTTAGAGCTCTTATATCTTGATGCCATTCAAGCAAGTTGTCCCTCTTAACAATAAAAAAAATTTAGGCCCATAAATCCTCATATGTTATAAAATTTAAATGGGCATAAAACTTATTTATGTTTGCTTGGATTAGAAAGTGAATCTTTCTATCAATGTCCTTTTTATTGAACAATTGAAATATGTCTCTCCACTTAGGTCAGGATGTGGTCTTTATAGACCTTATTAATTGAATATTATTATATAGCTTTCTAGCTACCCCTTACAATTTATCTATAATTTTTTTAGGAGACTAAATGGTGATCCTCTCTAGTAGCCTCTAAATAGGGTGGTTAGATCTTTTGAACATATCTTTTATCACTCCTCTAACAACATCCAAAAAACTAGAAGGATGCTCTCTATATCTATCCAAGTCTGAGGAATTTAAATTTATTCTCTTTGTTAGAGAGAATATGTCTTCTCTCTATTCTAACTCAACCTATTATCTTTTTGAAACCATAGTCTTTATTTAAACATTTCTCAAGGTATTCATTTGTTTAAAAAAATGGAATTTACATGTTGGTTGTTTGAAAATCACTAGGTCCTATCTTCTTTATTTTTCTTATTTCACCTACTTGATCCATGAAGGAATGCTTAATACAACCTACTACTCAGCTTTCTCTGATTAATCTAGAGGAATAGATGAAGGATATTTCCCTAAAAGAAACATGACCAATGGGGAAGATGTCTCTAATATAGGTAAAGGAGGTATAACTTTCCTCCATCTAGTGACTTGATTTTAGATTGGTGTATCAATGATGTATTTAGTCTTCCCAACTACTCTATGTATTAAAACTATAGGGGAGTATATTTTTTTAGCTTAGCCAAAGGGCATTCCTAATTGTGCAGACAACCTAGGGGGGTGGCTTGTGTATCAAAAATAGAAGTAGACACTAGGTTTTTAAAATGTACCCTCTTTGATGGCTTAAGGGATTGAGGAATGGTTCCACTAAATAATGAGTGAGCTGATGGGGTGTTAATTAAATTTTTCAAGTAATCTTTCATTGATATATTATTCATAGTAGTAACAATATACCTAATAACAAATTGGGTTATACTAGGAAAAATTAGCTTTTTAACTACTTGAGGCTTATTTATTTGATCCAAAGAATGTAAATAATGAATAGTATAGACTACACCAATTGTAGTAAAAAATATATAAGTAATAAAAAATGAGGAATTGGTGAATTTACAACCTAAGGAGAAATAACTAGGGAATGGATTATTGTAGTTGTCATTATACTAACCTAAGTTGGAGAGATTGGAGGTGTAGTTAACGATGTCTCTTGCACTAAAGTTCATAGTTGTGACTTTACATCCTATTCTACATCCCTTTATTTATCTAACAATAATTCAATATCCACCAAGCTAACATCTCCTTGGTCAACCTCTTCAGATTCTCCTAATATTTTAGTACCTCTGGACTAAGTGCTTTCTTCAGTCATCCACTCTTCCTCTTCATCTAATTCTATTATTTCACTAAATGAATATGTTTCCTTGGTGTCTTTCTTGGACACCCATTCTTCTTCAATGACCCATATTTTTTCCTCCTCTTCACTATCATATATTTGGATAGAGTCTGATATTTTTTTACCTTTTTTATATCCTCCCTTTCCTTAGGAACTTCTACTTTTTTCTCTTCTACATGTGCATTCTAGGATGAAATAAGAGAAGTATTGGAATTCCTTTCATATGTAATTATTGGTTTAGTAGTAATAGAGGCTAGACCTATAGAAGTTGAAATGTGAGATGAAGGGAATATAATGATGGAAAATGGTAATAGAGTGGGAATAGTAGTGACCATTGGAAGAATTGTGGGTGGTGAAAATGGTTTCCCATGAGGTTAAGGCATTATTGATGGTGGTGTTTTCATAAGAAGTGGTTACCTAGGAGGAGAAATAATGAGAAAATGAGACAAAAAAGTAGGAATACTTGTTGTACCATAGTCAAGGGAGGTAAAGGCAACATAGAGAATGAACCAGTTGATGTGATAAGACTTGCCAATATCTCCACATGAGTTATGAATTGAGGAAAGGTAACATCAACTTAATATGTAAGGTAAATTCAAGTAATTTCAAATCTTTCTTTAACATCAACTTATTTAGATGAACTAGACAGTTCTTGTATTTCTACTCCTATTTGAAGAGGGGGGCCATGAATGGGGTAGAAACTAATTATTCCTTATCAATTATTTTATCATCTTCTTTAGTGATAATGGGATCATATTGGATCATATGTGCTAAAATATTATACATATTTACCCTATGCATTCTTATAACAACCTCAGTGTCATCTTTTACAATCATGAAGACACTATCATGACTATAGGATTTGTGCCCATAGTTGATTTTCACATTCCTATCATATATCTTAACATGCTCCCTAAAATTCTTCTTTGGGTCCCAATGTCTAAATGGTTCCCTATTCAATCCATAATGTGTCCTTATTATTCCAATATATTGGAAGTGATCCACCTTGTATATTGCATTCTACCAATGTTGAGATGGGTTAGATGGATAAATACTTACTTAGCCCTTATTAATTTAACATCCACACTGTTAGCCAATTGAGTAATAATTTCCTACTCAACTAATTTATTAGGCATAATATAAATTGGGTATAAAGGGTGTACCTCAATACCTTAAACCTTGATTATAGTGTACTTAGGATATAACCAGTAGTTGACCATATTTCAAACAGTCTTCTTTATAGGATCTGAGAGTATGGGAAAGTTATTTTTCATATATTTCTAGATATACCATAGGGTAAAAGGTTTTAGTCAACATTTTCATATTATTTTTGAGTCTATGCACATGAAAGATATTAAATTCATCACAAATCATATTCTTTGGGTATTCTATAGATGGTTTCCATGGTTATTCATATAATGAGTGCATAGTTGTAATCACAAGATATACCACATAGGATATCATATATAAGTTACCATATGGTAAACTTCCTATATTTATGATTCATAGAATCAAATTAGAGATAATTATCTCTCCCAAGGCTATGATTTTTTTGGATGTCAATATAATATCCAATAATGGGACCCATATATCATTTACATAAGTAATGGTTGAGAAACCATATCTTATTTTTAGTAGGGCCATTGTAATTCTCACCCTTGGTCTAAATACAATAATGGGGATATCTAAAGCAGGACCCTAAACTACAAATTTACTTGGGTTACTATCCCATTCTTGAAACTTACTGCTAATGTTATTGGAAAGGAGCCATGAATGCACCATATCTTGATTATAGGTCATTTAAGTCATAAGGAGTCTATAATATATCTCTAAAGTATTTATACTTATGTATACTATTGGGGTCTTATTGAGTCTAAAATTTAATATTTTCTAAGATATTTTACCATTTATGAATAAATCAAATAATAGGTCAATGGAAGGCATTAACTCTAGTTTGGCTACAACATTATGTAGATTGACTACTTTTATTGCCAACAAGTCATATTTGCAAATTAAAATCTGGTCTTCAACCTTGTATGGTTTGACTACATTGACCTCATCCAAAATAGTATAGTAATTTTTGAAATCAAGGTTAAAAGATATTGAATCAAATGATATATCAATATATTTAGTTGTTGATCTTATAATTAAAAATGTAAAAGGATCTGGGGTGTGAGATGAGAAAGACATTGAAACTCTAGTCTAAAAATGCATATGCTATGAAAAGTTTATAAAATTTTGGTCATAATAGAGCTATAAATTTGTAGTTTATAATTGATATCTAGAAGTTAATGTGATTAGACTGAATGTGGCAATTCATACTATATTACTTTAGATGTGTCAACCTTAAGAATTTAATGTATTAATTCACCAATTCATATAAATTAATGGTATTAATTACTTTCAATCCATTCATTATTCATTATTTCTATTTGAATTTCATAATGTTGACTTTCATGGCTTACATTTCCATGTGGCTTCTTTTTCTTGCTCCCAATGCTTAGTCATCATAATGTGACATATATCTCTTTTTTGATCTTTCTAGGTTAGAATTCATGTCTTTGTTATTTGATTACATGGATATGAAGGACATGTCATTATATATCATTGCTTCACTAATAATTGAGCCATGTTTTACTATAATTTTTTCCTATTGGCCATGGGTTAGTGAGATGTTAATGCGTGGATGGATCTCAAATATCCACTTACTTGGGATAGTCCATACAAGGAACTATATTGATGTCATATTTAAATGAGTGGGATGATGAAACATAGAAAACTCTCAGTGATCTACTTACCCAAGATGATATGTATAAGTAACTATGTTCACATCACCACCAAGTTAGTGAGATGATGACAAATAGATGGCTCTTATTGATCCACTTGCCTAGATGGTCTATACAATTAACTCTAATAATGTCACCACTAGGTTAGTGGGATGATAACACGTGGAAAACTCTTAGTGATCTGATTTCTTGGGATTGTTCATATAAATAACTATGATGATGTCACTATTGGGGGACTTGCATTATTTACTTTGGCTCTAGGCGAGCAAAATGATGTTGCATGGCAAGAGTAAATGAGCTTTAGGATGTTATGAGAAATGCCTAAGTATGACATAACCTATTTAAGACATAACATAGGCAAAAAACAAATTAAAAATAGAACACATCAATCCTATTAGTCATTCAATCAAAAATCAAACATGTTCATAAGTACTAAGTTAAAAAAATCAAAAACAAAAAGTAAAACACATAAAATGGATTATTCACAACTTTGATTCTCCTATAACTTTGAAACACTCTATTTTTTTACAAATAACATTACATTTATGGTATTCAAATGTCATAGAATTTTTAGTTTGTATGACCTTTCATTAGGATATTTAATGAAATAGTGGGTCACTACTTGAGTTTTAAAATGGGTTATGTGTGTTAGGGAATATCAGATTATACTTAGCTACCTTTGTAATGGTATCTTATTTTTTGGACAACCACATAATTGTAGATTCTTAAATATATATTTATATGTAAAACTAGTATTTTACACTTAAAAAATATTACTTAAATCTCTACGCTTCCATTTTAGACATTCCTTGCAGCTTATAAAGATCAAACTTCCATATTTATGGACAATTGTGTTCAAACTTGGACAATAGCATTGATGATTTTGTCCTTGATCTAATACAAGTTTTCTTATCCTTTAAACACTCAAATTTTAAAATCTTTCAATATGTACGGGTTAACCTAATAACATTCATTAACCCTTCTATGCAAATATTTCAAAAGGTGTTGTATAAATACAAGTAATATACCATTCATTATCATTAAGTACAAATCAAGTCATATTCAAGAGCTTACCAAGCCCACATATAGAAAAAATACCTTTCAAGTATTCAAAACTACCCTATTCTTAACTATTTCTATATCAGTCTTAGGAGCAATCCTATTATAGGTATTAAACATTCAAAAAGTAGCACATGGGCCATTTTTTTCAAGTTACAAGCTAGATCATTTACATTCACTTGTATATAGTATATTTCACCCTTGTGCACACAATCCAACACATAGGGGAGAGCTACATATGTTTGGGGTCCGCTTTGTAGTATTGGCTATGTAGGCAGTGCTCATTGACAAATGTGTCCTTGAATTTATCTTGACTTCATGGGCCTACTAAACCATTTTTGGTAAGGTGACCTAACATAAGGTGAAGATCTTGGTTTTGAGTTATATTTTGATATCAAGAGACTTTGTGTGTAATTTAAAGATAATCTAAAATGTGATGGAAAACCTAGAAAGACCTAATGGAAGTTTCAATTAATAGTTAGTATTATGTATAGGATATATGTGTTTAATCATGGTTAGTAACATCAATGAAAGTATCCCCAAGGTGACACAAGTATTAGTGTTGTCAAAAAGCTAATTTTTAGAATTTGAAAACTAGATTAGAATCTTTAGATAATCTATTTTTACACCTTATTTGTTCATATCCATATGCAAATTAGTGTATAAGATAAGTATGATTTATCTTTTGTATTTCTATTATTAAATATTAAATGTTGTAATTTTAATATTTGACATATGTTTAGATTTAATGTTTATTATAAAAATATATGTTGAATGTAAATCCTTTAATTGTCCCACTTTTAAAGAGTATCTTACTCCATTAATTGATTAAGATACTCTTTGTTTTAATATTTATTCACAAAAATGGTTAAACATTTGGTGAATCCTATCGCTGAGTCTTCATAATTTCAATCTTAGTGTGCCCTATGGTTTCTAATTTTTAGATTTCTAAATTGTTTAAACTTATTTATAATAAATCAAATTTATTTCAAAGTTAAAAGGGAGAAATATGACCAACAAAATGAATACACACAATAGTTTTTTATTTTTTAAAAGCATCATAATAATCATTTCTTTGTGTATTTCATGCATTATTACATTTATAAAAATTATGATAAAATGGAATCCACAAGTTGGCACAAATAAAGAACAAGATTTAACATGATAAAAATATAATCCCTCTTTATAATTATTATTGCAATACAATTGATCCCTTAGCCATCTTCACAAGGTGCCAATGTGTATTTTTTCAACTTTTTATTCTACCTAAAATTATTGAAGTGATAGATACCATCCCACTCCCATTATTCACCCACAACTTCTATTGGATTACGTGGTGCATGTTGTCACCACAAGAAAAGGAAAAGGTGACACACCTATTCAACCAGTTATTAATATATAATATGTTCCTCTTAAACCTAAGTTAGTAATAAAATCTAAGGGGTTTGATGTGCTTGAAAAATTAAGTAATACCCATGTTAAGACATAAATACTTGAGATTTTAAAATAGTCAAGTACCTATAAATATATATTATATAAGCCTTGTGTGAGACACAACTACTAAGTGATATCAAACCAAATTATTTTGTGGTCATTAGGCAAGATCTAAAAAATAATACAAATCTCATTACATTTAAAAGTGTAGATTTACCCTCAAGGACATCATTAGTCAAGATTTTCCTTTATTCATACAAGTCAGTATTCAAAATAAGGGAATCAAGAGAATACTCATTGAGAATGGATCAATTTTAAACATTTGTAACATATAATTTTTACAAACAATGGGTATTAATCAAGATATTATTCAAAAATCAAACCTACATATCAAAGGATTTGATAATTCATGAAACCCACCCATTAGTCATATTACATTAGGTGTGATATTAGGGCTAAAAATGATACAAACTACTTTCTAAGTGATGTATCAATCATTGATTATAACTTACTCTTGGGTATACCTTGGATACACCTTATGAAAGTCATACCATCTACATTACATTGATGTGTAAAATTAATACATGATGAAACATTATGGACCATGCCTGTTGATGATGAATCCTTTAATTTTTTCAAAATGTTACATTCTAATATAACAAAATTTATTCAAATAGTACCACCTAAATAATTTATTCCAATTAAGAACATAAAAACTTGAGACAAGTCAATCAATAAAGATAGATCATTACTCTCATGATATTTATAAGAAATTAACTTCCCGAGAAAATACAAACAAACATAAGGATGATGAAGTCAAGAATTCTCCATTACAAAAGGAAGCCATGATATCACTACCATAATAAAGCAAAACAATTGAGCTTCCTTTATGGGTTAATTCTGAACAACAAGATGGTAAGGTTTTAAATTATTATGATAATGATGAAGAGCTTCATCATGATATGAATGATGAGAAACTATGGAATCTTAGCTTTGATCCACTTAAGCATCTCTCACATGATCTATTTAAACCCACGAACCCTTATAATTACAAGTTAAATTCATCAAGAGAGGATATAAAACCAACTTCAAATAAGGTCAAGGTAAAAATAATGGATGAAATGTGAATGCTTGTTACACCATTCATCCCTCTTGGTTAAAATATTTAAGCTTACTTTATGAGGGATGAATGAATAACTAATATTATAGATCATTATAGTACATGATGTTCTAAACATAATTATTTCTATGCTGCATGACCACAACTTGATATATTTACCTCTCAATAGATAAAAATCAAATAAAAAACTCATATAAAAATAAGGATCACCATATTGTAATTATCATCAACTCATGAGTCATAATATGTATCATTTTAAGGCATTGAAAAACCACATTCAAAAATACAAAATGAAGGGCGTATACATATTATGTAAGAAAAATGATAAATATCATTGATATCAAAAAAATCAAACATACAAAGTATAAGGGGGCATACTCAAAAGAACCCATGACAAGAAGATATAACCATTATAATGAATATTATCAATGGGAACTATTATGAGCATCTTAAGATTTATACTCACCATTGGCACATAGTTTGCATTGTTTCATGTTTATGACAATTAGGACCTACTATAGAGGAGTTAACACATTTCCCACTCTTTATAAGATCTCTTGAATACATTATGTTACCTATTAAATGTGGACCATATTTGGTTCTTATGATCATATGGTTATTGGACTAGGAGCCACATTTTTCATTTAGTTTTGGGCAAAAATGGTTGGTTGACTTAAATGCAACAATGGATGTTAAAAACATGTGCCTCACCTTTAATTTTAAGGGTAGGGAGGCTGGCATAAAAAATTATGGATATGAATATGAACCAATATCAATGTCTTATGGTAACCAACTATAAGAAAACATTGAGGTGGTGGTAATGTGTTGTTATACACAAGGGTTATTATACACATGTAGATGTTGGACCTTTCCTATTCCTACGTGACACAATACATTGGGGGAATATTTATTATATATGATCATGATTAACACATGTTCAATTGTTTTATGGTAATTTCCATTTGAACATATATACTAACATTTACACATTCCTATACTCATATTGAAATCTTACACAATGTATTTTGATATGCTATTCTACATGATATTTTTTGCTAACACATGTATGTAGGGAATAATATGGATTGCTTATCCTAGTTTATTTTATTTTATTTATTTCATATCTTCACATGGATTACTTGAGTGTACTTATTATTTACTTTTTTGTCTTGCTTATGGAAAATTTGAACATTTTACTTTCTTGTTGGCCACAATACCCTAAGTGTTGTTTGTTTATTTTATGTGTGGACATTTACATATGTCCTCATATTGAATGTGAAACATTTGAAGATGACCCTTATTTTTGGTCTCCTTATATACCTATTTTCATGAATTTTGAGTGATATTATGTGTGTGATTGATTATATTTTGAGCTTATTAGCTTTAAACATTATCATGATCTAGATCATGCATCTTAGGGCTTGTATGCATACTACAAGATTCATTGATATCTTTACTTTGAAATGATACTATTATAATTACACGGTTCACACATATAAAACATAGTATTTTTATCCTTTTGATATATGTTTATTATCAATTTTTCATTCCCCTCACCTCAAAAGGGGGAGCATATTAGAGGGTGCATATCAAAGAGACATGAGTCCACATATGTACAATTGACAAAATTGGAAAAATTTAATTTAGTTTACATGATTTAGATATAATTTAGGATGGATTTTTATTCATTTGGCACAAATTTTTGATAAAGTTTTCAAACTTGTGATACATATTATACACATTTTATAGAAAAAGGCTACATTTTGATAGATACTTCAGATTGAGACACATTTTAAGGTGTATATGCCATGTAAATAAATCAAATTATAGATACATTATTCACATTTTACCAATGGTCATGCATCGAGCTTATGAAGATGCACCATTTGAGATTTATTTGTTATAGTAGTTGGCTTCTTTGATTAGTATGATTGATATTATACACTATTGATGGACTTGGCACTACTTATATTATTTTGGGTTGATATGGTTACACTATTTGAATCAAGTGAGATTGGATAGATTATGCTACATTTGAGTTATGTGATTGAGATCTTAATGGACTTGTCACAACTCACCATTATATTGGATTGGGGGCATGATTAGCCTCTAATTCCCCTCTTCAAATATCTAAGGTTTATTTTTGAACCTCTCTCTAGTGATTGAACAAGGAAGCATCATTACTAGAGTAAAATATTAAGGACCAACATGGTTGCATCGACACACAAGTGTACTCCTTCCTTGCTCTCATTTATTTCAATCAATTTCAATTATTCATTTTTAGTGATCCATAAACAGGTAGATTTATTACTCTAAAACTTTTACTTATTGGATCTTTATAAGTGAATTAGTTTTAATGCCAAAATTCAACTCCAAAAATATAATCAACTAAAAATAATGTAATGCAAGTAATGGGTTGATCCCAATATTGGTGCTTCTTATATACACATAATATTTTTAAACTTTTATCAATTATTGACACTTTATATCTTGCAAGAACCCATCGAGTCTCAATCTCTTTGAGTGCATGCCTTAAGGGGTGCACTATGAAAGGGTTGTCAAACCATTGGTGCTTCATAATATTTTTTTCCCTTTTTCCACTTGAAATCTACACACTTGTCTCCTAAAACCATTTACCCTAAGCTTATTCTTCTCTATTGTACCCATTCTAGTTATTTATCATGCTTTATCCTCCTTATTCTTACCTTGACCCCTTTCACCAGTTGATTATACTAGGCAAACTAGGTTGACTCTATATAATTTTTAGCCTTTGATTATTGTATAGAGTCAACTAGGTCAACCCTATACTATTTAGGATATTTTTTACTTTGAGTATTTTCAGCCCTTCAGTCGACCTAGCTTGGGACCTAGTGATATATTTTTTTTTTAAACATACAGGGTCGATTGGGTCAACCCTGTGTAATTGACATATTCATAAGGATTTAGGAAAAAATCCACCTATATATACAATTTAATTTCCAAACATTTGAGAATAGAGAAGTGAATAATAATAAGTGTGAAAGAACATCTGCTTGTTGACCATTCTACTTGAGGAATAAAGCTTAGGGTTCCATACTTTATTTGGAGATATGGATCTTGTCTTATAGAGAAGTCATTTAGATGCATAGATAGGTTGTGTAGCCTAGAGCTGATTTATCTTTGTTATCCTTACATAACAAAACAATCTCTTGCAAAGCACCTTGACCAAGGGATAGATTGAGGCTCGGTGGATTTGTCTTCAAAGGTAAGTATTCCTAAATTTAATTCTCCTTTGTAAGAGTAGATAGATAATGCAGTTGTGCTTCTCTTCCATGCATTATGATTCTGTATACATTGATGTGAGTTTATGTATTCCATTCATGTTTAGTTTTTTTTTTTCTAAACCCCACTTTGTGCCATAAGCTTTGGTGTGCACTAGATTAGATTTAATTTATTTTTTATTAGAATAGAGTGAACATTAAACCTAGGACTCTTTTAGGGTTATTACATGATTGTGTTGGAATGTAGGCTTTGGTACCCTTCCTAGCATGGTGTATTGTGATAAGTGATGCCCTAATTGGGTTTAGTAGATCCCCATATTGGTCATGCTCCCACTTAATAAATGTATTCCCAATTGTAAGAGTAGGTATGCTCTATATTTTTGAAGCCAAGATTGATTTATAGACATGATGCATTTCTAGTTGTATACATTCTAGTGAACCCAATGTGAACTAATCCTTGTAGGATTTGATTACTTTATTTCATTTCTATCATTATTTCATCCTTATTTTTATCATATATTTTCCATATTTGATTGACTCTATCAACCCAATATCTAACTTCTATGTGAAAGTTTTTAGGTATAGGCTTCTGGATTGACCCTATCAACCTAGTATAGATTTTTAGATTTTTAAACATTTAGTCCAAACTATTATGTCAACCTAGTCAACCCTATACATTTCAAGCACTCAACATCAAGTTTTTGTAAAGCTTGATAAATCCAATAGATCCAGTTAACATAATTTACAATCATATATCCAGGTTCTTGAATAGCAATCTTCATTCTCTACATCTCTGATCCACCAAGGTTCCTTTCTATATATCTATCTCTTTATTTATAGTCTTTCCTTTTATAGTTTATAGTCTTTAAAACTTCCCTTGCATAATTAACTAGATTGACTTTGCCAACCCATTTCTATGTTCTGTGTGCTATCTGGAGAACTAGGTTGACTCTGCCAACCCTATTCATTTTTAGACCTTACTTCCATAGTATAAGTTCAAACTTGTCAAACTTATTCTATATTGTGTGCATGCAGTATTAACTATATCAACATTGTACCTTGTTTTAAAATTTTAATTAACCTTATATGCTAGTAATTAATTCACACTTTCTTTTCTTATTACATAATACCAAGCCTGTATCATTACCACTACAGATCCTATTCAGCCCAAACTCCCTAAACCATCCTTATATTACTTTCTAGTTATTTACAAACAACTTCCCATCACATTTAAAATCATATCTTAATAATATAATAAATATTCATATTGACTAATTATTTATCTATTTACTTTCCAAGTTGATTGTTTACTCTTTGCTTAATTATATTTTATATTGTAAAAACTTTCATTAGCTAGCGTTGGTGCAAGGTTTTGTGTTATGTGCCTCAATTTTATTAGCCATCATTAATCTAATTGATCTCTTGTTTCCCTTATATTATTTATTTTAAAATTAATTGCAAAATTTATCTTGCTTATGTTCATAAATATATTATAGGCTTCTTAAATTTCCCTATCTATTGTACTTGATTGACTCAGTTGACCTTGTACCCTTTTCTAATATCTATTCATTATATTAGATCGACCCAGTCAACCATGTACTATTTATCAACCCTATTTTATCTTTTTCTTGCCTTGGTTCATTATATTGGATCAAAGTAATTGACCTTATACTATTTTTAGTCCTTATTTCTATATTAGGTCGACCTAGGAGACCCTGTATTATTTATATCATTTTTTGTTTCCTTGCTTTCTCATCTCTCTTTCCTTCCATTCATCATGGACTTTCTAATTAATGATAATACTAAGTTGTAGTCAAAATATATGATGAATTTGAATAACCCTCATAAGGTCTCCCATAGATAGATTAGGGATCCTCTCTTGGATGATAGTAATGTTCATATTTCCACTCACACAATGAACTATAGGACCCTTCCTAATACCTCTTCATAGCATAATACTCTTTTCTCATTAGAAAACCAAAATAAATTAGAGTATACCCCCAAAATTCTCTTATTTATCTCTAAATTTCCTCGACATCAAGGAAAATATCCTCATACCATTTACAATCTTATGATTAGTGGTTAATTCAAACAGCCTCGTTCACCTACTCCTACATTCTCAACTATATTTGGGGGTACCACTTTCTTTGATTCTCAGCCTCTTCCTTCGATTATGACCCCTTCTCATACCATGACCTCTTCTTATATAACCTCTTCCACCTTCATGCCTAGTATATCCACTAACATGGTAGGTTCTACATCTAGTGGGCCTCTCATAAGATCCACTATCCTTAATCATTCCACTAGTGCATTTTTTGATACCTAAGGTAATCATGTTACTAGTGCTTATTCTTCTCAAACATTCATTAGTCCATATTTTATTACACAAACAAATTTTTCCACTAGTGCCTCACATTCTCACAATTCCTCTCAACGTCCTATCAACACCAATACTGGTACCTAAGCCACTAATACCAACTATAATGCTTTTAATAATGTTAATCAGATGTACCAATTATTTTTACAAACACTCAATCAAATGAATACCTTTTAATCTCATAAAACAAATCAAATGATGAGAATGCAATACCACCTTCTTCATCTTCAATCTCATCCTTAAACAATGGCTTGGGGCACATATAACTAGAATTTTCCCCTCCTCCTCTTCAATATTCTCAAGGCAATCTCATCCCTCAACCTTATTTGATCAATAAAACCATTAAGCATCTCCTAAATAAACCTCTCACTACTAAAATTGATAACATTGATATAGGAGGTATCATACCTATAATTTCATATAATGGATCGATTGATCCCACCCTTCATCTTAAAACATTTGGAAATGTTTATAAGTATTGGGTCAAATTAAACACCTTTGCCACTACCAAAATCTTAGCCAAAACTCTCACAAGTGATGCCTCAGATTGGTACAACCAACTTAGAATGCATTCCATTACTAGTTTGGAGGATTTAGTGAATGCTTTATTTCAAGAATTCCAAAATAGTGATCTTCCTAAAAACACGTTGGCCCACTTCATAAATTATGAACAACTTCAAAATGAAACTGCTCGATCCTTTATTAAAAGGTGGAAACTTTGTCAAATAAATGTTAGCATAACATGGCTGATGATAATTTTTTCCATCTCTTTACCAATTCCGTTTTTCCTAAACTTCAATATCAAGTCCACACTCTCTCTCCATGTACATTGAAGGAGGTTATTGACCATGCTAAATGACAAGATTTCCTTATGCATCAATTCAAGCCACCTCAAATTTTTGTAGGTCATCATATCTTATTTAAGAATAAAAATCACATTGTTACTAATGATGGTTTTATAGATTCTTTTGACACCATTCATAATGTTCAAGTTGTCATTCCCAACCAATCTTCAGAACCAGCTCCCCCTTCTCAAAAATATACTAATCCTCACTTATCTTCACCAAATAATATTAATGTTCATAAACCTCTATCCTCAACTAAATTTCTTAAGCATCTACCTAGTCCTCTTCCATGATAACTTGACCCTACCTATCCTATGAAATCCTGGTATGATCCTAACAAGCTTTATTGGTTTCATGCTAGTTGGGGCCATTCTCATGAGACCTGTAGATAACTTTCTAATTTAGCTATGAAATTTCTTTTGATTCCTAATTTTTATCATGATTCTATCATTTAAAATCATCAAAAAACTTATGAAATTGATTTTAAGGATTTTAAATCACATGATAAATCTTAAGCCTTAAACCAATCCAATGCTCATTCAACTATCTACAAAGACCCTCTTCTTAATCATCAACTTATCCAAGACAATCAAGATAAAACCACACCTTCCACTAATAATGTAGAAAGTCTTGTTGAATCCACATCTAAAGATAATGTGGTTAACATGAATAATATGTTAAGGTTGGTTGCTTTTATCGATTCCCAACATATCTACACTCCTCCTTCATATAGAACATATCATGTTATCTAAGATTCTTCTCCAACTCTTTAAATGATTTTAAATGAGTTGGGGAAAGATGACCTTATTAATTTTGATGATTCAATTTTTTATTCTCCCTTAGATAACACTTTAAATTCTATTTAAACCACTCTTATGTCATCTTTGAACACTAGTGATACTCAAATTTCTATTAACATTTCTTTTACCAATTCTTAAAATCAACTTGAATGAACTACTTCATCATCACAACATAATTTACAACCTTGTTCTAAGAATTCTTATTCTTACCAAAATAAATTCTAATGCACTTTAGTTCCTCCTTCCAAGGACCTCCTTAATCATTATGCTCCTATATCTAACAATCTTATTATGGGTTATGATGAATGGGATCCCATCATAGAACTCGCTAATATCTCATCCTAAATTCCATTTCTTAAACTTATAAGGACTTTCCCCATCATATAAACCATCTTAAGAAACTATTATTTGAGATAAATGTCCCTTATCCTCCCCCAGTAGGATGGGAGGTAGCCTTATCTAGATCTAAAGATAGTATCTTACAACAATGTGAAGAGATGTCTATCAACATTAATGAAACTATATAAACTTCTCTTTCCTTAAAATTTCCTATAGATTCTATGATTCCCAATGAGATTTTTCTTTATGTGGGTAATCCTCCCTTATTCATTAGTGTCTAAATAGGGGATATCCAAGTTAAGAGTGTATTGATTGATGATGGTTCTGGCACTTGTGTTGCCTCTCTCAACTTCATTAAGATCCTTGGATATTCAGAATGCAATCTTAAGTCTACACGCATCACATGTCAAGGATATTATATAAGGTAAATACCTCCTCTAGGTTTTGTGTGTATTCCCATTACCATCCCACCTATCACCACTCATGTGAAGGTGATGATTTTTAAATTTCCCCTTTATTATAAGATCTTTCTTGGTAGGCCATAGACTCACCATATAAGATCCATTACTTCTTACACCTCCCAATGCATTACATTCCCTCATAATGGATCCATTTATAGAATTTAGGGTGACACTAACCCTTAGAATTTCAAACAATTCCAAGACCATGGTGTATTCAATATTCCTACTCTTGAACCTTTGCCTATCATTCCATTATGTGAGTCTCATCATCTTAATTTTCCCATTAATTTAATTTGAGGTAAAATGGACATCCTAAACTCATTGGAAAAATTCCCCATAACCTCTTAGATTATGATGATGATGAGCCTGATGAGATTAACCTAATTATTAAAAATTCTAATGTCTCACCTCACCTCATCTTGTAGCTTCTTACTTCCTTGTAACCTTGTTCTTTCAATCCTCCTTGTGATGATATTCCTGTAGTCTTGACCAAGAATCAGCATTCTATTCACCACACTTCTTCAAATGATAAGGTCATCTATAATTGTGTCATTGATCTTCACACCCCAGATTACGATGATGGTTATTCCTTATATGATCCATTCTTAGGAAATCTTATCCAGGATTGTGATGCCAAGATTATCTATTGTCAATCTTATGTATTTGAGTATTGTTGTGTATCTTCTCATTTTATTTCATTTATAGTTCTTAATTTTAGTATTTTTCCTCTTAATTTCAAGGTAGAGATGGCACCAACATCTCCAATTTTTTAGGATCCTCATAGGAGTATGCTCATGGATCATGCTATGACCAAGCCTTACCATTTTGCTAGGTTCCCTGATCATCATATATGGTTTACTTTTAATATTTCTCCTTTAATTGAGCCTAGTTCCATTCCCCCTCCATCACCACATTCTCTTGGTGATCATTTTATTTCCTTACCTTAGATAGCTCCTTTTCCCACCAAATGGGTTGATGAGTCCTCTATGGCTTCTTCCACTCCTATTACACCTTATTCTATGAGTGCTTCTCCTAAGACCACTCATAATCATATATGTTTCTTCTATGGGATAGATAATCATTCTTCTATCCATTATCACAAGTTATGAAAATATATTGATAATTTAGATCCTTCTTCTCTTTCCTTATAAAAACCATGCCTCCCCTAAAGGTTCTACCTAAATATATACCTAATTATGATGAGGTGTATTGTATATTGCACCAATGTGGCATCCATCACACTGATCATTGTTGCATCCTTCAACAACATCTTAAAGATAACCTTGTATTTATTCTCAAAATTTCTTCCATTCTTCCCATAAGTCATCCCCATAAGAAGGCTTCTCCTTCTTCTCCCATGGCTCCACCTCTAGTGGTTCCATCCCCTCCTGTAGTCCCTTCATCACCTTCTATACTTCCACCCATTATTTCTTCACCCATGGACCTTATCTCACATATGGATCCTTCTTTACCCATGGACCTTCCCTCACTTGTGGATCCTTTTCCACCCATGAGCCCCTCACCTCTTGATCCTTCTCCATCGATGATTCTTACATCTCCCATAGAGCCCACTCCCACACATTATCCCAACCATACCTTACCTAATTTCCCTCTTTAGCATGATCCTTCGATCATTCCTACTTTTTTAGTTGAGGAGATTAGAATAGAAGTCTTTTCCCAATTTTTATTGAAGATTGATAAGACATTAGTTATAGTTTGCATCCATCTTCATAGAGATATATCCAACATTTTGGATAATGTGTGTGGGAAGATTTATTATTACTTATGAGCACATGTATGGTGATTTTTCACTTTCATTTTTATTGAACATATGCTCCAATTTTATTTTTATCTATCTTTTATATCATTTGACATTGTGTCAAATTCATATTTTTCTTATATAATGATCTTACCTTTTTTACTATATCTTGTTTATATTATCATTTATATTTTCATATGGTTGTCTTTGATTATCATTGTCTCCTCTTTATTTGTTGAGTTTTTCTCAAAACTATCTTCTTGTGTCTTTATGAATGTTTGATTTATTATCTCTATTTTTCATAGAGAATTCTCATTGTGAATTGGTTATACAAACCATGATCCCTTTTGTATTTTTCTCCTTTTACCATATGCTCAATTAGAAAACAATGTATCTCATTATACTTTCCTTTCATTGGTCCACCTTTAGATTTTCTTATTTCACTTATTCCTTTTTCACAAACTAAGTGTATACATAGTTGAGACTTGAGATCACATGCTAGTTCATTATCAAACCTAAATGTCCTAGTCAGTCTTTATCTTTGGTTACTTAGCTTCCTTTAGACTTAGATTAAATATAATTCATGTGTATCACTACATCTCTCATGATTGGTCATTCCAAATCCATATGGAGGAGGAATCTTCAAAATCCATAAAAAGTTAAAATCCAAATCATTTAAATAAAAGATAATGATATAAAAGGAAAAAAAATCTTAAAAGTCAAATCACACTAAAAACATGATTCAAAGAACATATTCTTCTTCTAGTTGAAGCTTAAACTCCATAGTTGGCCTCACAGTAGATCCAAGGTCCTTTGGGGTGTGGTAGACTAGTAGATTAGAAAAGGAGAATAAAAAATATTTTAGTGCTACTTACTTTCTCATATAAGTACCCAATCTTTATAGTAAACTGACGACTCTATAAGGGATCCTAAAAATGGGGAACACATCATGGTAAGGTAGGTCCATTTTAATTTTACTTGTATCAATCTACTTTCATGAGTTGATTTTAGTATAACACTTATTTGCCTACAAAGCTTTGTGTCTATAGTGAACAGGTTTCCTTTGTACATTAATGGTCACTAGTCACTTAGTGTCTTCTCATGACCTTAGTATGCCTTTTTCCTCCTAAAGTCTTCTCATATTATGCCTAAGTCTTAATTTTTACACTCCCTTTTTCATTCCATATATCACTCATATTTCCTCTTGATAAATATTGTTTTGTCTACTAATTCACTCCCCTTCAGGATTTCATTTGTGAGTTACTTTGTAAGATCACAGATAGGACCCTATATTCCTCACAAATTACCACATTTCTCCTTCCTATTACCCACATCCTTTATTACCTAATTTATCTCAATTTTTACACCCCGGTGGTTTTCTCTCTATGAGTTTTAGTATATAACCATGGATAGGACTTGACATTCCTCAAAAAAAATTCCAATAATCCCAATCACAAATAAAATTACATGTTTTGAGATAATATGCGATCTATTATGAATTTACATGTCATTGACATGCTTCCCAACTTCATTTAGTGTGTTTTATGCTTACTTCATTTCTCTTTCACTTTTATCTTCTTATTTTTTGAGTGCATGTAAGAATACAACCATTTCTTGACTTTTTCATACTTCCCATCTTGAATTAGTGTGATAAATTTAAGACCAATTTTTTTACCAATTTTTTTTTCTCTTATACTTCCCAAAATGATTTAATATAATTGATTTACTTAATTAAATATTTTATACCATTTGTGCCCTTTTACATACCTTCCATTTTATTACATTGTTTTCATACTTCCCAATGTAATTTAGTATGATTTTACTTGTTTTAATTTGGTGCAAAAATATTTCACTTTGGTTTTGAGAAAAAAATTATTTTTACCATCCCTTGGTTCTTTATACTTAGTCATTTTCTCATTATTACACATTTCCAAACTTGAAATTGTATGTAGTACATTTTTAATTGATTATATTTTACCAAGTCTTTTTGTTTATTTCTTTTTAACCACATATGTATTTTTCATAATGCTAGAAGATAAATCATGTCTCATATATTTCCTATATCATATACAAAAAATAGCTTAAAACATGTGCTAGAAATAAATATATCCAAAGCATCCACAACCATAATCATAATGATGACAACATACACAATCAACATCAATATGCCAAAATCATATATATATATATATATATATATATATATATATATATATATCAATCATGATTTTTGATACAACAAGTACAACCATATATAATGCTCCATCTCATATATTATGAGTTTTGAGAAACTCATGATGTGTGTGTGTGTGTGTGTGTGTGTGTGTGTGTCATGATTTTTGATACAAGTATTACCATATATAATGCTCCATCTCTATGGCTAGGCTCCATCATATATATCTTTTGGCCTAACCACATTACCTATCGAAGCCTCAGTCTGACTCCTCTGAATAGTCTATTGTAAGGAAGTCATCTGAGATCTCAATCTATCATCCATCAACCTGTCCTTTTAGATGTGCCACTTGTGCCTATACCTATACCAATTAGGATAAGGCCACCATGTTTGTTACCCTCTCTTACTCCTACACCTATGTCATATAGGTCAGGGTCATTATATGTGCTTATGTCATCTACATCACTATAGATAGATGCATATCTCTCTCCTCTACTAGGGCCTACCATGCTCATATCTTGCCTACACCCATAACTTTTTGTGGTTACATCCTCTCTCTTTATGCTCATATCTTCCTCACTACATCTCTAGCTAATCTAAACTAGCTCACCTGAATTGGGGAAGATGGTACACTGGAGTCTTCTAATTCAGTATGGTCATATGCTTATAGAGTCTCATTTAGGATGTCATGGAGTGCTCCCCTCATAAGAGACCCAAATATCCCCTCCTCATCCTCAGCTACACCTACAAAATTATACCTAGATAGATATTAGATCACTATTATATTTCATAATATCTATCTCTATTCACTATTTCAAAATAAAAACTTAAGTAATAGTTTAATCATCTTTATTACCTATCTATGTCTTAACTACTATGGTTTTGCCATCTATATGACCACCTAGCATAGTCTCCCCATATGTGTGGCCTCTTAACACCTCCTTTATAGGTTTCTTCCTCAACTTAAATTTGGATATCATGGCTCGCATCCACCTCAACCTATGCCTAAGTGGCCTCTCTATCATCTAACTCTCCTTTAGCTCACCTATTAGGTCATTAGGGATGGTGATAGTCTCCACTCTCTCCTATTCCTCTTACCTCCATCGACATCATGCCCTCGATGGTCACATCTCATCTCATTATGGAATTGGTAATGGTATCTCTAGTTCCACTACCTTAGCACCAATATCCTCTTGCTATGTTCCTTATTATGCTTTCCCAGTCCATGGTCACTCATGACATGGTCTAAGTGTTAGCCTCATCATTGGTGGACCTAATCCCCTCCTCCCCCATGGCTCCTTCATATGTCAAGCCCACTACTTAGGCATCAATATTGGTGTTTTTGGATGAGGTAAGCCCATCTATCCTAGTACCCATACCACCAAATGTGGCTCTCTCCACAAGGTGTAGTGTTTGACCACCTTTATCTTCATTATATTTGGTACAAATATTTCCCATCTTGGCTATATAGTTGTTATGTGCCCATATGGATACCACACTATGTTTATACATCTCATCATCTATAGTGCTATAAAATGGGGCATGGCCTGTGCTACTTGGTCCTCTCTCCATCTTCACACTCGATGAAACCTATCATCAATTGCATGGGGAAACCTAGCTAGTTAATACATGGGAAACCTTTCATATATCTAAGCCATCAATAATATGATTTATCCTATCAACTTCTAGCCTCTAACCAACACCTCATACAAATCATTTGCAAGCTAAACCTAGATGACAAAGCTAAGATCTTATAGTACTCCCTCATCTAAGATCATCCTACTAAAGGCTACCACAAATAGTGGAACCTTACCATCTTATTTATTACATAGCACTCGCTATGTCACAATCCATATCATAGCCTTTTAGATATCTAGAATCTATGATGCATATACATCAAACATACTAAATTTCTTGCCTACCAATATCATCTCTAAGCCTATATCCCATATTACTAAGGCTCTCTTATCCTATATTATGTTTTTTGTACCTATAGTCACTAGTAATCCTACTATCAATAGCCTTAGGATGGCATGCACATCTCTCAAAGTGATATCTACCTCTACCACATCCCCATCCACCTCCCATCTAAAGGTGTTAGTCAATTGTTCCCAACATCCAAAGAACATGACTAATACATCCATGCTCAAGGGAATCCTACACATGTCATCTATCCCTCCTAGGCTTATAGTTACTAGCCTATCTCTATCTCTTATCATCAAATGCTCTAGTAGATTTTGTAACCATGATGCATCTACCAATCTCCAAAACCTAGGTCATCTTTACAACTAAGAAACAATAAAAAATGTATTAGATCTTTCATGTCATGTATAATCACAATACATTATTTTTACAATTTCAATCAAAAATAAGCCTAAACTAATTTAATCTATTCATTTGAATGTATTTTTATCTTACTCGATCTTTTTTGCCCTTATTTGGTCATTTCAAGCCATTCTAGCCTACTTTCAACATTTTGCACATATTTTTGTACCATTTTGGATCTTTGGTCAACCTAATTTGACCAAAATTTCCCTATTTTTGGCTTGGTTGACTTAAAAATATTATTCAACCCTCTTCATTTCCTTCCCTAGTCAAATATTAACAAACTATACTAGGTCGGTAGTCTGCAAAACATACAGGGTCAGCACATACTTACTAGGTTGGCAATGTGTATTTTGCCTATTTTTAGCCTACTGGGTTGACTGGGTTGACCTAGTTGTTTTTCCCTATTGACCCCTTGAATTTTCCTTAAAAGGTGCCTTCTAGAAATTTTCTACCTAATTCCTTCAAACCCATTTCCCATCCTTGTTTTTCCTACCTATAAAAACTAATTTGGCTTCATTCTGACATCTAGAAATGCTAAAAAATATTTTTTTCTAAAAATACACTTAATTCATTAAATTACGCCAAAATGGCTTACAATTTATAGTTTCATAACTTTAGTTCACCTATTATCGCTCTTGGAGATTCTCCTTGTCTAACCTATCATCTCCTCACCATGTTAGCTCATTTGGTCTCCAGATCTCTTTTTCTCTCTTTCACAAATCAAAATAACCAAATGACTTTTCTTTCCCCCTATTTAACAACACTTAAAAATTCAAACTCTTCAATTATTTTTAGGCTTATTGTTCATTTTACTTATATATTTTTATTTATTCATCTATTTTTCAAACAATAAAATGTGTTAGATTCATGATGATGTAAACATACTTTTCCACTATCATATGCCTATCTTCCAAAAATTTCAATTTTTGGCTTTTTTTGCACCAACTTCTATAGGTTCACCTAGTGATTTTCACATTGGATGCCTTCACTCTTTCTCTTGTAGTCTACTTCTTTATCTACAACACTAAGGTAAGTAAAGATATGTTTTTTTTCAATTCTATCCTTTCATTTATCTTATTTGTTTTTTTATTACACTTAGCATCAGCATTATGTGTTATCATGTTCTATTTCATAAAGCACCATCCTGTGTTGCACTTACATGACATGTGATGAGATTCAAGTGGGTTATATGTATACACATAATATTTTCAAACTTTTATTGATTACTGACACTTTATATCTCATAGGAACCCATCAAGTCGCAATCTCTCTAAGTGATGCCTAAAAGGGTTCACCTGGAAAGGGGTGGGTAAACCATTGGTGCTTCATAAGATTGTTGTCCCTTTTTCCACTTGCCATCTACAAACTTGTCTCCTAAAATTATTTACCATAATCTTATTCTTCTCTATTGTACCCATTCTAGTCATTTGTCATGATTTATCCTCTGTGTTCTTACCTTGACCCCCTTTCACTAGCTAATTATGTTAGGTCAACTAGGTTGACCCTATACGGTTTTTAGCTTCTAATTAATATATAAGGTCGATTGGGTTGACCCTATATAATTTTTATCCTTTGATTACTATATAGGTTTGAATAGGTTAACCCTTTACTATTTAGGGTTTTTTTCACTTTGAGTTTCATCACATCTTTAGCCAACCTAGCTTGGGACCTAGTGATTTATCTCCTAAAATTTGTATAGAGTTAGTTAGGTTGACCCTATATAGTCAACATATTTAGAAGGATTTATGGGAAGATCTATCTATATATACAAGTTCATTTCCAACCATTTGACAATAGAGAAGTGAATAAGAATAAGTGTGAATGAACATCTACTTATTAACCATTCTACTTGAGGAATAAAGCTTAGGGTTTCATATTTTCTTTGAAGATGTGGATATTATCTTATGGAAAAGTATTTTGGATGCAAATAAATTTTGTGTAGCCTAGAGCTGATTTGTCTTTGTTATCCTTACATACCATAACAATCTCTTGTGAATCACCTTGGCCAAAGGAGAGATTGAGGCTCAGTAGGTTCATCTTCAAAGGTAAGTATTCCTAACTTTATTTATCCTTTATAAGAGTAGATAGATAATGTAGTTGTACTTCTCTTTCATGCATTATAATTCCATATACATTGATGTAATTATATGTCTTCTATGCATGTTTAGTTTAGTTTTTTTTTCTAACCCCCACTTTGTGCAACAAACTTTTGTGTGCACTAGATTAGATTTACTTTTCTTTTTTATTAGAATAGAATGAAAATTAAACCTAGGACTCTTTTATGGTTGTTACATGATTGTGTTAAACTATAGGCTTTGAAACCCTTCCTATCATGGCGTATTATGACAAGTGATCCCCTAATCAGGTCTAGTAGATCCCCATATTGGTCATGCTCCCATTTAATAAATGTATCCCCAATCATAAGTGTATGTATGCTCTATATTCATTGAGCCAAGATTGATTTATAGACATGATGCATTTCTAATTGCATACACTTCTGACTACCTTAGCTTTGAATGTAGATTCAAACACTTCATGAGGTTTTATAAAGGTATTCATGGAAAGTGCTCTTAAAAATGACACTAAGAACCCTCCAATGAACCATTGTGGATGTTATAAAGGGTGTATTTCACAAGGTAGCTTTAAAATGAGAGTCTTGAACCTTGCATCATATAGGGACATGCTTTCTTATAGTCCTTGGGTTATCTCTTTTAGCATGGTAATGCTTTGTTATTCAAACTATGGATTATTAAATTCCTTAAAGAATGCCTCCTTCAAGGTGTCATAATCTACCATAGCCTATTTAGGGTCAAATTTATTATACCAGGTATGGGTGAAATCAAGTAGAGTGTTCATGAATTAGGTTACCTTACACTTTAATGGGGTTATTCCCCAAGTATTCCACTATAGTTCACACTTTAGCACATGCTCCATGGTATTTTTCACACAATGATACTCTAGTAAGTGCATGGCCATTTCATAATAGATTTTGAATGGGGGAAACTAGCATATGGGGTTCTTATCCCTTGGCATCTATATAGGTGGTGATCCTCTAATACCTCTAGCCAATAGGTTAGGTGTTAATCTTGTAGTTACTACTAGTGTCATTGATGTTGATGGCACTATACTACTTACTTGTGGCACTGAGCCACTTCTTATGGGCTATTACCCAATTTACATCACTAACATCGGTTGAGATGGTATGCTTGCACTCATGTTCTATTATGGTGATCTAGTGCCTAATGGTCTATAAATAATCTTGCTTAGCTCCTTGTAGGGAATAGCTTATCCAATCATAAAATTGCACTCCAAGTCTATAAACTATCTAAATTATATGTTGATAATAGGGTCAATTATCACTCTTATGATTAATTCAAGAAGGGGATCTAATGTATGATCATGCACCATAGGTTCAAAAGGGGTAGTCCTATCAAGTGTATCTTCAATCACCAAATCTTGTAAGAACCTAATGCATTCTAGACCCATAAACTATTGATATTGATTCATCACTTCATTATTTCTCTTCTTCTCATGATATTGCATTTCAATAGATCTTTCCCCATGCCCTTCTTTCTCACTATAGATTCTCTTAGCACTTCCAAGTTCTATATCTTCCATCAGTCTATTTTATCTCTTATTATAAGTCTATATCCTAAGCTTTTAGGTGTCAATCTACTCATCCCCTTCCATTTCACTTCACCTAAACATCCCATTCTCCCCCTATGTGTTGCTCATATGCAAAAGGACTTTAGCCTTCCATTCCTAAAGTTTCAAAACTATGATCCACCATTAACATCTTGAGCTATATACCAAACTCTTTCATAAATGTGACTTTGGGTTCATGCAAAAAATGATACTCTACTTCTTTAGGGCAAGATTATGTTGAAACTAAAAACCCAAGCATGTAACTATTCAATGCTCCTTGTCACCATTTATATTTATCTCTATTCCAAATGGCATCTAGAGATTCAAGATGTTATAGGCACTCCTTCATCCACTCATATCACTATCTATAGCTTCATGTTCTATGAGTTACATATGCATCTGACCACTGGTACACATGCTTTTGTAGTTCACAAAAAAAACATCATATAGAGCATCATACAGGTTATTCTAAACCCACTTGCTTGGTTTGTGTCCTCTATAGGTTAGATGCTTCGGCACAAAGTTATCTTCCACCTATTGTAACCAATACTTGATTTTTTTGAGGGAGATTTGGATCAACATTATATCACACCATTGTAACAACAAAATTCAACATGGGTCTTAGTAATGGAACCAAAATGTTATACAAAAATCCTTTTTAAGGGGTGTGAGTTTATTTTAGTTAGTTATGGACTCATTAAAACTAGGCATAAACATGGGATATTCCCATAACACTCAATATTTTACACTTGACTACACTAGAATCAATTTATATAAGGCCTTATGTGCTTAAATAAAGTGTAGTAGAGAAAGAACTAAAGCCCACATTGGGCTAGTTGTACCATGGTGTGAGATATCAATTATGGGACTTGCTCATTTGAAATAAGGCTTTTGGTCGATTCATTGGCACAAGCCTTTTTTAGGTTAAAATTGATGGTCTGAAGGTACAAGCCTATTTAGGGGTGGTTCTATAGTCTTAAGGGAGAAATTCATTATTTTACTAATCTTAAAATCATATAGGTGCTTTAAAGGGTCTAAGGACTACTCTCACTTAAATTATTCATACTTAAGTTAGTGCCTCTTAGTAAGAGTAGGGGTAATTAGTGTAGGATCTCTCTATACTTAGGCTATTTCTATAAGATATGCTAATGTCATAAATATTATAGGGATACCATTGATGATATAAACCAAAATATTGAATACATATTACTTAACATAACTGAAGTGAACTTACAGTATTACATTTTCATCTAAATAACATTACCAAGGCACACAAACTAGATCGATCTCAATTTGATGCAACATTCATCTCCATTAAACAAAGTCTAATTAAAATAGAGTACATGATATTTCAAATAGGGAAAATATTGTACTCAATATATATAATGACCCAAAGGCTCACAAGTGAGCTTGGGTTATAAAAATTGAGCATTCATGGCCTATGAGTTATCCCTAGGTCTAATGGTAATCTTAATAGAGAATTTCCATTTCTCTAAATCTTCACTACAGAAAATTTACATCCCTTTGCTCACTAGTTCAATATTTTTTATAGCCTATAGGAACATCTCTTTTTAGGTTAGATCTTCACACATCAAGTACTGAGATAGAGTCTAACTAATCATTTCCATTGACTCTATCACCTTATTCCCTTCACACTTAAATCACAAAATATTATCCAACCTGGAAGATGCCCTAGGATTCCTAAAGATTGTTATCCACCTACCATTTGGCACAAAGTGTGTGTTAAATCCTCTATTTGGTACCAATATTTCAAAATATAAATCATTCAAAATTATTGCCTCATATTAAAGTATTTTTCATGTTGTCATAGATCCCATACTTACCAAAATAGGGACCCAACAACCTCCTTCATCTATTCCTCTAGATCAAGAAGAGAAATAAGTTATATTAAACATTCCTTCATAGATCAACAAATTACAATAGAAGTAAGAAGGAAGTTAGGACCTATTGATTGTCGAACAACCAATGGTCAAATTCCATTTTGATAGAAAAAAATAAAATGAGAAAGGTTAAAATAAAGACTATGGTTGTAAAAGAACAAGTATAGTTGGAGAAAAGAAAAGACATATTCTCTCTGACAAAGAGAAGAAAGCTAAATCCATCATACTTGGATAGATGTAGATAGGATCCTTAAATTTTTATGTATGTTATTAGAGGAGTGATAAAATAAATGTTCAAAAGTTTTGACCGACCTATTTAGAGCCCACCATAGAGGAGCACCATTCAAGCTACTAAATAAATTATAGATAACTTATAAGGGGTAGATATAAATCTATAAGATATTATTCATTTAATAAGGTCTAAAAACACCACATCCTAGCCTAAGTGGTGAGACATATTGTAATTTTTCAATAAAATGAAGTACATTGAAGGCAAGCTTCACTTTCTAAGCCAAGCAATAGACTTTAAATTTAATAACATCTAATATTTCATGGGCCTGGAATTTTGTTGCTACTAAGAGGGATAGCTTTATTTAATTACATAAATATATGTGAGATCTAACATGGAAATTTAAAAATCAAGAAAGATAAGCATTCTATATTTTGGCTCATATTAGATTCACTCAGGTAAGAACTCCCCTAGGGGAATTAGTACCTAAGCCCATTTTTGAAAATCTTCTTTAAGTAGTAATTGACAAATTCCAAACTAATATTGAGGACATGATCTATATAACCAATGATGATATTATGTAGCTAGTGATTTTTGTGAGACATTGAATTATAAGAACTAAAACACTTTACGTGGAGGTTAAATATGCATTGGGCACACAAGAAGTTGATAGAGAAGCTTCCATTGTTATTCAAGAGGACTTTTATTGATTTTGAGACTATTTGCATGACTTCTATGGTATCCATAATTATATTTTCAAATATAAGTAGCCAAATAATCAACTTTAGTAGTAGGGGAAACACCTACACCTCTTCAGGGTACTTAGTCTCTGAAATACATGCTAGTGTAAACACGGCTTGGGCTTGCATATGTGCCACTTCTAATTTTCATTACTACAACTACGTTAATGGTAACTTTAGGAATATCTATACTCATAGTGTTTTTTTAAATTGTAACTCAAGTTACAACAATATTTTCATCTACTTCAGCTTCTACAACTGTTATTTCATAGTTTTCTTCTTCTGATGATGCCATTAACACCCCTCTAAATATGCATATGTATTTGCATGTTTCAGCTAAGTTTGTACTAATAGTTCCTACTTTATTTTGGCACATATATATTATATTATATTCAAATAATTATATTATGGGAAATCACCATTGTACATGGATGCTTTTCATGAGAGTTGACACGTAATTTTATTTCTAAACATGTATTTTTAGACTTCACTTGAGAGATGAGACCTTCCCCATCCCAAGATTATATATATTTGTATCCCAATAATCCCAAAAAGAGGATAATTTTAGATATTTAGATTAATAATAAATTCTAAGTAAAGTTCTATAGTTATTATTAATTTTTAAATCTTGATTCTGCTCCAAACCTGTGGATTGTACAAAAAGTGTTGTCATTCTAGTATCTTAGTTTTTTGGTTGTGCTTGAGTTGTCTTTTCAATATAGTTATTCTTATTGTGTTATTTTTTATGTTAATACCTTTTATATATTTATCATAATCCCCCCTTGTATATTTTTTAATTAAATCTTACAAACTTGGCAACCTTTGATTATATATGCTTAAGTTTATTATATTTATCATTTTCTTAGACTTCTAATTGTGCTTAATTATTGGTGTGATCTTAGCAGCTTACAGCAAACATTGTTTCCAATTATGTAATCAAATTACTTTAACAATAAATTATAATAACATCAATAGATCACAATATGACTAAAATATAGCATAATATATTAATAAAAGACAAGCCACTTTGAGGGTCAACCTCCACAAGCTTCAATAAGAGAAGAATTCATAATATGATCCTAAACAATTACCCACTACCTCCTATTTATAGTCTACCAAGGTTTAAAAACCTTAATTTGGTTAATCAACCATAATTACTATGTATTTTGTTGCTATTTCACATAAATGTCTTAGTGATGATTATATCACTTGTTTGCATGGTCATTTTGAGTCTTTTGATCTTTCTTATGTCTTATTTTCCTTATTTACAACACTCTTTACAATCAAAATTACATTTTTCCCAATCATAGGGGCCCCAATCCTACATTTCTTGATTTTATCTTTATTTTAAGCCTTAGTACATAGGTTCTAATTTTAGTAAAATAGTGCCACATAGTGCTAGTGTCCAATTACGGCTATAGTGTTTGACAGGCCTTTTATCCCGTGTTTGAGTCCTAACCCCTATGTGAACCTTATCTTATGTTTTTTATCCCTCTTTTATGACTTGTTGGCTAGTGAACAAGGTCTTATATTCAAAACAAATTTCCTTCTATATAAATATCCTCACAAAACATTTTACATCTAGCACTTATTATTTTGGCACATAATTACATAAAATTAATTAATAGTGCATCTCAATACTCTACACACTACTTAGTATTCATACCTAGACATTACATGTTTGATCAAATAAGGACCTAAGTAAAAGTCATTTTAACATATTGTGTAAGTTGATGGTGCACATTCCCTAAGGCATACTACATATAATCTAAGACTCCTAGCATTGGGGTTAATGTAAGCAGCAGCCATGATAACAAGGGTTCTACTCGTCACAATCTTAATATCCTAAAACCTAGTTTTTCCTTTCCTATTTACATTTGATCAATTTATTATTTCATATGTATAGGTGTTCAATAGGGTTTTAAAATATATTTGGTTAAAATAATGACATAGGTGAGCCCCTAAATGACACAGAACCACCTATAAGACCTCTAAAACCTCTCATAACTTCCTTAAAAATTTTAGATAGTATTTATATGGACATTAGCACCATAATTGGACACTAACACCACATGGTGATATTGTACTGATATGGGTACTATTTTCCAAAGCCATATTTCAAAAAATAGTTAGAAGATGAAAGGTGTATGCTTATCTATCTAACCTATTCTAGTTCCTTGATCTATGTAAAAGTATGATTATCCCTATATAAGTACCTTTTCTCCTCTCACTTGTTATTTTGGTAAAGTTTAATTAAATAAATCATTTCTATTTTTTATTATATATTAATAATATACGTAGCCATTTAATTGCATATGATTTATGCTAATAAAATCCTAAAAGGTTAAAACACTAGGTGTAATCACCTAAAAGTAATATTTAAGTGATAAGAGTGTTACTTGAGACAACCTACTCCTAAATTATCCATAAACCTAACCTATAGCATTTTATCACACTTTTCAAGCCTTTGTGTGGACCACAAGAATCCTTAGTTAGCTAAAACATAGTCTCAAACCCTCATTTCCTGATCCTAGCCCTTCATGCCCAGTAGCCTACCAGTTGGACATTAGTGACACATTAAAGACACTAGATCCATGTGATGCTAAACTAACTAAAATGGCACTAATTTCATTTACTCTATATTTCCTAAATGGATATATTTTCAAAAGTAAAACCCTCATAAGTTCAGTTTAAGAATCTTTTATTATCTGCACAAGCTAAATAATACTATAAATACATGAATTTTAGACCTCTATCCACTAGATGGAAATTAGATACAAAATAACTATTTAAACACAAAATAAGTTGATCAAAATAAAGTTTATTAATCCATATTCTACCCTACTTCTACATACTACCATCTACTACTACCCTAAGCCTAAATTTTCTATATTTTCAATCTCAAGCACACTCAAGGCATTCAAGACCACTATCATTATAACATCACTTGCACTTATACCAACACTTAGGTGGGGATAACTACATCAATTCCTATCCCTCCTATGAGTATTGGTATGTAGGAAAAACTCTTCATGGTAGGGTGTTAAAGATGTCTAGCTTATCCTACTAATGAACACACTTTATATCTCATGCCTTACTTACAAGGAGGATTAGGGTTTTGCATCATAAATTAGCTATTACATGCATAATACACAATTTCAAACTTCATGTGTGCAAGAATATAACCTAGAAACACTATCATAAGTGCACCTAAAATTTCAAATTAGTCTTACATAAAGGACACTAACACCATTTTCAAGACACTAGAGCCAAACGGTACTACTTTCCATGTGTGGCACTACTATCCAGGATAGGTTCTAAAATAAGAATCTAGTTGAAAACACTCAAACCTATTTATATCTCAAGTTTTATCACTCATATCTTTTATATCAAGTGTTTTATAGATAAGTATTTATTTACACATATTGCATATTATTTTTAGAAAGTTAAAGCTAGTCAAAATCTATAACAAATCAATGGTTATTTATTGCATATTATTTCACTAATTTAGACTACTTGGTGCTTTAATAAAATATATGATTTACATAGCTAAACCCTAAAAGGTTAAAATATTTGGTAAACTTGACTTACTTCAAATATTACTTAAAACCCTAGTTTTGCATAGGGTCTACCTTCTCCCAATTTTTATGCACTAAATTATGGTTACAAACTTATGTTTTTGTGATTTTTTGGCATAACCTAGCTCATTTAATCAATCCCACATTAGGGTTTCATTTATTTTAAATGTAATTTAATTTTTTACAAAGCAAACCTAATTCAAAAACCCTAACCCTAGATGTTCTTAGGGTTTGTATCCTTCTTTTTATTATTTTCTTTAGTTGCTTTAAATTTTTCAAATTTCATATATTCTATTTTAGTATCTCTATTCCAATTTATTTACTATATAACATATAAAAAAGTTATCTCTCTTCCATTAAGAATAAGTGTTAGAGTAGGTTTTAATCCTATAGAACATATTTATATTCCTATTATCCAATCCTATAATATGGATAAAGGACCTATCATAACTACATCTATTTATCCTTCACACCCCGATTATGTGGATTTCAATGATAATGAATCTAAAGATGAATAATAGAATCAAGAACAAGATGATATACAAATTAAAAATCAAGACACCCTCCCTTCATGTAATAATGATGACATGATTATCAATAAATATGAGATATTACAGAGCTTCATAGATAGAATTTATGAAAACCACTTCATCATGCATAAATATTACAAGCCATATTGTAAATCAAGAATAAAACAAATAATAGTCAATCTTTAAATCCCCCAAAAATAACATTATTACACCTATAGTGGGGCCGACTCAACTAGCACAACCTAAAATTGTAATTCAATAACATTTAGTGACATTTACACCTCTTATTTCTAATTATTCCACTCTCTATATACAATCCCTTATGCATGAGATCATACTCTATAGGCTAAGCTTTTACATCTTAAAAAGGGAGCCACTAGGCCATCGTATGCCTTAATTTCTAATATTCTCTTAAATACACCTTTGGCACATCACATAATTACAAATCCTTTGACATCTAGTTTCATGGCACCTAAGCTTACATTATATGATGGCAAGGGTGACCTAGATCACCATCTTAGAGATTTTCACACAACATATTTGGACTACATGTCCAATGATTGGATTATCATGAAGTTATTTCTAATAAATTTAAAGGATTATGCCCTACAATGGTTTTATGACTTACCAAATCAATTTATCACATCATTAAATCCTTTGTTTGAAATTTTTTTAACACACTTCTCTATCCATGTCAATAACAATATATCATATGCCTAAGTGACATAGTTAAATCAAAAGTTGAATGAACATATCAAAGACTATGTCCTATGATACAAGAATATATTATCCAAATCTACTACCCCCATGGTATACAAAGATATTTAGGACATATTTAAGCAAATTATTTTATCATAATTACATGAACATATCTTATTTAATAAGTTTCCTACATTCACAAATTTGTGACACATAGTAAAATAAAGAGAGGTCAAGCTTATATCAATGGGCAAACTAAAATATACCAATGGATTAGAATAATATTTTAAGAGTTTAAATAATCCTATATATAAGGTAAGGAAAATTAAGAACAAGAGTGATCAAAATTCCATAGTTAATGCAACTTCTGAGTGATCTCCTAGATTAGTTTTATCCACTCCTCAACACTGAACCTTCACCAACTTTCCATAGTCAATAGCAAGGGTTTTAAAATATCTCTTAGAATTTAATGTCCTATCTCTCCTTCCCATTAAATAATTTGATAAAACATATCCTCTTATAAATAAATACAATTATAATGCATTTTATGAGTATCAGAAGGAACTAGGCCATACAACAAACAAATTCATAAGCACTAAAACATAAGATACAAGATTTGACTAAGGCTAATATTACTGATATAGGCACACCCAAAGAGGCACTAAAAGTATAAAAAAATGGAATATAATCCATTAAATATATTCTCAATCTCATACCCATTTATAAAGCACACAGTAAATGAGGTAGGGAGCACATAAGGTGTTCACTACACATATTAGGCACATCCACCACTAGCTTCATATCATATTATTACAAAGGAGGCACACCTATTTCACAACATCATTGGAATGTAACATATTATAGTCCCACTTAGACCACTCATTACCTTCTCATAATAGGATATTATTGATGATGATATCAATTTACATTCACTCTTTATACAAGTATACATAGATCATCAACCTATCCAGAGTGTTATGGTTTACAATGGATCAAGCACTAGCATGTACACTATGACACTTTTGTAGTATTTTGGGTACTCAGAGTAGGATATATTCCCCATATACATAGTCATTAGTGGTTTTTTTACTCAACATACCCCCATTCTTTTTTTGGAAGAGGGACCCACTATGCCTTATAAAAGGTGAAGCCCTTTTCTGAGGTCTTCATTCTAAGAGCTATTATGTGTTGCATATAAATTTTTCCATCTATAAAATGTAAGTGAATGTGTTTTTAATTTCATATTAAACTATTAATTTCTTTCATAAGTTTGCATCTACATAGGTTTTTTGGAATAGGCATGATTTAGTCTTCAGAATTTGGTATTCAAAACTCTTGTTCAAAGGTTTTGGCTCTTCAAAAATCCTATGTTTTGGCCTTCACTATTTGGTCTTCAAATAAAGTCTTCAGAGGTTTTCTTTGGTGAAATTGTTTGGGGTTTTCATTCAATTTAATTTGGTCCTCAGTAAAAGTGTTTGGGAATCAATTCTTTGGCAAGTTGTTGGTTATGTATTTAGTCTTTAGAGTTTTTGTTCACAGGTTCCATTTGTAGTTCCTTATTTTTGAGAAATCTAGTACTTCAACATTTACTTAGAAATTTTTACACTTTACTATTTATTATTTGGATTTTATGTTTGGAATTTGTATTTGGGAGTTTACCCTTCAGTAAATTGTTTTGGAACTTGTTCATCAAAAATTTTGGTCAATGGTTTTATCTTTGGCAAAAGTGTTTGGTCTTTCTTATCAATGCTTGTGGCTTGCATTTTGATATGGGATGAGTTTGGTCATCAGGATTTTTGTTTAGAGTTTGTGTTCAAAATCATTGATTCATGAGAATTGGTTAGTTTATTACCTATTGATGCTCAACTACCCCTATTCCAAGAATGGGGACCCACCTATTTTGATTTTTCAAAAATGCCTAAAATGTCAAGCTTACTGAGTCATTTATCCACATATAAAACTGATTTAATACATCCTAGAAATGTCTTAGTTAGATATTCATTTTGCAATGCATATTAATCTTTAGAAACATTTGAGTTATTTTAAGTTGCCTCAAGTTCCTTTCAAAATGATGAATTAGTAACCATGAAATGATTCAAAATATGTAGATAGGCCTTCATCAAAAGTGTTTTACTTGGTTTTAAAATGAGCATGAAGACAATAGAATTTTCTAAATCCTATTAGACTAACCTTACATTATATTTAAAGTATTTACTTATGTATTTTTTATTTAAATTAGATTCATTTTACTTATTGCAAGCATTTGATGTTTCCTAAAGTCTAACTTAACTTCTTGCATGACTTCATAGGATTTCAAAGTTAAAGTAGCGATTTTAGATGCCTCATAGAACATAAAATCTAATATTTCAATCTATAGAATATAGATGTCCACCCCACCAAATTTTTTGATTCCTTAATGATTCATCACTCTATGCATGACACTTAGAATGAATTTATGAATCCCATGAGCCATGTGGTGTCATCCTAAGAAATCATAAAGGAGTTAGACATTGGAATTCAAATACATAGCTTATGTGTCAAGATCCTAGACCATCTAAGCAATCTTATTCAATCTAAGTCACCATGTGGCATACTATAATCCAAAAATCCCATAATATGTTGCCATATGTCCCCACTACATCCATCCAAACTCGATCAACCTTCTGAAGTGATGTGTGTTTCCTTCAAACTCGTCTGAGACTGATGCATGTTAACACTACATTATATCTAATCCAAAGCTCATGAGATAGTATCAAATGAACACATGGATACACCTAAGCCATCTGATCAATGCTCAATGGTATTTAGCTTTCCTATCCCCTTTTGAGAATGATAAGTGGTAAATGAATGAAGAGAATCTTGTGATAATGATGTGTGTCCCCCTTGGACCTACATGATGATGACATTTATCATGCCCATATTAATTTTATCTAAAGAACTACCTGATCAACTTTGAAGGCCCATTGAAGAGACATGTGTCCCTATTAGACCTACAAGATGATGTCATATTTTATTCCTATGAAGCTTCATCCTTAGATCAACTAGATCATCTTTGAGATCAACACATGGCTTCACCTAAGCCATATGTTTAAAATAAAGTTCTTTATATCTGCCTAAATACCTTTTAAAGGTGACACTTGTCAAAGCAACGTTATGATTTCCCATGAAAGGGCCACTTAGAAAAGAAGAATCCCTGATTGCCTACAAAAGCAACACATGGCACTCCCAAAACCAATCAAAACTAAATGGCCCCACCCAAGACCTCACCAATAATAGAGGAATGTCATGTGGTATGGTATAAATGACTTTCCACATTTAGTTACATCTATAGAGCCTAAGAGTAGTCAAAAAATGCCACATGTCTAGATTTGAGTTGACTAAATAGCTTAGTCATGTTTAAGCCCTATGAGCACTTAGATGGATCCAAGGTGGCATGACACATGTCATAAGGTGGAAAACTTTATATTTAAAGCTAAAATTGATGGTGAATCAAAAGTAAATCAATTCTAAATTTGAATTTTAAAGGTAATTAAATGTCAAAAGCTTATCCATCATCCCTTCTCATAGATAGCAATACACTGCTACCATGTGTCTGACCGAGATCACCTCAGGTGCTTCAATCCCTAGGCCACATAGTGATCTGGAAGAGGACCCAGATCACTCCAGAGCTTTTGGTGTGATAGCCAATCCTTTATTGGTATCAGAGCTCTTATACCAATAGAGGATTATCCATCACACCAAAAGCTCTGGAGTGATCTGGGTCCTCTTCCAGACCACTATGTGGACCAGGGACTCAAGCACCTAAGGTGATCCCAGTCAGACACATGGCAGTAGTGTATCACTATCCCTAAGAAGGGATGTATGGATCATTCTCACCAGCTTCTATAGGACTCAACCTTGAGACCTAGCTCTGATACCAATAGAGGACTAGTCGTCACACCAAAAGCTCTGGAGTGATCTGGGTCCTCTTCCAAACCACTATGTGGCCTAGGGATTGAAGCACCCAAGGTGATCCTAGTCAAACATGAGGTAGTAGTGTATTGCTATCCCTAAGAAGGGATGTATTTTTAGGTTATGGAGCTAAAAGCTTCACCAGGATGCAAACAGGAGAAGTTATGGAGGTTGTAGGAAGTGTTGTGAAGTGTCACAGACACCGGCGTCGATCAGGATAACTAACAAAGACAGGAGGGAGACAGGAAGGCAACCGATGTCGGTCATGGATCGGTCGGTGTCAGCACCCCTAGGCAGCCAGGGACCGACGTCGGTCACCTGTGGTTTGAGCTGCGAGTATGTTACGGGCAGTTAGTTGATGAACCAAGTGTTTGCATGTTTAGAGCTATTCTTAGACTGAGAGCTGCGGATTTAATTATTATATTATTGTCTAATTATTGTTTTGATGAGATCTATATATGGACTCATGATTGTATTGTAAAAGTGTGCTAGAAAGCCATAGAGATTTTAGAGAGAGCTAGTGTAGCTCCTCCTAGTTCCAAATGGGTGCTGAGTGTGTATGATCAGGGAGAGTTGCAAGGTCTACAAGGTCAAGGAGCTAATCCACTGGAGTACTGGTTAAAGAATCATAAGGACTTGGTGAGGCAAGGACAAGGGTTCTTCAGGGGTGTAGAGATGTCTACATGGTGAGTAAGGTCTAGTGATTTGCAGGTAGCAGAGAGCAGGGGATCTACTTGGAGTACGGTTGTGTACTTGGTGAACTGGCAGCGTGTTACTGACTGGTTGGAGAGGTGAACATCAATTCTATATTGGAGTTGATTTTTGGGACTGAGAGAGAGAGGAAAGAAGGTCTTGAGGTGTGGCGAACCTTTGAGGTGGAGGAAGAAGTGGCATCTTCCTTATTGTATATTCTTCCATGTATATAATACAATTGTGTATTGTCTCTTAATTCCTGTGTTGTTTCATATTTCTAGTTACTTATTGATTCTGGTATAATTTTGTGTTTAGTTGCTAATACAAGAATTAATCACATGTGTTCTAATTGGTAGAGCAAGATCCTAACTCAGTAGGGATTTGAGCATGTTTATTGTTCTGGGGTTTCCCTGACACGTGGTATCAGAGCTTCAGGTTGAGTTACTAACAGGTGGTTTCAGATCTGGTAGTGTTTGTTGATTACAGGTTGCTCACAGGGGTTCCTAATTGAGTGGGAGTATAGCAATGGTAGAAGGAAGTAAGCTATGAATGGAGAAACTGAATAGCATGAATGGTCTGATTGATGGAAAGAAAGAGCAGAGAAAAAGATATTGTTGGTTGGTAGCAGATCAGCATGAAGAAACTGAAGATGCAGATGTTGCAGGCATTGTTGCACAGGATGCTTTGGGAGGTTTCTTGGATGAAGTTGAATTTTGGATAACAGATTATGTTGCCTCTTTCCATGCAGCCCCAGGTTTAGGAGCTGGAGAGCCTTGTCAGATTATTGACAAAGGGGAAGTGAAGCTGAAATTGCAGATGGACGACACACAGTGGTTGAAGGAAGTCATGCAGGTACCAGTCTTGAAGATGAGTCTAATTTCTTCAAGAAATTTGGATGATGGGAGATATATTGTAACTCTCATAGTGGATACACTTGAATTAGATGGTGGTAAGAAATTAGGTATCCTTTATCTATCTACTTATATTACTGATTCACCTTCTGTTATAGAGATGTGGCTTTGTAGGCTTGGTTACATATGTAGAAGGAGAATGCAGGTTCTGAAGTGGAAGATAGACATTTTTGACAAGATAAAGAATTGAAAAGCCTTGGTGTTCATGGAGGAGATGACGGACAGAGATCAGGTGAGAGAACTAATTTATTCTGAGCAAAGCAAGGTTGATTTGATTAGGACTTTGATCCATGGAGAGCTCGCAGGTAAAAAGTTGTCACTTACAGACGGACACAGGTACCGGTGTCGGTCACACAGTAACCGATGTCGACAATAGGAAGACCGACATCGGTCATAGGGAACTGATGTCAGTAGAAGGACATCAGCGTCGGCCAGGGAGACGATGTCGGCAGTTAGGGTCAGTGCAGGGAACTGACATCGGTCAGGAGCAGACTGGGAGATGGCTGAGATCGGTCACTGGAATGGATATTGGGTAGATAGCAAGTCTCAAATGCTCATGTGGAGGTTAGAAAGGGTAAGTGAACCTCATATTCGTTGTTCACCTTCTTTATATTTCTTACTGATGGTCAAGAACCAGGAGGATGTGAAGAAGCAATGCAGGTAGAGTCCAGATACAGTGGGAGCTTGGCATGGATGAGGAGTGAGTCCTTGGAGAAGAACCAAATAGGTATTTTTTGGTAGAGTTCTCAGCTGGAAGAAAGCACTGAGAGAGATGGATTCCCATTTTAAAGAAGAGAGTGGATGGATACATGAAACAGAAGGCCAAGGCATATGGTCTTGAAGAAGCTGCATGACAGTAGTACAGGTTTTGACAGGTGGATGACTAAGCATGGCTTCAGTCAATGTCAGTGTAACTATTGTGTTGTTTTTTATTCTTACCAGGTGGATGATGAGTCACGACATTATCTAGTTACTGTACGTGGATGGTTTGCTAGTAGGTTTTGTACATACAGGGATTTGCTGAGCTAAAAGGTAAGGTTAGTTCAGAGGTGTGTCATTAAGAATTTGGAGCAGTGAAATTCTTTGGCATAAGAGACATGGAGATTTTATCTCTAGTGGGATCTGATGTGAAGATGATGTTGGTGAGGTTTATTACGTAGGATGCAGAATCGGTAAGCACACCAATGGCTGGACAGTTCAAGCTTAGCTTGAAACAAGGTTCGAAATCACATGAGATCTATTGTAGATCTGAGTTTTCCCAATTTAGTGGGGGTTGTCGAAAAGTATGGAGCCAATTCAGGGAAGGAGTACTGGAGGTCAGTTCAGTGGGACTAGCAGCAGGGATTCTTGTTATGAAGGGTCAAGTTCTTTACTACATGGATGTGTAGGTTCGGATGTGGCAGGTTACTTGAATGACAGGTAAAGCATCACAGGTTGTGTGGTGGGTGGTCTTCAGGATTCATCTTGAAGAGGGATACAAACCAGGAAACAAATTAGATGGGCTACAGATACAGGTACAGGTGCAGTTGTTTATCTCCAAGTGGGAGATTGTTAGGTTGTGGAGCTAAAAGCTTCACCAGGATGCAAACAGGAGAAGTTATGGAGGTTGCAGGAAGTGTTGCGAAGTGTCACAGACACCGGCGTCGGTCAAGATAACCGACGATGGCAGGAGGGAGACAGGAAGGCAACCGATGTCGGTCATGGATCGGCCAGCATCGGCACCCCCAGGCAGCTAGGGACCGACGTTGGTCACCTATGGTTTGAGCTGCGAGTATGTTACGGGCAGTTAGTTGACGAACCAAGTGTTTGCATGTTTAAAGCTATTCTTAGACTGAGAGCTACGGATTTAATTATTGTATTGTTGTCTAATTATTGTTTGGATGAGATCTATATATGGACTCATGATTTTATTGTAAAAGTGTGCTAAAAAGCCATAGAGCTTTTAGAGAGAGCTAGTGTAGCTCTTCCTAGTTCCAAATGGGTGCTGAGTGTGTATGATCAGGGAGAGTTGCAAGGTCTGCAAGGTCAAGGAGCTGATCCACTAGAGTACTGGTTGAAGAATCATAAGGACTTGGTGAGGCAAGGACAAGGGTTCTTCAGGGGTGTAGAGATGTCTACATGGTGAGTAAGGTCTAGTGATTTGCAGGTAGCAGAGAGCAGGGGATCTACTTGGAGTACGGTTGTGTACTTGGTGAACTGGCAGCGTGTTACTGACTAGTTGGAGAGGTGAACATCAATTCTATATTGGAGTTGATTGTTGGGACCGAGAGAGAGAGGGAAGAAGGTCTTGAGGTGTGGCGAACCTTTGAGGTGGAGGAAGAAGTGGCATCTTCCTTATTGTATATTCTTCCATGTATATAATACAATTGTGTATTGTCTCTTAATTCCTGTGTTGTTTCATATTTCTAGTTACTTATTGATTCTGGTATAATTTTGTGTTTAGTTGCTAATACAAGAATTAATCACATGTGTTCTAATTGGTAGAGCAAGATCCTGACTCAGTAGGGATTTGAGCATGTTTATTGTTCTGGGGTTTCCCTGACATGTATGGATCAAAACCAATAGTTTAGAGTGTTTCAAATGGGAAGGTGACAAGCTTATCATTAATGTGGAATAAACTAGGATTGTGATCAAACCTTGCATTAATCAACGACATCTACAAAAATCTCTCCAACCTGATTATTATTACTTACACTTGTATTTGAAAGCCCTAAATGTCTACTCTCTACGCTATTTGCATTATTACAGTTTAACCAAACTCAATCTCTTCATGGATTTCACCTAGGACACCATTTTTAGAGTTTTAAAACTATAGAGAAGTATAAGAAGATGTCAATTTCTACCTATGAACATTGCATAAATGGCACAAGTGGGACCTTCCACTTTTGGTAAGGGCATTTCATTAGGAAATGATGATTTCTTATTTCAATATGGCTATTCAATAATTTTTAAGGACATAGAGTTCCTCCTCAAGGCCATAAACATAGGGGATAAGAATTATAATAGTGCATATTATAATTTTAAGGAAGATAGGGATATTAATGATTCTAAGACCATGCCTCGCATCAGTTATCTCTCCTCTGACATCCTAACAATCCAATCTTTTGATCTCCATAAAGTCACAATGAAACTAGAGGTCATGCCATGTGTTAACCTAGTTTATCTTCATCACTAGGCCTAGTTTTGATAAATACTATGACCTGCCTCTACCACAGGTGGAATATAACCCAAGCATCATTAAAAACTAGTGTGAGGTGCACACTCTAGAAAAAGTCCTAGCCTTATGGGTAAATTACCCAAATGGGATTATCTACATTAATGGAAAAGGTGACCTACCTATCCATCAATTTAAAAAAGGGGTAAGGATTGACATGGCCTTAATAAATAGGGTATTTTTTAATGCACATATTGGATATGTAGACATGAGGACTATCTCATTATTGTAACTAATTTTAGAGGAATAATAGATTCCCCCACTTGGGGATATTATTAGTGAGAATTTTTTTACTACTATGAATGACTTATGTTGGAATGGAGGTCCATTCTATATGATGATTTATATGTTTGATGACATTTATGCAACTACACAATTGGGTCCAAATACATGATCCCTGAAGAGTCAAGAAGTTGTGCCCCAATTATTCTCTACATTATAAATCTATTACTTTAGGTAGAATATCAAGATAATAGTAGAATATTTACATCCCCCTATCTAAAAATCAATCATAGAACATGAAATGAAAAGAGTTATATCATAGGTCAGAATGACACTAAGAGACATAGGTAATTTATGGATCTATCCTGATTGTATAATCTTTTGAGTATAAGGGGTAATGGTATCCCCCCTTAGCCTACCAAGGTATATGCCAATGAAGTTGGTAGAATAGGAGATAATATACCAAATGTTCCATGGAATTAATGGCCTCTTCAAGATGAAGAAGAAGATACCGCCCCCATAAATCTCCTTATCAACTAGGGAGAGCCAAGGTAAAGCAATGGAAAGACATAATATTGGTAGTGATGCATAGGGACTCATAATTATTGCCCAAATATGACTATAGAATGTGGTATCTAAACCAAGTCATTTCTAAACACCTCACCAAGTTCAAAAGAGATGTGGATTTAGAATAAAAGCACCAATATGAGGTGCACAATTGGATATACCTTCATGTAATGAATAACAAATTAGTCTTGATAAATTCCACAAGGAAGAATATACGTCTTAAACTAAGGCTTCATCAAGAAAGAAAGAAAGAAAGAAGACATATCAAAGCCTCAGCTCCCACCAAATAATGGAAGCATGTTTAATTTTGATTATGAGGAGAAAGAAGAAGAAGAGGAGGATGACACTCCTCTCATCATAAATAAACCCTATATGCCCCCACTTCAAGCTACTCCAAGTGATCAATACATGCCTCTGATATCTAATCAAAGAGAGTCAAATAACCAACTTGGTCCCTCACAAGAACCTATAATAACTATTATATTTGCTAAGGAAAATACCATAGGAAACTTAGGCCAGCCAGGTCCTAATGTCATTAATCTAGAGGAAGGGCAGTAAGGAGTTGAGATTTCATTAGAAAGACTCTAGGTACTAGTTTGGAAAATTTCTAATAAAGTATACACAAGGAAGAGATCCCCTAAGACTGTAATGAGAGGAGCAGTATACCCTACATCAACCTCCCCATCTCACCTTGTAATTAATGCACCATTTTCTTCTTTTCTAGTCACTAGTGCATTTACAACTACTCCTAATTTTGTTGTTTCTCATACTCTTATGTTCATATCCCCCACCACTTATTCCTTTAGAGTCACCATTCCCCAATTCATCTCCCATGCCACTACCAAAATTCCACCTTTACCAAGCTCTCAAAGCACTATTTTTAGCCAATTTGTGGGTTTTAACCCTTCTAGAGCTACCACTACTAGTGCATCACTTTCCCTTGGCTCCATTACATTCACTAAACCACTTAAACCCATTCCAAAATCATTCACCTAGTAGAGGCCACTTCACCCAACCATAGTAGCCAAAATTATTGGGCCCTCAACATTGCCCATATTTGTTCTCAATATGGGCCCTGTTAAATCTTTGTTTAATCCATTGGGTTAATTAGACCCAACTAATTTATATATCCCATCTATGGCCTTATCTTCTTCCTCTTCACAATCACTCCCACTGCAACCACCTCCTATTCAACCAAAAGATATAGCTACCCCAAATTTGGTGAGAAACATGATGTAGACAATAAGGCAAGGAAGGCCTTAGGCAAGCCAATCTCTAACCTAAATTGGGATGAGATTTGACCCTACCACTGGCACCATGAAGAGGGTAGTTTAGAGATAAGTAGAACAACAACAGTCAAGCTCAACTATGATATATGAAAGTGAAGAACCACTCTTCACCTTAACTAGAAAGAGGAAATTAGGCCCTAGAGAGGTTTAAGAGTATGCATAAGATCTTATATTTTTATTTCAATCATAGGTAGAATCAATTATTGCCTTGATAAAATGGATGCAATAAGAGTTAAATAGGCTAAAAGAGAAAACATTACCCATGGTGCCAGAGGACACTTTGATTTCAATAATCAATGTTTTCATCAATGTTTTTAACCTCTACAAAGTTATGAAGAAGAGATAAGGTGATGGGATTTAGCAAGCCAAGGTAGTCATGAAACTTGACCTAAGTCTTTTCCTCTATGACACCAAGTTATAAAACTTGGTGAGAGTGAGAAGAACAATTTTTCTAACCTTAAATTTTTTTCCAATTGAAGGCATTATGCCTATGCATATCATCCTCATGAATAGGAGGATTTTGAAGACATAGATTAATCAACTCATGGATGCAAACACATAATTTGAGAAAATTAAGTTCAATATAGCCCACAAACTGAAGGACACCATGATCACTAGAGTGACCAAGCTTGATGGCTCCTTCATAGAAAATCAAGAGTTTACAACACAAATGAAGGTCTTCACTACATAATTTCATTAGGATGTAGTAAGTGCCAAGACAACAATAAAGGTGATATACATTATGGCATTTGATAATAAGAGGATACAGAAGGTAGAGGTAATAGAATAATCACTTAGGCCAATAATCACAGAGCATGATAAGCTAGTCCCATGATCCTAGACTTTGATCAAATAGATAAAGACTAACATGCATGTGCTAAAGTATGGACTAATAAGGAGGCCAAAAAGAAGTATAAGTAACAACAACAATAATATCAAGTGATCCAACAACCACCTTTAGGCCATAAAGGATATTTTGTTATGTTTTATAAATTTAAAATGGAATATTCCATTGTAATGTGGCATTTCAAGCCACTTGGCTATATTTGGGTGTTATTTGTGAGCCCATTCAAACTTTTCTTAGGTATTTCGAGCCTAAAATAGGGGTATTCCCCTCATTTATATACTATAAATAGTTATTTATCAAGAATCAATACAAGAGAGCCAAATAATTCATGAGATTATCTATAGTGCTTAATTTTTTATTTTTGTGTCACTATTCATTAAACTTTGGATGTTTGATTGTTTCTTTTCTGCAAGTTAATTTAGAAATTACATTTTATACATGCATGTGTTAGTTTGAGCTTAACTCTAGGCTAACTAATTTGATAATATATTTTCTTTGTTTTCTCTTATTTACAACTAGATTTGTTGTCCAATTTACTATGAGAGTTATATTTATGAAAAGTATACTATTAGGTACATGCATTATCTTCCCTTGAATATTTCAACTACATTTATTTATCTTTGATCATTATGTTAGGGTTGGTAGATGTTAGTTTCACCTATTTGTCTTATAAGTTAGTAGGATGGGCATTTTCATTTATCTTAAGAATAGTCTCTTTTCTTCCCTACCCTACTCTCTCTAGGATACACCCATAAATCACCTTAGCTTAGACTATGTTGTATATATCCATTATTCATTTACATTTTTGTCAATAATTGGAAAACATTATGATAATTCATAAAGACTATATATAAACTGTGTCACTACATAGCATTTTTTGTCCATACAATAGGATCTAATTGTAGACTTCAAAGTGGTGATCACATCTCTACTATTTATGATATTATAAGTAATATTTGTATAAACAACTTAAGACCCAAGTCATTTTAGGAATTTAAATTGAATTTATTACTTTCCCCTTATTCCCTAGTGACATAGGGAGCACTAAAAGTGTATCAATAGTACCCACACAAACCTGATTCTTGGCCACCAAAAGCCTACTTGTCATAGACAATAAAGTAGAATTAGAATACTTAATAACACTTATTAAAATAAAACAATGTGTCATTCCCACCAAATAAATTAAAAAATTTTGAATTACACAAGTAAAGTGAGTTTCATACATGTTGGACATTAATAGTGCATGAACTAGAATTGAATGTTAAGTCTGTATTAATGACTTGAGACCATCAACGTGTTCATAAATTGTAAATAAACTTTGAGTTGAATTAATTCTTTGAAAATAATCCCTAGAAACCTACGTGTTAATTGCAAAAGTATATCTATTAAATCCAATATATCATAGTCCAAAAATGAGTCTTTGAGTAGACCAGTTAATTAATGATGGCCTCTTCATCAAAAGTATTCAAAGTAGTTTTTCCACCATCCTAGTTCTCAATCAAGGACTCCATCGAGTACACTAATACTATTTTTGAGTCTACCATTTTTAATGATCAATACACTAAGTATTCAACTTTATAAGATGTCATTTGCAATTGATGCCTATACTCAAGAGGAGAGCTTAGCACTAGCATGAAAAAAATTGGTTGTAGACCTACTTCCTCTCAAGTGATAATGGATTCACTTCATGGTGTCCAAACAAAAAGTGATTCCATGTATAGACCTATTATGGAATCTCTTCTTTGTTGGTAAGGTGAAAGACAAAGCTTTCATACACCATTTGGATCACAAAATTGTCATGGCATGCATCTCAGGAGATGCATTTTTAAGGTATTAATCCTTGCCATTTATGGATGCTACTTATGATTTACATAGGGTGGTAAGATAGAAAGAGAAAAATTTAGTCAATAAAACACTAATCAAGTAGCTTATCCCTAAGGAGATTATCATCCCAAAAGATAAGGACCTTGTACCTATCACCAAATTTAGGATGGGGGTTCTCATTGGGATGGCACTCCTAAATAGGTTTTATGGTTTTCCAAGCATCCATTTTCTTCACCCAGAAGGGGTTCCACTTTTAGACATGATGATGATCTCAGACTTCACTTTTGCCTTGGGGGAAATAATTAGCATTAGTCTGTAGGAATAATTTTTACACAAGGATAAATAGTCTACAGGTGGCCACTTTTATATGATGTCATACCTCTTAAACATAGTCATGGGAATAGTATACAATAATTATGGGTCACTATGGGACTTAGTTCCAAACTACATCAAAATTTTCATTTTTAATTATTATTCATTCATGCATATATATGTATTTACCAAGAACATCACTCGTATTGTAGAGGATGTGTACCCCCAAGTATGGTAGGCCATTAATGAAGCCCCATGTCCCATGGTATTCAAATAAATTGTAGACACATTAGCACCATGGGGTGACTATTGGTTATATCCACACTATACAATGATTATGGTCAATGGTAACAAGGTCAACCCTTACATATTCCTAAGTATGTGTTAGATAAGTTGGAAAAATAAGAAATAGAATTTTAGCTATGGTGGAGTGTAGATGAGGATTTAAAAAATAATAAAAAGAGTACATTTTATGGCTCTCATATGAAAATACGTTGAATATGCTACATAATTTAGAGGCACTTAGGACAAGTGGGGAAAATGAGGGGGCAATATTCATTTCCCACCTTGCCTCATAGATATTGGGATCCTCATGGCATAATTCAAAATAATATCAAGAACCTTAGTATTACATACCAACACGAGCCCTATGATCATGACTTTTTGTTCTTAAATACTAAGGAGATGCATAGGTCGTAGAAAGGGCACAAACAGTAGGATTGAGGGAATAACATCTAAAAATAATTCAAGGATATCCCTCTATATAAATGGTAGATGTATGTCTTAGGCTTGCACCTCCATTTACATGGCTTACTTAAAAAATTTGGATCAAAAGGCCTCTACATCCATTAGCATAATAAGGAAATCCTTCTTAAGGTCTCCCCAAACATTGAAATCCCTCAAAGAGCCTAATACAATTGAAGATGAATGTGGAGGAGCTTAAGGAGATTGAATTTTCCTTGAATCCTTAAATTCATAGGGCCTAGACCATCTAACTACTCCACCCATGCAATAACCTACAAGGGTGGAAGTAACATCTACACCAACTCAAGAGGCCTCCCCCATAGCTAAAAAGGCTACAATTTTTTACAAGAGGAAACCAAAGGCTCATACCTTTCCAAAGAACCCAAATATCAAGGAACAACCAATAGGATCACCTTTAGCTTAATATCAAGCTATTGAAGGGAAGTATATCAATGAAGAAAGGGATCTGAATGAAGAGGAGTTACAAAGAGAAAAAATTCTCAACCTCCAAAACATTAAAGAAAGACACCTCTAGATTAAAATCAATCAGGTGAGGAGGCAACTTATTTTGTCTCTTTAAATCTAATTTTCTCCTTTACTTCCCTTTTTATATTTGGCTCATTTGATTCATTTCCTCTTGATTCCATTTCCCAACCACCCATGGTTACTCCCAAGAAAGAGTATGTCTCCTCTATCCCTACTATCTTCACTTTCCCAATTGTTTCCAATCCACCAGTTTTATTCACATCCTTAATTCCCTCCATTACTTCTCTTTTTACTTTTAACATAGCCATAACACTCCCTAAAATAAAAATAAAGGATTCCAAGAAATTCAGGGGAGCATGGGCAAGTTCCCAACTTCATGTGTCATCAACTCAGATAGACTTGCTAATCTCTTCCTCTAGCTCATCTCAATGCACCACTATGACATCTTCAAAGAAAGATAGAAATAAGAAACTAGTATACACTATCCACCCACTACCTCAATATGGGGGAGTGGATTAGTCTAATATTATATGGCCTTCCCTTCTTAACCTGGTACCTGAAGAGGATTTGAAACAATCATCAAAAGATACATTGGTTGAGACTACAACCAAGGACACTCAACTAACCATCCCATCCCAATTAGTTATCCCATAGTTAACAATTGATCTAGGATCAAAGGCTTCTTATAAGATAATCCCACAATCATGGAGTTTCCCATAGTAAGTTATATATTTGATAAATCTATAGGGAGTGTCTAAAGGGTAAGGAAGAGAAAATTAGAAGATGATACTGGAAGAGGCATCATTCTTAAATAGATACCAAATGTGTTTACCTTATCTAAAATAAAGAATAAGAAATTAGGGTAGTCCCCATACATAAAGGACTATAAGTCCCATCTTGAGACATAGAAGGATGACTTACTAGAACTGCATGAAGGAATAGAAATGGTCAAGAAAAATTTTAAGCAAGAATTAGAGTAAGTAAAGGAGTAGCAGTGAATAGTTTTAGAATAAATGGAGTAGAAACAAATGGTTCATGTTCCTCTATAAATTAAGACTGAGGTCCATAGAGTTGTGTCTAGATTATACAATAGTATTAAGGTCATTGATGCAATGAGGCCATAGTTAACCCCTCATGTGATTTAAACTCATAAATTGTTTGATAATTTAAAAAGGTATGAGAATAAATTGAAATTACTTATTCTTTATACAACTAACAAGACATACATCCACCTTGATTTAATGACACCATTAGAGGCTTAAAATTTATTAAATTAGTGGTCATCAAGACTTAAGAGGCTAGGGAATGCATCATGATAGCTGAGTCAGTAATGCCTAAGTATGTATAATATGAAACTCTCATTTTTTAGATCCTGGAAGAATTAAATCTCTCACAAGTAAAAGACATAGTAGGTAGGCTCATAAGTAATTTTGATTAGATTCTTCAACAAACTACTACCAACTTCAAGAAAAGTCTTCAAGGACTTTCATTGGAAGAGATTGAGGTCGATCTAAGTTTTGCAAGAAATAAGATGATGGAGGTGGAGATCTTCATAATAAACTTCTAAAATACAAAAACTAAGCATGTAAGTCTCTTGGAATAAGTAAAAAGGGTACGTAGACCTCCATTGTTAAATATGGGTATCATCTAGCATCAACATGACATTGGGCATAAGAATTTTCAAGTTTTAGAATCAAAGAATAAATTTGACATTCTAACTTCCATTTCAGTCCCAACATCCACTTCGATGCCTCCAATAGTTCGCAGTGCCATGAAAATGCCTAATCAGCCTTGAGTTGAAGGCTAATTTTGTACACATACATGCAAAGAGTAATAATTTTTATTTTACTTTTATTTATCACTTAAATGTAAAATTTTCCTAGACTAACTATGAGCATGCACACATTGCATTTCATTGTATAGTCTAACTTATTTATTATACATATTGGTAATTAACTATAAGCATACATACATGAAATGTTGAGACTAAGATTATAACTAAGGTTATAATTACATAATGTAACTATGAGTTTGCATGAAATTATAAGATGAGGAGACCCCTCACCAAGTCTATTTATACATGTACAACCCTCATTACAAAGAGTTGGAAAAAAATTATTAATACAAGAAGAAATCAGTCTTGAGTCATGCTACTATGTCGACGTTTTTCTCTCCATCTCAGTGTTATTAGGTATTTGTTTTCTTGGTTATGTTAACTCAATAATTTTAAGTGTGCATAAAATATAGATAATTTTAATTTTTATCAATGATATATGTTAATTCTATATGTGCAAAATCTATTGAAAGTTAGTAGTTTTCATTGATCAAAACAATTGGTTAAAATTGTGTTAATATTCTAAAGTGTGTAGGAGTGTTTTATTTTGGTATAGTTGTCTAGGCATGTACTACAACTTCTATAGAAACCTTCTTGGTCCAAGCTATAATCTCTTAAATAAGGGTGTACAAAAATAACTCTAAAAAGAGTAACCTTCAATTAAGATCATTAAATTTATTATGCTTTATTCCTAGACTCTTCAATTATGTTTTTTTGTGTGTGTAATAGCTACAAAAAGTGAGCACCAATTATAGAAATACTTGTCCATAATAGGAACCAACATAGGAGGTGAGTCTTGAGATCATAAAACCTTATTTTCTACTCTAATCTTCCCTCTTTTGAAGTTTATTTTGAGATATACCCACTTTAACTTAGTATCCACTTATTGTTATAGGTTTTATACACACCATAGCCATAATGAGGTAGCCTCTAACATTTTAGGATCTCAATGGAGGTAAACTCTAATCGATGGCACAAGTTATAGGTATGTAGTTTATTTCAACCTGTTGATGGAATAGCGAGTAGGGCATGTAGGTTATTAACAATGTTTTTGGATGGAAGTGTGGTTCTAATAGGGGGTAGTGAATCTCTATGTGAGTTAGTTGGGTGGTTGGGTTTTAATATATAATGGGTAGATCTCAAAACAAACTCAAAAAAGAGGTAAGGGTAAGGTATAAAATAAATCTTCTATGGTTCTCAATAATCACTCCCTCGACTAATTTCTAAAAAAGGATAAGTGCTTTCAAAACCTATGCATGTTGCTAGCATTAATTGCACACACACAGTTAGACATAGTTAGAAAGTCTAAGGAGATAAATATATAATAAATTCACATACTTCAAATAAAGGTTTCTCCTTTTAGGTTAGTTATTGCATACGTTTAATCAGGAGATTATGGCTTATGTTAGTGAAGTATCTAAGGCAATTATTACACACACACACAGAAAACTACATCCAAAAAATCACTCATGCACAATCATAATAATGAATCAATTTGAACTCAACTATCTTAAATAATATATTTACCAATCCTTGAGTAGCTATTGTACACTTACAAATTGGTATATCAGTCAAAATGGTCAAGAAGTTATTTTTAGCTTTTGCACATTAAAGATTATTGAAACATACAACCAAAGATAGTAATAGATAATTACATAAAAATTGGAAAGAAAATATACAAACACATTCACAAAAGATCAAAATTGATGTTTCTCTTATATTCAAAAATTCTCTAACAAAAACTCCAAGTTGGTTTACAATTGTTTATCTATACTTTGAGAAGGGGTCGCCTCATCCTCCAAGTTCATGCAAGATAGTTAGAACATGTAGTTCTAACTATGGTTTAAAACCATATAAGATTCTATTTTTAGTTATCCATTTAAAATAGCCTTTACCAAAGCTATGAATCATGTGCATGTATAAATGATAGAGGAAATTTTTTATTTTTATAGCTCAAACTATATGTAAACTAAAAATAGATGCACCATTTACCAAAACTATAAATGCCTCTTTTATAGGTTATGAGAAAAACCTATTGATATTTTAGGTTAACCAGCTCAAATGGAACTCAAATATACATGCAGTACCAAAATAAATTTACCAATGTAACTAATTTAAACTATGCATGGCATGCTTACCCATGTCCTTTTATGGAATCTAGATCTTTACTTTTGTGTTCATCATTTAAACGAAGACATGCATGTTTAGACTCTAGATTTAAACTATGAGACCCAATGTCTATTTATAGATATAACATATTCCAAATATCTTCATGTTATGTCTATTACCCTACTATCTTTTGAGATGTGATACATGTCATCACCTACTTGAGTCTAGGATCTTTGAAAAGTCCACCTAGGACTCACACCATCGATATTTTGCATGATGGAATGTGAGAGTGCCAATTGGTATCTCTATAGGTAATTTATGTGCTTTGAACCCTTTTATGCCACTTGGTAGCTTTTCATTGGTTATAGGACCTTTGAAATTCCATGTTGATCTCACACCATTGATTCTTATGTACTAGTTTAATGTAGTTTATTGGATCTTAGTGATTTGACTCCTTGACTCCCATGAGCTTGACACTTATCACATCTTATTTTTCTCTACTTCATGTGTGTGCCACTTGGAAACTACTTATGGATTATGATTTCTATCTACTAGGCTACCTTACTTCTTCCCATAGGTCATTGGATCTATGTATTGGGATCTTTTGATGGTGACATTTCTCACTTTTATGGAGCTTTGATATTTCAACTCACTCTCACATTATTCGATCAAATGGGCCTGAGCAATGTATGCTATAGGATCTTGGTCTAAATCTAAATAGATAGTTTATGAGATTAAATTTGACATTTGCATGACCATCACTGACATCTTCATGACTATCAAATGATGTTCATATGAATGTAAAATTTAATATTAAAATTTTAACATGTTTTTGATATTAAATTTGGCATTCACATGACTGTCAAATGCCATCCTCATGACCATCAAATGACATCTACAAGACTATCAATTTTAATCTTTTCAACTTGACACATGTCACTTCTTTGGGACTCCTTGATTTTGCAAACATAAATGAAAACATAGCATAATACTTTTTAAAACATATAAAGAGGACTCTGCATGAATATTTTATCTAAGTTTTTAGTATTTATGAAAATACAACTAGGATCCTTAGCTATAATATTCAAGCTCAATATATAATAAAACCCTCTCCAATATAAGGATGCCACTTGGTAGTCTAGCATTTCTTTCAAGTTAATTGAGTGGAAGAAATTATTTTAGGACCTAAGAGAAGGAATTATTTTATAAAAAATGTCTATAACAATTTTCCCAAAGGGTTTTTTCTCTCGAAAAAAATGTTTGAAGTAATTGGCTAAAAGACAAAAGGCTCAAGATAAAAGTCTTGAAGGCTAAGTCTCAGAGGGAAAAGGTCCCAGAAGAAAATCCCAAAGGACAAGTGGTCACTTCAAAAAGTGTTAAAATGTCACTTTTAAAATGTCTAAAGGGTTAGTTTAGGAAGTTCAAACAGCATGTGTCCTTCAAGGAAATTGTTTTGGGCCTTTTGTGTTAGACAAAATGTTTGAAACATAAATCTTGAAATAAATGGCTTGGGATAAAAGGTGTAGGACAAAAGCCCTGAAGGAATTACTCATAGGGCAAAAGGCCATTACAATTCCCAAAAGTCACTTTAAAAAAGGCTGAAAGGTGTTTTTCAAAACACCTGAAGGGCACTTTTAAGGGGTAATTTAGAGACAAAGGGTCCTTTAAAAAAGTCCTAAAGGAATTATTTCAGGGGAATTATTTTAGAAAAAATGTCCAAAAGAATTGGGAAAGGCGTAAGATAAATGTCTCAAATAAAATTTATAAGACAAAGATCCTAAAGGATAGATGTAGAGGGGCTGAAGGGTAATTGTAAAATTCTTGAAGGAATTTGATCAGGCAAAATGGCCAAAATAACAATGCTGAAGGACATATTACAAAAATCCCAAAGGGTAGCTAAGTTAGCAAGGAAAGAGGGTATTTCAAAAGTCCTAAAGGGTTGTTTGAAAATTTTGAAGGGTAGTTTCTCTTTGGCAATAATTCAAAGGGTCTACTTCATAGGGCATTTGTCCATTTAAAAAAGTTCCAAAGGATCTACTTCATATAGGTCAAAGGGCAATTTGAATAAGGCTGAAGGAATTCTATTAGTGGAATTATTTTGGAACTTTTCTCTTGAAGGGTCTTTTTCTCTCAGACAAAATATCCTAAGGGTAAGTTTGGAAGGGCTAAAGGGTAATGTCAATTACATCAGGCAAAATTCCCATGGCAAAATCCTATAGACTAATTCCATTAGAAGAATTATTTCAGATAAAATGTCCACAACAATCTCTCTAATAAAGATAAGTCTGCAATAATTCATACATAAAAAAAATCCTAACAAAGACAAATAAGATAAGTCCAACATAATAATTTTGAAAAGACAATTTTCATAAAACCTAAAAATATAATTTGTAAGAGGATAGAAAAGATAGTCCTTGAAAATATAATTCCACAATAATTAGCTTGAAGTAACAAATTTGATAGGACAAAAGATTTAGTCTATGGAAACATAATATCAATGCTAAGTTTCCAAAGTATAAAAGGCCAAAGCATGATCTTTTCTTAGAATTTACATAAACACATAGGAGAGGGGGCTCAAAATCAAGACATTAATCTAAAAAAAGTGGGTCCCTATTTCTTATGAAAATTAGGGGGCATTGGGTACAATAAATGGTGACTTATAGGGGGATACTCCTGAGTATTAAAGAACCAAAAAATATGGTTTGCAATCCTAAATTAATTATGAAGTGTCCCACAAAATAATACTTAAATCAAAAACATGAAAGAGACTCATAAGTTAATCCACACAACATGCTTGCCTTATAATTTATTGGATCTGTGTGTGTGTCAAAATGTGTGTTTTATTTATTTCTATTGTTATGAGTTTTTTCAAAGGCTTTTATGGGGTTGTAGGTTTCATTCCCATATCTATTAATGATCAAAAAATAAGGGAATCTCAAGCATTACTCTGCCACCATCTGGGGGTTTATATCCCCAATATAGATACCTTGGGCTCCTTCTCTTCTTATTCCATTATTATTTTTTGATCATGATGTGTGGTACATTGACCTTATTTCATCATGTGAGCCTTTTGATTTTTTTTAGATTTTATTTTGATCTTCTAAATCCATTGGTTCTTTATTCTTTTGTTTTTATTTTGTTCGTGAATGAAAAAGAGAAGAGCTAGATCCCTAGTGAGCTAGTATAATTATAAAACAAATGGAACATCCCTACCAACTACATCTATATCTAGAATTATCACTCCTAATAGGTATTTAATGTGATAAGTGCATTTGATCAAATAAAAAAAGAAAAATTTATAAATTTGTATGAATTAATCTAAGATAAAATTTCACATGCCTAGTAAAAGTAATCAATTATGACACCATTTATAATTATCCATGATTACTTACCTTCATCCTAAAAGACTCAAAAACATATAAATACACCTAATTCTATAAATTAGTCCCAAAGTGTCAAGATTTTAATTTTCCCTATTTCCACAAGTCATAAGCTCAATTTGTTTGGATTTTAACTTGGTTATAATCAAATAAAACATAATTTTGATCATCATAAAAAGCAAATAATAACTAGTCTAAGAAAGCACTCAAATTAATCTATAAAACATGAAATCTAATCTATGAAAGCAAACTATTGAAAGCAGGAAAGATTAATCTAGAAATCAAGGAACTAATCTATGAAAGAAAGAAATCTAATTAATGAAATTAAGGAATCTAATCTATGAAATTAGGGAAGTAGTCTATGAAATCAGGTAAATCTAATCTAACCCTACAGCTACATCCATTTATCCCTCATTACCTAGTAACATCAGCAGATGATACATCCCTAAAGTAGTGCTTTAGGAACTATCCATTAACTGGATATGTAATCTCATTACCTTGGAGGTCCTTCAAATTAAATTCATTATTTCTCATGATCTCTAAAATTTGGTATGGTCCAATCCATAGTGGGAAAACTTGTCATGTTGTCCTTTCGTTTCATGGACTTTATCCGAAAGTAGGACTAGATCTAAAACCCTAAATGTTTTGACTTTTTCTCTCTTATCAAACCACCTCTTGACCATGTCTTTGTGTTTGATAAATTTATGTAATGCTTAGTCCATTAATCTTACATTTATATAATTTGAATCAATCTTGATTCCACTTTATCATTCAGTTCCATGTAGTCTTGTATAAACTGATAAGTGGGTAGCTTTAACATAATTGGGAATACATGCTTGCATTCATACACTAGTAAGTAGGGTGAAGTTTTAAGGGATTTCTTATGTCTATTTTAATCTACCAAAAGAGCATACTTAAATAAATTGTGCTAGTCTTTAGTCTTTTCTTCAACTAACTTCTTAATTACGTCGATCATATTTTTGTTCATTGATTATGCCAGTCCATTTCCCTAAGAGTAATGGTTAGAATTTGACCTGATGATGATCTAGTTGTTGTGTATCCATTAAATAAATCTTACCAATATGAAACTTGGTCTATTATCACAAACTAGATAAATATGAGTACCAAATTTAGTTGTTATGTGTTCATCTAAAAAGCGAATCACATCTTTTGCTTTGAAACTATTTATGGCTATAGCCTTGGTCTATCTAGTGTAATAATCTATGGTAGTAAATATAAATTTATGGCCTACTAAATAATTAGGTTGATGACACAAATTAAGGCTAAACCCCATTGGTAAAATGGCCTTCCTTCAACAACTAGTTGTAGAGGCATTATTGCATGCACTTCTCTCTTGGTTAAGGCTTGGCATTCATGGCATGTTCTCACATGAGCATGAGCATATTTGAAAATTATTGGCTAGTAATAGCCCATTATTAAGATATTATGGGCTATTTTATTCCTAAATAGATGACCAATTCATATCTTATAATGTAATTTCTTTAATATTTATTTGGCTTCTTTTGTAGATACACACTGGAGGTAAATACCTTCATAATTTCTTCTATACAGGACTCCCTTCTTGATCATGTAATGAGCATCTTTGAGCCTCAAAGCTCTTCTTATCTCTGAATTGAGCTCAAAGGAATATTTTTTTATAATGAAATATTTTATTATGTTATTATACCATTCTCCTTTAGATACTTGTGCTTCACATACCTATTCAACTATGATGCATGGATCTAGTTCAATCATTAGCTAAATAATGCCTTACCATCAAATGATCTTTGTAGGCTTGATCTGTATGTCAAACTCTTACATATTGGCTATCCATTTGCCTCATAATTATCCTAACTCATTTTTTGATAGGGTGAGCTTAATAGTAGGATCAAGCATGATGGAAATGACTTTATCCCTTAAGATGTAGTGCCAAAACTTCTTCACTACTTTGACAAGGGAAAAAATTTGTTTATCAATCATAGAGTACCTTAGTTTTAAATCTTTCAAGTTTGTGATGATAAACATGATTGGATGCTCAGTCTCATCTTTATTCTATGTGATGACAACAACAATTTAATGCTCTAAAGTAAATGAGTATAGGTAGAAATCTTTTCTAAAATCTGGGTTGATCAGTACTAGAGCCTATGATATTACATCTTTAATGTCTTGGAAGGACTTTTAGGCCTCAGTTTTGCATTCAATTTTGGCATCCTAATTGAGTATGGTGTTCAAGGGTCTGATGATCTCTACAAATCTTGATATGAACTTCTTTATGAATTTAATCTTTTCAAATAATGATTTGAGCTCCTTCTTGTTTTTTCCTAGCTCAATTTTCAAAATCACCTTAATTATGTTTGGATCAATGATGATCCCATCCTTGGTGATGATATGCCCCAAAAATTTTCCTTTTGTTACTCCAAATATTCTCTTACTTAGGTTCAAATATGGACTGTAGGTGACTTATGTGGTCCTTCCAATTCTTTGAAAATACCATAAGATCATCCATGTAGATGATTATTCATCTTCCTATCAGTCCCTTAAAAGAATGATCCATGGAAATTTGAAAGGTGGTTCTTACATTTATTAGGCCAAAATTCATCCTCCTATATGCATAAGTTCCCCACTTTGTAGTGAATGTCATCTTCATTCTATAATCAGATTGCACTCGTACTTGGTTGTATCTTGAAAATCCATCCAGGAAAGACTTCATTTCAAAACAACTTACTATATGTATCACCTCATCCAAAAAATCTAATGGATAATTATCTTTTTTATAATCTTTATTCATGTTCCTAAAGTCCACACATAACTTGATCTCACCACTCTTCTTTCTCACTAGGACCAAGTTGGCCACCAAGGTAAAATGTCAGACTGAGGAGATGATTTTTACATTTAAAATTTTCTCCACTTCTCTCTAAATGAGAGGCTCTAGAATATGATTGAATGGTATTTTCCTCTATCTAAATTTTCTATGATCTAGATTCAAGGGAATCATGTCAGTAATGACCTAAGGGTCATAAACTTTTAGATCTTCATATGTCTAGGCAATGATGTCCCTATATCAAGTAATTAAATCCTTCACTCACTACCTCTCTTCCAGGGTGTATCTAAAAACAAAATTAACATAATTTGGGTTGTTTTTATCTCCAATATTTCCCTTTATGAAGTTTAATTCATTTAATTTTGTCTATCTTAGCTATTTTGCCTATGTATCTATGTCAAATGGTCTCTCCAACAATACCAAACCAGCTGAAATTTGATTTTCTTTGAGTTGAAGAATGCCCCTTTATCTAATTCCTATTGGTAGAGGTGATTAATGTCCTTGTCATCAATAATTTGGGATTTGAATTCCCCTAAATTGGTTAGAAACTAAATAATCTATTGATCATCATCAAATACCTAGAAATTCTCTACATTATCTGGAATAGAGGGACAAGGAACCAATTCGATCAAGAACTTATTTATCTTAGATATTATAGTGGCTCTAAATTAGTATCAAAAGAAGCTAATTAATTAGTAGTCTAATTTTTCTCTCTAAAAAGTACTATGATGTTGAAAGCTTTAAATATTACAATCAATTCCCACACTCTATGCTTGTATCTCTTCAAATAAGATAGCTTGCATTGATATTTATCTTTTATTTGTTTAACCACTAGCTATGAATTGCCAAACACTAATATATATGCTTCACATTATTCTTAAGTGCAAATTTTAGACCCAAAATTAGAGCCTCATACTTATCTCTATTGTTAGTACATGCAAATTGTAACCTATACACTACCAAAAACTTTTTACCTTGTGGATCAACTATCTTGATTCCCATGCATGACCCTTGCTTGGACCTAACACCATCAAAGTTGAGAATCCATATCTGATTGGAACCTTCAGGTTCTAGCTTCTATACTTTATTTTGCATGGTAAAAGTATAAATACCATTTCTACGAAAATCATACTTTACCTCCTCATTCTTGACATTGTATTCTATAATGGGATATTTTATTGTAGGTTCTTTATCAATTCTAACATGATTTTTAACTCCTCTCCATGGTAGCCATATATGAGAAAAGTCTATAGAGAGATATACATTGAGTATTTTGGACCAATCCCCACTTAGTAGTAGTTTTTAGCCTTTAGTTATGTCTACCACTAGAATATCAATAATCATTTAGACTCTTGACTCAGATTCTACGTAATTTTGCACATTATTCAATTCTCAAACTACTAGGACCATTATCTTGTCTAGTTGTGAAATTTTCCTCTTTGAAGGGATTGGTGTCAAACCAAGATTTTAACATATGGATGTAGGCATGAAAATTTTAAATGGTCTAGAATCAACTAAACAGTTATGAATGTTCTTACCAAAAGCTCAGACAGTTAGTAGGAATGGTGGAACTTCTAGCTTGATTTTATAGATGACATTGGTGTTATATGATTTTGATTTTTCTATTTATGCTTTTACTTTCTCCATAGGCACCTTTCCAATAATGGATTTATAGAGTATCTCTTTATGTTCAGTGATCTGAGCTAATTCATGAAGATTTATATTTGCCTTGATCTTCTTCATATCCTCAACAATGTTGTATCCTCCTTTGCTTGATTTTTTCTTTCTCTACTACTAATCATTCCCCTTTAAAAAGGGTGGATTATTATCTTCTTTAGGATTAGGAGGAATTATCATAGTATTTGGAGGAGTCGATGTTGTGAATGGTTGTTTATTCCTTAGATTATATGCACATCTCTGAAATTGTTGTAAAGTATGAACTTTATCCATGTCATCCTCAGGCTCATTGTCATCTTCACCTAGAAAAATAAACTCATGAGTTTTAAATAAGATGGTGGTACTAGAAGATCCAGGATCTAGATGATGCTCAAGTAGATTATGCATTTAATCTTGTCTAATTTCCTCTCTTTGAAATATTTTGAATGTTGCACAAAATTCAATGCATTTGAGCTCACCATGCTTGAAAGTATTGTGAATGATTCAACAATTGGGAAGAGTCATCTCTATTATTTTGATTTATAGAAGCTTATTAGGTTTTTTAGGCTTGTTGAATGGTTTATTGTATCTCTATAATCTAGTACTTTGATTTCCAGTTGGGCCATTTGTATTTCCCATCTTTCTTTGCATATTTAGGAAATCATTGCTCAACTTTTCAGCCATCTTATGAATATAATCTAGTTCTAACTTTATAGAATCTATACCTTGTAAAATAGTAGTGGGGAGTGTAACCACTTGCTAGTTCTACTGATAACCATTGCTTGTAACATGATTGTTCAAGTAGCCAAATTTATATTGTGTTGTTTACATCAATGGAGGTAGCATATATAATTAATTCTGACTAAATTTTGGGACATTCTACCTTACATGTAGAACTATATTTAGTGTTGGAAAACCATTTTTGACATTAGGTGATCTAGGAATCTACAGATTGAGTTGTTGATCTATGGTGATAGCCTCTTTAAATTCTAACACCAAAGTGTTAGATGAAATTGTTTTTCTTAAGAACACATTAGTGATAGGGTCTACTACATTCTTATACATTTCTAATGCTAGTGCTAACTCTAATTTGTACATCAAGTTCAACCACTTGTACATCTTCTACCATATTATGTTGAAAGCATAGATGGGCTCATTAGGTTCCCCCTTCATACTAGTAAATTGATAATATACCAAACCAGGATTAGTGACCTATCCAAACTTCACAAGAAAAGTTACTTGACATTCATCCCAAGAAGTGATGGAATTCTCTATTAAATTTAAATATAAATCATAAGCAACATCCATCAAAGTCAAATGGAATAATATGCATGCAACATCCTCATCTACAACATTCATTAATCTTAAAGTAACTTTAACTAATTTGATATGTTCCTCTATTGTCCTTACTTCAAAATGAGAAAAGGATGGAAAGTACTTTTTAGGATTCTAAGGCAAATCATGCACACCTCCTGAGATGGCAATAGTATATCTAACTAAAAAAGGTTACTGCTAAGACATTGGTTGATTAATAGGTAAAGGGTTCCTTAAAATCGGTTCCCTATTGGAGGGGGATTATTTTAAACTAGGGTTATTGGCACAGTTCTAGGTCTCCTATGAGTTAACAAGGGTGGAACTAATAAACTAGCCTAGGAGTTAGATATGGTCACTCTCCTAGGTGAATCCAATACAATGCTACACAAAGGATACCTACTACTATCAGAGGTGTTGTCCCTCCTTCTAGTGTTATTGAAACTATTGGTGTGGGTTTTATACACACCATAACAAGGTAGCCTTTAACATTTTAGGATCTCAATGGAGGTAAACTCCATTCTTCGGCATGAGTTATAGGTATACAATCTATTTCAACCTATTGATGGAATAGTGGGTAGGGCATGCAGGTTGTTGAAAAGGTTTTTATATAGAGGTGTGGTTATAATAGGGGGTAGTGAATCTCTATGTGAGTTGTCTAGGTGGTTGGTTGCTAATCTAGAGTGGCCAAATCTCAAAAAAAACTCAAAAAGGAGGGAAGGGTCAGGCAAAAAATAAATATTATGTGGTTCTCAAGAATCACTCCCTTAGTTGGTTTATAAAAATGATAAGTTCTTTCAAAAATTATGCATGTTTCTAGTATAAATTGCACACACATGGTCAAACATAGTTATAAATTCTAAGGAGATAAAGATGTAGGAAATTCACAAGCCTCAAACAAAGGTTGCTCCTTTTAGGGAAGCTATTGCATACCCTTAATCAAGAGATTATCGCTCAAGATAGTGAAGTATCTGAGGTAGATATTACACACACATACAAAACTACATCCAAGAAAGTACTCATGCACAATTAGAATTATGAATCAATTTGAACTTGACTATCTTAAACAATATATTTACCAATCCTTAAGTAGTTATTGTGCACCTAAAGATTGTTATATCAATCAAAATAGTCAAAAATTTATTCACATCTTTTTCACACTAAAGATTATTAAAACATATAATTGAATAAAATAATAGGTAATTACATATAAATTGGAAAGAAAATATACAAATAATTCACTGATGATCAAAACTGATGTTGCTTCTGTATTAAAAAATTATCTAACAAAAAATCTAAGTTGGATTAAAATTACTTATATAGACTTTGGTAAGGGTTCACCTCATCCTCCAAGTTCATGTAATATAGTTATAACATGTAGTTCTAATTGTGGTTTTAAATTGTATAAGAGTCTATTTGCAGTTATCCATTTAAAATAGTCTTTGCCAAGGCTATGTAGCATGTACATGTGCAAAAGATAGAGGAAAGTTTTTATATTTATATATCTAACTATATTTAAACTAAAAATAGATGCACTGATTACCAAAACTATACATTCCTCTTTTTATAGGTTGTGAGAACAACCTATTGTTCTTTTAGATTAGCCACCTCAATTGGAACTTGGATATGCATAAAGTAATAAAATAAATTTATCAATGTGACTAATCTAAATTATGTATTGAATGTTTTCCCATGTTTTTTATAGAATCTATATCTTTAATTTTGTATTCATCATTCATATTAATACATTCATGTTCATACTCTAGATTTATACTATAAGACCCAATATCTATTGATAGATATTGCACGGTCCAAATATATTTATGTTTTATCTATTGCCCTACTAGATTTCAAGATACAACACATGTTCACACTTTCTTGAGTCCAAGATATTTCAAAATTCCACCTAGGACTCACACCATTGATCTTTTTCTTGATGGACCATGAGAGTGTCACTTGGTAGCTCTACAAGACCTTTGTGTGTTTTGAATACTTTTATGCCACTTGGCATCTCTTTGTTAGATCCAAGACCTTTGAAAATTTCATGTTAATCTCACACCATTTATTCTTATGTATTGGTTTAATACAATTCATTTTATATTAATGCTTTGACTCCTTGACTCCCATGAGCTTAACACTTGCCATGTCTTATTTTTCTCCATTTCATGTGTGTGTCACTTGGTAACTGCTCGGGGGATTTTGAGCTATATATACTATGCTACTTTGATTTTTCTCATGGGTCTTTGGATATATGTATTGGGATCCTATTATGGTGACACTTATCACTCTCATGGATCTTTGTTATCTTAACTCACTCTCGTATCATTTAATCAAATGGGCTCGAGTAATGCAAGTCATAGGATCTTGCTTTGAATCTAAATAGATATTTTATAAGATTAAATTTGGTGTTCATGCAACCATTAAATAACTTCTTCACAACTATAAAATTATGTTTTCATGACTATTAAATTTAATCTCACAAGTTTAACATGTTTTAGATATTAAATTTGACATTCGTGTGACTAACAAATGACATCTTCATGACCGTCAAATGACATCTACATGACTATCAATTTTAATCTCTTCAAATTGACATGTGTCACTTATTTGGGAACCCATACTTATACAAACATAAATTAAATACTTATCATAATACTTTAGAAAACATATAAAAAATATTCTGCATGAATATTTTGTCTAAGTTTTTAGTATTTATGAAAATACAACTAAGGTCCTTGGCTAATATCTTAAATCAATCTCAAGACATAATTAAATGCTCTCCAATATAAGGATGTGTTGTGTATATAGGGATATGATATATTAATTTATATGGGTTTATGGAGATGCTGACATGAGGCACACATCCCCTTTAGTTATTTATATGGGTCCAATATATTAGGATAATGGAGTAACTTGTGGAATTAGTGTATTGGGTAATGGTCAGCCTACATTGGGATTAGGAGGTTACCCATCCATTTTTAGTTAGATATAGGTATATATAAAGGATATTATTGTCATAAATGTATCAATTAATCATTGATTCTTCTATTTTAAGAGGATATTGGAGGTTGTCCCTTAGAAGAGACATTATGGAGTTATTCCTTCCTAAAGGAGTATTGTATATTGTTGCCCTACTTTAAGGGTATTATATTTATACATGTATTGAGTATTTAGTCATCTTATCCCACTAATATATATTTTTTTGTGTTGATATATATTATATTCTACATATTTCTAAATATTATAAGTGTGGATCATAATAAGTGGTATCAAAGCTTCTATTTGGGCAATTTGTGTTGAGCAAAACCCTAGATTTTTGGAATCATCAGTATATTTCAATCCATTGTGAATTTTTGTATAATGTTTTTACTATATATGAATAATATTTCAAATGAGTCTCAATAAAAAATCAAGCTTTTTTATCATTTTTGAGGGATTTATTCATATTTTAGGATTTGTACTCATTTTATCATGTCTTCTGAAATATAAGAAATTTTTTGGTGAAATTTTTAATAATGTTGTATCATAATATAAGAAAGCTACAAACAAAATTTTATATATTTTTGATATGTTTGGAGTAAGTTATTAGAATTTTAGTGTTTTTAATATATTTTCTCTATAGATAAAAATTTATGTAATTTTTTCACAAAATTTTTACTAGAGTTCCATTGTCATAATTCAAAGTTACAGTCAAAATTTGGGACTATTTTAATTATTTTTGAATTAGTTATTGATATTTTAGGGTTTCATAAACCCTAGTTTTTTTTTGTGGATCATGAAGTTGAAAGTATTTTTAGGGGAGGATGATATTGATGCTAGAGAATGGTGGATCCTTTTTAAGGATAAAAATACTCAAATAATTTTTTAGAAAACATAATTGTCTCTTTCTTTGTTTAGGCCTACACAACATTAGTTTAATCAATTGAGCTTCACACAAAAGTATTCTTCATGGAAAAAAATGGAACAGGTTTTCCTAGGTCGATGGGATATAAAAGAAAAAGAGGATGAATAAGAGGAATAAAATAATGATGGTAATGAAGAAGAGAATGATGATACTAAATAAGAAAAATCCATGGAAGAAAATAATGACAATGGGAAAGAACATACAAAGAAAGAAGAAGAAGAATAAGAAGAAGAAGAATTGAATTATAAGGCTTAAAATAATTTGGCTCCAAAGAAATCCAAGTCAATTTTTCAATTTAATGGATGCATTCAAAAGAAGAAGGTTATTGTGTCCTTAAACCCTACCAACAAATATAAATTAATCAACATGAATGAGGCCAAGCATTTACATGTTCAAGCAAAGAATATCAAGGAGGTTCAAGTATATGGTAAGAATATTAGAGTGTTTGAATATTTAAAATTTATTATGAAAAAATATGTTTTGCATTCATATTTTTATACTTTAGATATGGATGATGTGGATATGGTTCTTGGATATCCATGGTTAGTGATTTTGGTAATAATCAATATTAATGTTCAAAATAGGTTCATAAAGTTTTATTATAGTAAAAATCATGTCACTTTACAAGATATCATAGTGTAAAAGGCACCAATAACAGTCAAGGTAGATCATGAGGATGAGATTGAAATAGGTGATGAAGAGCATGTGAAAGATTCATATGAAGACATAGATGAAGAAATAATAAAATCAAGTCAAAACACTTCATCTACTCAAGAGACAAAGGAACCACCAAAGCAAAAGGTGAAAGAGATAGAATAAAAGGTTGATATGGTCAAAGTATTATAAAAAGTTGAGTGATATAGACACCCGCATCATCATGAGAGGAAAAAATCATGGAGCCATGTGATGGAGTGTCATAATAAAAATCACCTTGGATATATAATAAATCAGTGTTATAATAACTATGGCTATGCATGGAAGCCAAAGAATACCTATTATGGTCATGGATGGAATCAGAGTAGTGTAACAGAATATGGAGTATGGAATCATAAGAGGAATAATTATGCATGGACATAAAAGTATTACAATTATGATCATAAATGGAACCATAGGAGCACAATGGAATTTTTAAATAATATTATAGAGCTATCACCTACCAAGATCACATATGAATGGTTAGATGATTGATATTAGAGATAAATGTGCAATGATTTGAAGCACGCTCAATATTTGGTTTCTTCCTATGTTTCAGGGATGAAACATGTCAAAGAGGAAAGTAATGATATGTATCTAGGGATATGATATATTAATGTATATGAGTTGATGGAGATGCTAACATGTAGCACACATCCCCTTCAATTAGTTAAATGGGTCTAATATATTAGGATAATGGAGTAACTTGTGGAATTAGTGTATTGGGTAATAGTCAACCTACATTGGGATTAGGAGGTTACCCATCCATTATTAGTTAGATAGAGGTATATATAAAGGATATAATTATCATTTTAAAGGTAAAAATTAAGCATTGAGTCTTCTATTGTAAGAGGATATTGGAGGTTGTCCGCTTGAAGAGACATTGTGCAGTTATTCCTTCCTAAAATGGTATTGTATGGTGTTGCCCTACCTTAAGGGTATTCTATTTTTGTATATAACGAGTATTTGGGTGTCTTGGCCCACCAATATCTATTGTGTTGTGTTTATCTACATTATATTATACATATTTCCAAATATTATAAGTGTAGATCATAATAGGATACCACTTGGTAGTCTGGCATTTCTTTTGTGGTAATTATGTGAGAGAAATTGTTTTGGGACCTATGTGGGGGAATTTGTTTCAAAAAAAATGTCTGCAACAATTCTCTTAAAGAGTTTTTTATATTAGATAAAATTTATAAAATAATTGACTAAAGGATAAAAGGCACATGACAAAAGTCATAAAGGGTAAGTCTCAGAGGGAAAGGGTCTTAGGATAAAGTCCTGAAGGGCAAGTGATCACTTTAAAAAGTGTCAAAAGGTTACTTTCAAAATGTTTGAAGGGGAATTTTAGAAATTTTAATGAGATGTGTCCTTTAAGGGAATTATTTTATGCATTTTGTGTCAGATAAAATGTCTAAAACATAGATCCCGAAGGAAATGGCATAGGATAAAAGGTGCAGGATAAAAGTCCTAAAAGAGTTGCTCGTATGGCAAAAGGACATTATAAAAGTCTTGAAAGGCACTTTCAAAAATGTTTAAGGGTCTTTTTTAAAAGGCCCAAAGGTCACTTATGAAGGTTAAGTTGGAGGCAAATCGTCCTTTCAAAAAGTCTCGAAGGAAATGTGTGGGATAAAAATCCTAAAGGATAGGTGTGGAGGGGCAAAGGGCAATTGAAAAATTCTTGAAGGAATTCATTCAGGAAAAATGGCCACAAAATAAGGATAAAAGACATATTTCAATAATCCTATTTGGTAGGTTGGCAAGGAAAGAGGGCATTTCAAAAATCTTGAAGGGTTGTTCAAAAATTTTGAAGGGTACTTTCTCTTTAGAAATAATTTGAAGGGTGTACTTTGTAGGGCATTTGTCCATTTGATAAAAGTCCTAAAGGATATACTTCATATAGGCTAAAGGGAAATTTGAATAAGGCTAAAGGAATTCTATTGGGGGAATTATTTTAGGAATTTTCTTTGAAGTGTTTTTTCACTCAGACAAAATGTCTAAAGGTTAAGTTTGGAAGGGCCGAAAGGTAATGTCAATTACATTAGGCAAAATGCCTGTAGAAAAAGCCTATAAGGAAATTCCATTGGAGGAATTGTTTCAAACAGAAAGTCTACAATAATTTCTCCAATAAAGATAAGTCTGAAACAATTTATACATGGAAAAAATCTTAATAAAGACAAATAGGATAATTCTGACATAATAAGTCTGAAAAGACAATGTGCATAGAGCCCTGAAACAAGTCCTAAGAGGATAGAAAATATAGCCCATGAAAACATAAGTCCACAAAAATTAGCTCAAAATAACAAACTTGATAGGACAAAATATCTAGTTTATGAAAACATAATATCAATGCCAACTTGACAAAGTATAAAAGGCCAAATCATGATCTTTTCCTAGAATTTGCATAAACACATAGGAGAGGGGGCTCAAAATCAAGACAATCTAAAAAAAGTGGGTCCTCATTTCCTATGGAAATTAGGGGGCGTTTGGTATAACACCACCCATCCATCCACTCACTTATGTTTGATTTCTTTTAGGATTCATTTCACTATGTAAACCCTCTAATTACCAACATGTATGTTCAGCCTATTATTCCACCACCTAGTTATTTAACCCATACTTGCAACTAGTGCCTTGAAATGGATTTTACCTCCATTAAGATCCTAAAATGTTAGAGGTAATATCATTAAAGTATGGGGCATTCATAAAACCCACATCAATAGTGGTCATGTTCAAATCTCTATTAGGGAGATTGTGCTTGCATTATAGGTTTGACCAACACATATAGCCACTTCATTCTTAGTATTACCTAGTGTAGGCATGTTTAATATGATATCGGGTAAGCCATGGTTACAATAGATATAAACCATCCCATCTATAGTACACAGATGCCTAAAATACATACATGCAAATAAGGTGGTCAAAGTTGAGGGTCTCCCATATGAGTATCCTCTACCTATCCCATAAGAAGTTATATCACAGTCACTAGTTACAATTCTAGAACCATTATTAGATATAACATAGTTATCAGTTACATCTCATAGCATAATTCCTATACATACATCATATATTTCATTAGATACACTAGTGTAGGTAAGTTTTACTTCTAAATTATCGACATGTATGCATACTCTCCCATAGAGACCATTATTAGAGAGACCCATGCATCAAATATATGTCACAGATGCTAGAGGACCTTCCTTCACTCAATTAATGCCAAGACCAATATTATTGGGTTTTGGGGGTTCTCAACATATGACACTTATGTCACCTATAGCCTCTTCTACTATATGGGTTCTCAAGACCCCTATAGTTCACAATACACCATAGTTAGTGCCACAAATTCCTATCATCACTACACAAGTAAATACAGGTAGAAATTACTTAGTACAACACATTATGGGATCATAGTTGCCCTTTTTCATAACACATATGATCATAGTTCCCTTATTTTACATAGGTCAACATGATAGTGAGTCTTCCATGAGACTCATCGATTAGTATGGTTCCTAATCTCTTATACATACTTTATTTTCTCTTTCTCCTTATACATAGTTTATTTTCATTTTCTTTTGCATAGCTTATATCTAGAAAATACAAAAATAATATAACATGCCAAAATACAAAAACATTTCAATAATACTCAAAAAACAAAAAAATTATAGATTATATGCATTACTCTATTTATAATTCTTATATTTTTTAGACACTACATATGTTAGCTATCTTAGTATAGTCAATTTTATCATACATACATGCTTCACTTCTTTTTGAGTGCTTACAGATTGCTTATAGGACTAAAGTCCACTCACTAATCCATACTTGTTATCATCTACCCACTAGGGGCACATACACTTATTCATGGTTATTCATTTGACACATTCACCCACTTGGGGGCATCCTATACATAATTTTTATTACCAAACTTTATCCTTACATTCTATACATTCCAATTTTAGCATTGTTATATCTTTATATTTATCATTGTTACTTTTATATTTTTTCTAATTATCACTAATTTAGTCTCAGTACATGTACATCCTAACTCTTACATATATTTATACTACATTCATGCATGTTTTCATTTCTATCTTTCCTAGTTTAGACTTTATTGTATTGCTGTGCTTCTTTTATTTGAGGGCATTTAAATATGACATTATTATTTAGCTATATGCCACTTCTATTCATGTATGCTTTGGACATGTGCCCATGTCCCTTGTGTTTGATTTTATGATTGTATCTGTGGACATTTGAACATGTCCTTCTATGTATCTCTAAGCCAAATTGCTTGTTTCTTGCATATGTGGACATTTGAAATTGTCCTTTTATGTCTTATTTTCTCATATTTAGTGACATGTACTCATGTCCCTTGAATTTTGGTCCCTTGGTCTATTTTGTGTTCCTCTTATGTTTTTTATGTATGCTTTATTATATGCATCATGGCCATGACACTTGTCTTTTCTTGTTACACACACTAGTTTTCAATGCCATGAGGGACCTCGTGCATCTACCCTTCTTACTTGGGTGTAGTAATGGACATCATGCCCCATCCCCCTAGATAACTACTCATATTTACTATTATATGCATTGATTACATCTATATTGACACACTTTTACAAATCTATACATGATATACATCTTACATTGCATACATATGCTCAGACTCTTACATTTTGATGTTTTATTTGCACATTGTATTGGATATCATGAAATTATCATATATGCTCCAAATAACACACATCTTATAGAGATATTTATTTTGAGGATAGTTATTACATAGATTTAAAAAATAACCTCAAAATAGGGGGCATTCATAGGGATTTGTCATAGAGATCAGACTTATACATTGTATTCACAACACATTTTTCAGCACATAAGCTTAGTTTTAAAAAATTAAACACAAGAAAAAAGAGGGAATCATGAATCAGTACATTAACTCAAATTTTAGACCAAACAAACATTAGAACCTAGATAGGTACACTAGAACCACATGAAACTAATGTCTAATATATGATTTTACTATCTATTAGCTCTAGTTTAGGACAATTTAGATTATCCAAAATAATACAATAGGTAAAATACAAGTTTGCATAGATATAGCTATAGGTTTGATAGTTATGCTTAGATTTTACTTAGATTCACATTAGCTTAGCTCAAATTCATTTATAATTTAATCAAATTGGGGGCATAATGCATGGCATGATCATTCCCATATTCAATTTATATCCTCAGATACAATAATTACAACTCAGTCTAGAAATAGTATACTTAGATATCAGATTGGGGGCATGTGCACAATATATTACTTCCATATGCTCAATTACACATAGGTTGATCAGATGGAATGGAAAACTCCATGTCATTATATACATTATATACACTTAACATCATATTATATTTTATCACCAATTTTATGCCTTACTCCATCTTTAGTGGTCAGAATTCTTGAGTGGCTTAGATCTACCAAATGTACTTGACTGGTTATGGAGCTGACATACACAAGTATACTTAGATATTTCTATCACTTTACATAGTTGATTTTTAGATTCATCTACTACACATGGATGGGTAATGATGGATTCATGGCCTACTTGAGTTCTTGAGCCACCCACATGAGAGGGTTGGACACATTTTTAGTCTAATCCCAACTATTCACAGGTCAAGATCCACCAAGTAGGGGTGGGTAATAATAGAGTCAAAAATAAATTAAGTTCTTGAGCCACCCATACATGAATATTTATTAAGGTATCAGCTTAGTGCAAGATAATTAATTATTTTATCACTATATATATACACACACATAGGTTTTTACTAGGTTCATACATTGATTCACATACCCAATGAGGTGTATTCATTCTTTTCCTCTTTCCCATATCTTTACTCAATTTTAATTGATTATTTCTTTATTAAAAATAGTCTCTTGCTTTTGATATCTCTTAAGTACTAATTTATGAACATCTCACTTACTATTCATGCTTTGGATCATGCTTCACATACGTAGACCCAAATTCACATACTCAAACTTAGCTTCACAAGATTCAATTCCTAGGTATGTCCAGGTATAAATATTTTTTATTTATACTATTCATTTTACTTTGTTTCTTTTATAACATAATATGGGAGAAATTTAATCACCTAAAAGTGGTATTTGAGTGATAAGTGTGCTACTTAAGACAACCTATTCCTAGCTTAGTCCTAAACCTATATTAGAGCCTTTTATCACACTTTTCTAGTCTTTGTGTGGACCACAGACATTCCTAGTTAACTAAAACATAATCTTAGACCCTCATTTCCCAATCTTGGTCCTTCATGCCTAGCAACCTGCTAGCTAGACATTATTACCACATTAGGTACACTAGAGCCACATGATGTTAGAGACCCAAAATGACATTAATGTCCTTTACCATATCTTTCTCGAATGAATATATTTTTAAAAGTAAAACCCTCCTAAGATTGTCCTAAGCATATTTTATTATTTGCCCAAGATATAAAATAGTGTAAATACATGACTTTTAGACCTCTATCCACTAGATGGAAATTATATTCAAAATACCTATTCAAACATGAAACAAGTTGAGAAAAATCAAGGTTATTAAGCCTTATTTTGCCCTATATTTTCATACTACCATCTATAACTACCTTAATCCCAAGTATTCCACATTTCCAATCTTAATCACACTCAAAGAATTCAAGAACACTATAATTATAACATCACTTACACTCTCACTAGCACTTAGGTGGGGATAAATACATCAAGCTTGATCCCTCCTCAAAATATGGATATGTAGGAAACTCTCTTCATAGCGGGGTGTTGAGGATGTCTAACTTATCCTACTAATAAACACACTTTTCATCTGATGTCTTACTTGTAAATAGGATTAGGTTTTCACATCATAAATCACCTATTATAAGCATAATACAAATTTTTGGACTTTTTGCATGTAAGAATAGAACCCAAAAACATAGTCATAAGTGCACCCAAAATTTTGGAGTAGTCTTGCATAGAGGACACTAGCATCATTTTCAAGACACTAGAGCCACATGGAACTATTATCCAAGTGTGGCACTACTATCTAGGATGGGTTCTAACATATGAATCTGGTTGATGACACTCAAACATGTTTATATCTCAGTTTTTAGTACTCAAATCTTTTGTATTAGGTGTTTTCCAGATAAGTATTTATTTTCACATATCTATTTTTAGAAATTCAAAGATAGTCAAAATTTGTAAAAAAATTGTGGTTATTTATTGCATATTATTTCACTAATTTAGACTACTTATACCTTTAATCAAACATAGGATTTACATAGCTAAACCCTAAAAATTTTAAACACTAGGCCATGTTTACTCCATAGGCTGACCTACTAACCAAATGAATGCATATATAGATGTTATATAACATCAAAGAGGGATAAGTAAGCCACAAGTCAACTATTCCTATCCAAATACATACAATAGGTTAGGGTCATAACATGTCCTTCCCCTTCAAACCAATATTATCCTCAATATTAAACAACTTTGGATACTATTGTAGAAAATCTTCACCCTCCAAAGTTGCATCCTCACTTCTCTAGTTCTTACACTTGATCAGATATTCCTTAACCTCTTTGGTTCTTAACCTCTTAGTACATGTTTATATGATATTCTTTGGTTCCAAAATGACTTATCCTTCTTCATCTAGCTCCCATAGATATATCTAGGATGAAAATTCTTGTCTATTAACCTTATTCAAGTAGGAAACATGAAATATTGGGTGTATGCGAGATGAATGAGGTAACCCCATCTTGTAAGCCACACTTCTAATTTTATACAAAATCTAATAAGTGGAATAATACTTAAGATCAATTTGGATGTTCTTTTTATATTGATTCAAGGACATCTACTTGTAAGGCTAAAAACATACAAATACTCATTCACCCATGCTAAAATTTTGCTCACTATGGTGTTGATTTGTTTGATGCTTCATCCTATTTTTTTACGAGTCTAAATTCTCTCTCAACCCATCTAAAACTTCATGTTGATTCTAAAGGTTCTCTTCCATGTCTCAAACCTTGGTTTTCACCCTTAAGAAATAAGTGACAGAAGGCAGATGATAACCATATAGTACTAAAAATGGGGACATTTTAAAAGAGGTGTGGAAATATTTGTTGTTTCACCAATCTACAAGTGGTATCCATTTACTGCAATGTTCCTACTTATTTGATATAAAAAAATAGAGATACCCCTCTAAACATTTTATGGCCACTTATGTTTATCCATCAAATTGGAGTTGGTAAGATGATTGTGAGCTAGTTATGTACCTAAATAGGAAAATAGTTTAGTGTAAAAATTACTAGTGAAAATAGGATCATGATTACTTACAATTATTTTTGGAGTTCCATATAATTTTAGAATTGCCTCCAAAAAAAATATCTACTACTTTACTTGATGTAAATGGGTGTGAGAGGGCATAAAACTAGGCATATTTTGTAATCCTATCCACAATTACAAAGATAAAACTCTTACCTTTAGAACAAGTCAATCTTATGATGAAATCCATAGAAACCTCATCCCACCTTTAACAAGGAATTATTAAAGGTTGTAACATAGCTGGGGTCTTAACTATCTCACCTTTGTTATGTTTGCATATCAAGCATTATACCATAATATTTTGTGCATCTCCCTTGAGTCCTTCCAAAAATACTTACCACTTGATTATGTGATAATTTTTAAAGAACCCAAAGTGTCCCATGATTGGATATGCATGCAACTATGCAATAATCTTATGCTTCAAATCTGAATCTTTACACAAGTATAACATATCCTTATACCATAGGGCATTACCTTTCCATTCAAATTTATCAAAATATATAAAACATTGTTATATATTTTAAATTAGAACCTATGTATCCTTGTCTTACTCCCACTCTAACCTAGATTCATCCACCCAATTTGCCTACAACATGGACATTGCACAAAGTAATGCTTTTATGGATGTATCACGTTTGGGTAGTGAATTTACTACAACATTATCTTTACCCTTCTTGCATATGATTTCAAAATAATAACCCAACATTTTTTTTACCCACTTATGTTGTTCCTCAGATGATAATCTTTTCTCCAAAAATTATTTGAGACCATCATGATCTATTTTCACCTTAAAGTGTCTACCCATTAAATAGGTCCTCCATTGTTTGATTGCATGAAAAATATCCATCATTTATTTCTCATAGAATTTTTTTTTTAGATTATTACCTTTGAATTAACTAATATAAAATGCAAGGGGTCTTTATTCCTACATTAGTAATACTCCTAGCCTTGATCTAAAAGCATCAAATTCAACAAAGAATGTCTTTGAGAAGTATGGAGTAGCCAAAAATGGGGTGGTGTACATAGCTTTATTTAGTTGTTCAAATGCTTTAGTGGTTGTATCATTCTAATGGAAGGCATCCTTATTTAGTAATGTACTGAGTGGAGTTTTTATGATGCCATAACCTTTCACAAATCTTTGGTAGTAACATGTTAGTGCTATGAACCCTCAGAGGTTTTTGAGAGTTTTAGGCATTGGCTATTCTACCATAGCTTTGATATTATAAAGATAAAATTTTATTCCTTCAAGGGATACATTGTGACCCAATTACTCTACATCCTATACTCTAAAATCACATTTGGATGGATTCACATAAATTTGATGATGTTCCAAAACTATCAATGCCTATTTCACATGTTTCAAGTGTGTTTCCCATGTCTTACTATAAATCAATATGTCATAGAATAAAACTAGCATAAACTTTCTTAAAAAGGCCAAAAAATAGTGTTCATCAAGAGTTTAAAAGTATATGGTGCATTTTTAAGACCAAAGGGCATTACCAAAAACTCATAATGTCCCTCATGATTTCTAAAAGAGATTTTATGAACATTTTCATCTCAGATTCTAATTTGATGGTACCCTTAATGAAGATCCAATTTTTTGAAATAAATATCACCATATAACTCATAAATTAACTCTTAAATTACTAGATTTGGAAACGTATCTTTGATGGTTTACTTATTGAGTTCCCTCTAATTTGGGCATATTCTCCATGTGTCATCCTTCTTACGCACCATGACCATTGGTGATGAATATGTACTCTAGTTGTGCCTAATGATCCCTACCTCTAGCATCTCATGGACCATTTTTTTTATTTCACTCTTCTACACATATGGATATCTATATTGTCTAATATTTGGTTTGTGGACTCCTTGAAATTAGTTGAATGGCATGATCATGTTCTCTTTTTGGTGGTAGTATTTTTCGCATGGCCCTAAAAATAGATGTGTGGTCATCAAAAATCATCTATAGATTAGGATGTGTAGATGCCTTTATGGGTTTAACTTATATGGAACATAATCATGATATAAATCTTTCTATACCCTTTTTATCATCTTTGTCATCTAATGTGAACTAATCAATTGTAGATATTTTACCCGTAATCCACATAGTTTAAATTTCATACCTTCATAATGAAAGTACATGAATAGTTCCTAGAAGTTAATCTCAATTGTACCCAAAGTTGTGAGCCATTAGACCCCCAAAATAATGTCTGCACCACTCATGGGAATAGAAAACATATGATAATCTAGATTATACTTTCCCATAGTAAGCTTAATAATAATGCATTTCCCTAAACAATTTATTATGACACCATATGAAATCATGACCTAAAATTTTGGTGTTAGGTAAATAAAATAGGTCAATCATGTGGCCAACTTATTGTTGATGAAGTTATGTGTTCTCCTTGAGTCAATCAACACTATAACCTTCTACTTCTTAAGGAAACCCACCACCTCAAGTGTTTGAAGAGTGCTAATACCCAAAAATGCATGATAAGAGATTGTAGGTTGGGAATCTTTAGGTGCCTCCTATATCTCTTCATCATCATCATTGGCAGCATCATCCTCTTCATAATATTCATTAGATACCCCAATGTATAATGTTTTCTTCTCATCACATTTATGTCCTTTAATCCACTTGTTGCAATATCCAAAACATAATCCTTTTGCATGTTTCTCTTCAATTTATTGAGGGGTCAATCTAGTAGGTGGAGGAAATGATGGTGTTGGTATGCTACGATCTCTAAAGTGATTGAATGGATAATTCTTATTGTCTATGAATTTTTCCTCAACCTTTCATGCCATGATAATATAATCAAAAACTTTATTTGGATTAAATATTTATACCTCATGTTGTGTGGTCCTTGATGCCACCCAAAAATAGGTCATTTAGGTTCTCATTATAAATTGTCTCCATATGTAAAGATAAGTTTTGAAAATGATTAATGTAATCTTTGACTTATCCATTCTATCATAATTTTTCTATTTGGATTAATTAATTCTCTATCACACTATTGTTATAATGTAATTACAACTCCTCTATAAAAAATGAACAGGTGACACTGAGATTCATCTTTTTCTTTTGATCACAAACCATAAATACCAAATGAATTGTTTAGGATCTAGATACAAAGATTCCATGGTATCTTTCTATCCACATGAGATATAATGTAGATAAAAAAAAGATATTCATTTATTTTATCCAATTTATTAAATCATTTCCATAAAATTTATGCATATCTACCTTTGGCAACAAGTTCCTCTAAGGTAAGGCACTTGGATTTAGATAAGATTGGTTGGAAGATCCACCCTAGTGGGGTTGTGCAATAGTGATAGTTGGATGATTTAATTGATTATTTTACAAATCCTTCATGATATTTTCCAAACTATAATTGTATAAATTTTATATCAGACTGTATGCCTTGCATATCACTTTGAATGCCTTGCACACTATAGTCAAGTTGGCTTACTTTATGATCTATCTCAAATAACCCTAGTATAAAGGATATAGTAACTCCCCCTTTTGACTCCATATATTCCTTGTGAAGAGTTTTACCTGGAGTTTTGTCACTCTTTCCATGGTCCCTAGTTTGTGGTTTTGCCATAAAAGGGCTTGACAATGTCAATCTTGATTGGCACTTTTGACCAAACTTTGACCAAGTATTTTTGTATTTATTTCAGCCTCAAATTAGAAAATACAAAGAAAAAACCCCATCTAGATTTTTCTAAGATTTCTAAAAATGTAAATAACTCAAAATAATTCCTTAAATTATGCATTATAGAGTGAGTTTATGAAAAATAATAAAATTTAAATAACTCACAAAAAATTAACCTCCAAATGTTATTTTATTTTTTGTGATATACTTGACTAATTCTCTAACTTCAGTAAAAAATTGTAATAAAATTCGTAGCAAATTAAAAGATATAAGCAAATGTCTAAAATTAGGTTTTTGCCCATAAGATTACCTAAATCATGGCTCTAATACCACTTGTAATGAAATTAATTCAAAAATAAAGTAGAATAAAAATAATTTATCACAATATGACTAAAATATAGAAGAATATATGAATAAAATACAAGCCACTTTGAAGGGGCAACCTCCACAAGCTTCAATAAGGGTAGAATTCATAATATGATATTAAATAACTACCCATTAGCTCCTATTTATAATCTACCTACTAACAAAATGAATGCATAGAGAAATGTTATATAACACTAAAGAGGGATAATTAAGCCATAAGTAAACTATTCCTACTATACCAATACATGTGATAATTTAGGGGCATAACAAATTACTTATCCAACCTCTAGGTAAAATGATGGTTTAGAAATATTTCATTTTGCTTGACCCACTGGCCTTATTTTCTTCCTTACATTCCCATATTTTTTAGTTTTTTTCGGTCATACCCCCCTTAGGTTAGATCCATAATATATCCATCCATCTCAAATATATTTAGAATCATCCATAGTCTAACCCATTTATGGTAAAAAACTACTTCACTCATTTTTATTTTGCCTACATGTTATTTACAAAACCCAATACCCTGCAACTCATGCCTACAAGTGAATCTTTATTAATAGATACTAAAACATTAGGATACATTGTCAGGTTCCACAATGTGCATAAAATATAAATCAACATAATCATGATGATCCTATCTAATATGTTAAAAATGGGAATTTAGCCCATGTGTCTAATTTCATCTACAGGATAGAGCTAGACTTGGGGATCCATTCCCATGTGATAATTTTTAGGACCTTGTGAATGATGTAATAATCTGCCTCTATAATGTTTACATGGATGTAGCATAATGTATCTTCCAAGTGCCCTACTTTGTATAGAATGGATGAAAATTCTCCTTATGGATCTAGCTTGAGGAATTTGAGTGGAACATGCCTAGATTTTGGAATCAAGAGCTCCTTCTAGTTAATGATTTATGGGGATACCATTTTTCTCTATTACTTATTCAAATGTTGAAATTTTTCCATGACATAAATAAATTTTGATAGAACTTTTGTGCTTGAAAATTTGACGTGATTTAGATGGAGTTATGATTGTTATTTATATAATTTTTATTCCACTTCCCTTCATTTCATGCCATAACTGTTAATGTTATTTATAATCTTCCCAAATCTATTTTGAATCATTCATTTAATGATATTCTAAGGTGTCATGTACTTTTTAGTGGGTTAACTTACACTTTTTATTTATGTATTTGATTTTGTATTGTTTGTCAATATTAATTTGAATCTATTTAACCCCAAAATTAGATCTGGGGGTATATCTAGGGTTAAGGGGTATTATATTTTCTTTTACACAAGGATGGTGAACTAATCTATGATAAATCTAATTAATAGAAACTCAGATAAATAATATTCTAAATTTATACAACTAAGATTACTAAAAATATATACTTAAATTTATTGATAGATATTGAAATGGATAATGAACAATTGATATTTAGTCAGTTTACTATGCTCATGCAAGTCTAATTTAGGATAAGATGGAAGTGGACTAGAAAGTGATCCTATAATAGTCATAAAATTATAATTATATTCTTTTTTGGCCTTAAACACTTATGTCAGATATGTATGATTACATTAACATAGCTATCTAACTTCAACATAGGTGTCTTGTACAGAATACTTACTAGATTTAGATGTGACCAACTAGAGCCTTCTAGGTTTTCTATTAAATTTATTATGATTTATTTAGATCATGTGCATAAATTATTTTTATTTTTCAAATTATCAAACCCTAGCTTCATCACCCTTAGAGTGATTATGATAAAAATGGGTTAGTAGGATCATAGTGTCAAACTACCCCAAGGACCCCTATGTCAATGGGTGTTTCCTGCATAGATAATACTTTGAATAGGGCCTTAGACTTATGTAGTTTTTTCATACATGTCTTTTGTGTGTAAAAAGATGCAATGTGTGATAATCATAGACATGAAGTGACTTAGTTTGTAACTTGGAAAATATGGATCATGGGCTAGTCTTTGAATGCTTTAGACATGTGGAAATACTACTCATATGAATGATATGGAAATAGGAATAAATAGATCAGGTTTACTAACTTGAATGCTTGATTGAGTACTTCCTGGTATATTACCTTATGAATTACCAATATTTTCTAGGTGAGGAATGAATGAGGTTTGATGTTTTATATATACCAATCTCTTTTGAAAGTATCTCATAGTAAAGCACTTAGGTCAACCTTTAAGATACATTTCATTTTCTAATTAGATAAATTTTGGGCACTAGACACTTTGTATAAAAGTTGGACACTTGCATCGATGCAAGTGTCTATCTAAGATGTAAGTGTCTAGGAATATAAAAATTAGGGATAGGTTCAAAATTGGTAGTGAAGGATAATAATCAAATTTAGAGATTTTTTGCATAGTATAAAAGCCCTAGTCATCAAAATAATAGTGGTTAGAATAAGAGATAATCAATTTAGGCATAAAGGGATATTGAATATGAGCCTTTCAATAAAAAATAGGTCCATAAATAAAATTTACAACCATGATGGATATTTTCTAAGTGTATAAGACTATATTACCCCATAAATCATATTTTAATGTTTATATTTCCCCCCTAATGTAGTAATGAAATTGCTAGTTTAGAGGAAATAAATCCATAACTAGGTGTGTATAACACACCTTATCTTTGTTGAGCCTAAATTGAGTGATTTTTTGGTGAATAACCTAAAACCAAGATGATTTTATAGTATATAATCACTGTATAAAATATAAAATTGAAATAATTTGAAATGCTTGAAATTATAAAGATAAAGGTTATGAGTACAAATGTATGTTGATGCAACCATCTTGCCTTTTAGCAATTTTATTTGAAAGTATGCCTCATTATAAAGCATTAGACCTAAGATTAGGATAAATATAAACCTATAATTACATATATATGTGGGATATAGGAACCTTGTTGTAAAGATGAGTTGAAACACATCCATTGAGCTTGTTTCATCTCAATCATGATACCTAAATATGTACATCATCTAGTGATTATGAATGATATAATATACTCACAACATATATATGGTGAGGGTGGATGATTTAATCAAATCCAAACTATAATTTTAGTAAATTTATATGATTTATTCAAGTCTAGATTATAATTTTGGTAAGATTGAATGATTTAATCAACTTAACCTTCCAAAGATGAACCAACTACTACAATAGGTTAGCCTAATAATAGTCTATAGCAGTCCATCCTAGGTATAATAACAATCCATAATAGTATTTTAAATATAGAAATTTATTTTATTTTGTAATTTTGGGTGTCTTTTTCATGGAATATACACCTCGTATATGAATTAAGATGAAATATAGGTATATTAATAGTATCAATTTATAGAATGTTACTAAAAATGTGTATCTAAATCATATACTATGAAATTTGGTGAATCTAAAATTGGTGTAAGTGTGGAGAAGATGTATTTATGAAATGCTCCCACTATAATCTAAAGAATCTAAGAGTTGGTGTAAATGTGTAGAACATGTTTCCATAACATTGCCCCACTATAATTTGGAGAATCTATAAAAGTGTGGAAGTTGTTCCTCTATGACATGCCCCCACTGATATGCCCCCCCATTTCAAGGTGAGTAGAAATAGAATATGGTAGTTACATTACCTCAAAAGTATAATATAATTATTTAAGTTGTGTATGGATCATGTGGCATATAGGGGTAAGATGTCTAGGTAGATATAGTAGTTAGGCATGTAGTTATGTGATCACATCAAGTCCTAAAATGCATGATGTAAATCATAGAAATGTCTAAAGATTAGAAATATAAGATCAAAAATAAATAAAGTAGACACATAAGATAAATCAAAAATAAAACAATAGGAAATGATCCAAGGAGACCTCATAAAAGGGGCATGTTCAAATTTCACATAATCAAAGGAACATGACTTAGTCAAATGTCCACAAAAGCATAGACTGATGTATTCAAATGTATAAATGCAAAATGAATAATGACATAATGAAATGTAAAAATATTTAAGTATATTCATGGGGGCCACAATCAATGGATCATATTTAAATTATCCAAAATAGGTAATACAATGCAAGGCAATAGAAAGCAATGAGAATAGGCAACCAACATGAACATAGCATACTTGTTCCCAAACATAAGTGTTTATAGAATGTTAAGTACATAAAATATCAAGTACATTGTGAAAGGTATAAGCATAGATATATGCATGTGTACGTATAAATCTCAAACATGATAATGGATAGTGATCATAGAATAATGTAACCTGGGTGTATTATGATCAAAGAAGCAGATGCCCTCAATGTACTTAGGATGTGAGTGGAAGGAAATCCCAACATCTATATGTGCATATATCATGTACTTAGATATGCATGTATCACACTAAAATGAATAAATAAATATTTATGTATATAATAAATAATAATATGATATATACTTATATGGATTAAACAACATATGTATAAGAAATAGTAAAACTAGGAACATGTTGAATTTTTGTGGTATTTTTGAATTATTTGAATGTTTTTGGTATTTTGGGATTTTTTTTGGTTGAGGAAAAGTATAGCCAATTATTCAATCTAAGGGATGATCATCTATAAGTTATATTACCATTGGATATAGTATATCAAATTGGTTATACTATCAAGGAGCATGTGTAGGTGTAATATCTATCATTGTAGGCTTTGTAATGCTCTGGGTATGTGTCAAAGGACTTTGTGGTCTCTAAGAGGTAATATAAGTAGTATGAGTTCATGGAACCCATAATTTTATTATTTATATTGTATCTAAAGTAGATTAATAGGAACATGTTTAATTGATTTTGGATTGTTTGTAAATGTATAAGTTATCCAATGATCTTAAGAGGAGTACCATTATCTATGAGAAGTGGTAAATGTGTAACCTTTCTTAAACAATATGTGCGATGTGTTTTCATGATATAATTAGGAAGTGTATTATGTTATGTTATTAAGTTTATATTTGGTATATTTTATTTAAAGATATTTTCCTTCGTTGCTTGTAACCAATTTTTTTTTAGTTTGGTATTTCTTTTTGGTGAAAAAGGGACTTATATGTAATACAATAGAGCATGATTCTAATCCAATTGTGACATGACATTAGTTAGATCCAAAAAAAAATAGATTTAGTAACTTTATTTATGTGTTTCATGTTATATCCTAGAGATGTAAATAATTCCCAGACACGTATATTAAATTCACAAGTTGGGTCAAGTATGATATTTTGACCTTTTTTTTCATATATGCAAGGTTAAATGATTTTATGATTTGATTAATGATTAATAAGTTCCTCATATGAAGGAACACATTTTACATTATCCTTTGTAATCATTTCTGGCTCTTTATGTAATTGTTCCTTTTGTAATTTTACCTTTTCTATTTGTGCTTTATTCTTGGACTTGTTCTCATTTGTAGGTTCTTGCTCTTTTGCATTAAAAAAATGTATATTTGAATGATTTGAATTAGTATGGATAATATACCCCATGCATTAGCAATCATTTTGATCAATTGTGGAGATAGGATGAATGATGTCTTGGAAATGTTTTCCCAAACCTTAACCATGATAACCAAAGTGTTGTAGATATTTTTGTCCAAACCCACATTATTTTGTAAATTGAGTATCATTATTGAAGGTAGATTTGTATATTTTTCCTCTTGATCATTTTATAACATTGTTTGGTCGAGATTTAATTTCTAAATATTTTATTGTTCTTTGTATTGCATTTATTTTTGTTTTGAATTATCCTTTGGTACCCATATTTTTTTATTTTGGCACTTGTATACCCTATGTAATGGTATTAATGATTGATAGTGGCCACATCATCTAGAAAAAAGGGTTAGAAGTAATGAGAGTTAAATGCCACTAAAATCTTGCCAACTCACAGTACGTCTAAATAGGTTATGAGATTTAGGCATATCACATCCCAAATACCCCCTAACCATGAAAGGATCTAAAGGGAGACAAAATATAAGAACTGGTAGAAGAATTAAATTCAAGTAGTGGAAGATATGTAATTAATTTCAACACCATGATAATGGTAGGAGAAGTGGGGAAATGAGGAGGGATTATTGAAGTTTTAAACAAGGTTGATGCCAACTATCTTCTCACCCCACCTAAGCTCTATAAATTTATGACCCATAACAAGGATGAGAGGTTATTTTTGGTTACTATTTTCAAGGTTTTTGATTATTTAGGATGATTCTATTGTGGTGATTATTTGTGTCCCTACCATATAATAAAGAGAAAGAATAATAATGACATGTTGCTAGAATTAGGACTTTAGCAGCTTTTGTATAGTTCACCTTGGTGAAAATCTATTTTAATTGGTTATTAATATAATCATGGCCCTATTCTATAAATATATCATGATATCTATTTTAATCTGGTTATAATATAAATGAATGTCTATTGAGCTAGTTACATTATCTAGTTTAACTCCAGATGTTTATTGATAGGACAACCAAGTGCCTAGGGTAAATCTGGATTAACTTATTTACTCATCCATTAGTAACACCATTTATAACTAACCCTAACCCAATTTTAATATTATAATCTATGACTTGTGTGGACTCAAGGAATGTTTTTCCCCATTATATCATGACATAGGGGAGATTGTCATTAAGTGCATAGATTAGTATGTTGGTGCCTAGGTCTCAGATCAAAGTGCTAACATTTTGGGTTTATTGTTAAGACATGGTCATATTTTTTTGAAATAAATGGTGATGGGAAGAAGTAATGAATAAAATTGAGCACACATTTGTTGAAATCCACCTTAGATATAAAATTCAAATGCCAAAGAAGTTGGTCAAATAAAATTTGTATGATGTTTTGTATGTGATATTTTTCTATGAATTATCAAGGCACCTTTATGTATGGATTATGTCATATGCTCTAAATAAGATAATAAATTTGGTATGAAATTATCCATGGATATAAAATTGATTGGAGTAGTTATGAAATTTAGATGTAGTTTGGACTCAAGATATGGATGTGTGGTGGTGTGGTGGAGTGGTACATTGAATAGTTATGTGCTAGAGTTAACTTTATCCATGTACTCTTGCAATAAATAAATTGATGGTAGACAGTGAAATCAAATACCTACCAATTGTTGGATAAGTATCATCACACATGAGAAATGGGATGAAGGGGGATGGAGAAGGTGTTGTAGCTTAGATAAAGAGGAAGTATAAGGATACCCTATATTAACTTGGAATAAAGAATGTGTAAGAATTTTGATAATTAAAATGTTAAGTACCTTTGAGAAATAATGGAAAGGTTCAACTCAAGATGTGCCACAAGTACCCATGAGGAGATGAGAAGGCATGAGGAGGACTCTTGAATGTAGGAATTTTTCCCTCACATGAATAATTTCCATGTTGGAAAAATAAAAAAAAGAGTTTGGGTCATCCTTATAAAACTTGTTTTGAGATAGAGTCAGGAATCACCTAACCGACCCATCTGACTTGCCCACTCAATTGCATTCTTTAAAACTTTAATCTAGGATTTTTGATCATATATAATGATTAAAAAGGGTTAGAGAAATTAGAAATGTGTGGTATTTTCTTATGAATATGTAGACTTTAGGATAGGTCATTGGAAGAGTGGGACCAACACTCCCACTGAGTGAAGTGATACAAAATATAATAATTGATACTGGTGAAATAGTCATTACCCATCAAACTACATAAGTAAAAATTTGAACAATCATAATTCCCATAGTAGGAGGTGGTGGAACCAACCCATGCACTCTGGCTCTAATGGTGTAAGTCATATATGAGATGTCACTCAACTTGTTAGAGTTTCAAGGAATGGATAATTCTATTGAGCATGTCCATAAGTGTGAGCTCATTTATCACATAAAGGGAATCACACAGTCAAATTAGAAGGTGAGCTATTTTACTAAAACTTTGTAGGATCATGCCCATAATTGGTATATAAAATATGATTAGATCCAAAGCATTGTGTACTATATACTTTTTAAGGTGTAATTTTTTAGGTAATTTTATATTATTAAGTTTGAACAATAAAGCATTACAAAACTAAAGGAGAACATACATGACTCATCTAAAAATGTATGTGATTATGATGCTAGATTTAATAAATTAGTATCAAAGATTTCATATGCACTTAACCCACTACACTATGCCCTTAGTCCATTATTAGACTACTTTCTCCTTTTTAATGCACCTTAGCAATGAGAAACATCACATAGCCATGAAAAGCCTTAGAGGCCACACTAGAAGCTATGATGGAAGTGTTGAATTTGAGTTTATCTAAACCTTGGAAGCATAAATTACATCTATGAGTGTGATTTTATATAATTAAATGACAATTGTCATGTTGGATAATTATAATAGGCTATGGTATGCAAATTATGGGGTAAGAAGATATTCAAGCCAGAACTATCCAAGGAAAAGTATGTGCATATTTGTAACATCTTACAAATTATATGGAGATATCCATGACATGCATAGTTTCCCTCTATTTACATAAGTAACTTAGATAATATGCATGACATATTTTAAGTTTTTTAACACATCTTCATATGACATAATGAACTGCAAAGTAGTAAGTGACCTAAGGGAGCAAAATACAAGATATGCCACAACTGAGACATATGGGAAAGTTTTTGATGAGTACAGACCACCATAAGGGTATCAAGGCTATGTAATGGAGGTATATTTTGTATAATGTTCCCACTTTGAGGATGTTATAAGTGTGGATCACTATATTGCTTCCAAAAAGATTGTTCTATGCATCCTACTTATGCTTATTATCAAAGGAATCACATTGTTGAAGATTGCTTAGAACTATATGAGAAACTCACTAAGAAGGTATAACTTAAAAGAGATGTTAGAATTATTAAGTGTATACCAAAACATAAAAATGGGCTCTAAAAAAAATGTAAATTAAACTCAAGCTCTATGAGTCTAAGTTACAATAAGAAGTGGCTTGACTATCGAACATGCAGTCAATATTATTAAGAATGTTTAGCTGGGACATGAACCATACAATGGTGAAACTTCTAGGTAGTATCTAAACCCCTATAGAACAACATACCTAGATGGTGTGTAATAAAAGGCTATACTCTAATAATCACTAGATGTTATCCATAATATATAAGGTGATCTTCAACATGCCCATGATCTATAACATAAGGTGAGGTAGAAGTCCCAACACAAAATAGCCAACCCCAAGACTAAAGATGATCTATCTAAAGTACTATCCCTTTTAGGGTTGGATGGAATGGCACCTATGCTAATGGAACTACTCTTTAACTACCATACCAAACAACTCATGAATGTATAAGGACCGAGCATGGCTAGAGGATGAGATCTTTAAGTGATGACAAATTTTGTTTTATGATTGAGAACTATTATTGGATAAAAACATTGTTGATTGGAAGGTTTATGATATATTATTAGATACTGATTTTGAGTTTGATATCCTAACTAGTGTTTTATGGTATAAGATAGGAAGTTCACCCATGTGGCCTTCACCATACATATTATTCATGGAAAATAATACTAAGGCCCAGTCATTGGGAATACTCCTTGACACCAGCTTGGATATCATGGGAGTCAAATTCCAATATGACTTTGAAGAAATTAAACTAGAAAAGTATAATAATTATCATCCCTCTTTGGTAGGTTGTGGTGTTATTATAATAATGTGTACATGTGTTTTAATCAATGTTTATGAGTTTTGAGAATGGGAAGGAATGTGTGGTTATTCTTCTAGCCATAGATTTTGGGCCTTCATATGTGGAAAGTATAAACATAGAAACTGAGATAAATAACATTTATTATATCATTATTAAGGGATTGGAGAACCTTTATCTAGATGCAAAAGGCATACTTTTTTGGGATGATTCATAATCAATCTTTGATACCACCATGGTAACTTACGACTGGTGGGTTTAGGATTCTTATGAAGAGATTGGACTAAGTTATGGCATCACCAAAATAGGGGCCCATAAGAGATCAACATAATAGACAAGGCATAGTGATTACCTGAACATTTGTCAAATTAAAACTTTTTCCCCATTTATAAGGAAAGAAAAAAATATGTTGTCTTGCATCAACAAAGGCTAGCTCAGCAAAATTAGCCTATTTCACCAGAATAAGAGATCTTAATCCATATATTCAATACCTTGAGGTAGGCATTCCAAATGGATAATATCACATGCATACTATGGTATATAAACTAAAAATTATTATTGTGCATTGGTGGGATACCCATAAACCTAACATTCACATTTGGGTAGGCATCAAGGAAGTTATGCATATTTTTTTAGGCCAACAAAATGCTACCAAAATTTACCTGATATAGTGGAAGCTTGAACCCCAATATATATATTCAGACTATGAGGATGCATGGATTAGAAGTCATTTTGTCTACCTATGTATTTTTAGGTCCATGCCTTATAATATAGATTAAGCACATGAGTGCTTGCATGAAATATTATCACAAAAATGTGAAGAGAAACAACCACATGGGAATTTTTGAAACAATAGTTTATACATGTATTTACCTTGAAATCCATAGATCCAAGGTTGACCAAGCCCCCCCAATGAATCCATCATGCCATAGTCAATGATGAAGCAATAATGGAAGAATAAATTACTACACTTCTATAAAGAGAAAGGGGTAGGCCTATCAATAAAATTTTAGAATTGAAGTACAAATAGTGATTCAAGTGAAGAGGATGGGGAAACATGGAAAGATAGGAACTAGAAATACAAAAAGGTAAAATAGAAAATTATATGTAAGGTTGAAGAAGAACTTGATGAGGGTAATCCAAGTCATCTATACATTAAGACCACTCGAGGTGAGTGGTAAGTAGTGGACACACCCTCAGAACAAAACCACTAATATAGAGAGACCCTAAAGACTATTCAGGAAAATATAAACATAAAATAAGAACCAAAGATCATCACTATAAAAGACTACTAGTCTGATATAGAACTTGTTCGTACTTTGGAATTATTTTGGAAATTAGAAGACCTATTCCCTAGGAGATTCATGGAGATGAAATAGGTGAAATCCTCACTTGGGAATATGAAGATTATGTTATTCAAGGGTGATTGTCCTACCAAGAAGTGACCCTACTGAATGAACCCAAACCTTCAAGCTAAGGTAAAAATTGAGATTGATAACATGCAAGCTATATGTGTTATATATCTTGTATAATACTCTAAATGGGTAAGCCTTGTATTCATTAGCATCAATAATGATGGGTGCATTCAAATATGTGTTGACTATCTTATTTTAAATGTAGCTTGTGTCATAGACCCATTTCCCACTCCCTTTGCTAATTAAATTCTTGAAGGAGTGGTGGGTTATGAGATATATACTTTCATAGATAAATTCTCAAGATATCACCAAGTCCATATCTAAGAGGAATATAATACCAAGACCACCTTTATGATTGAATGGGGCTCATTTACATATGATGTCATTCTATTTGGGATAAATAATGTTCATGTCATGTTTTCACACATTTTGAGTATGGAATGCAAATATTTTATACACCAATTTCTCTAGGTATACTTGAATGATTGGATAGTATATGGGCTCATGAAATACCACCATGATAATTTGAGACTCATGTTTGAATGGTGCCAACAACTTCATATTTCCATCAACATGAAAAAATGTGTGTTTAATACACCATTAAATACCTTACATATCCATGTTATTTACAAAAATGGAATCCTAGTGGATCCTATAAAAGTGGTAGTCATCCTTTCACTTGAAGTACCTACCAATTAGTGTGAAGTAATTAATTTTTGGGACACACCAAGTACTACCAAAAATTAATTTGGCATTAGGAAAAGATAAATACACCCTTGGAATAACTTATGTGTAAAGATAATCCATTTATATTGGGGAGAGCACAAGAGGAATATTTTTAGACACTAAAGCAAAAGTTGACTAATGCACCTATGTTGTAGTTCCCAAATGTGAGTACCCCATTACATATCCATGTAGATTACTCTAAAATAACAACTATCTCTATTTTATCCCAACCTAGGGAGAACAAGACCATGTTATAATTTTGGTATTATTTATGTCAAAAGGGTGCATCATGCAAAGGTATAATGGTCATTGATATCAAAGATCTATTGAGCATGGTAGTAACTTGTTGAGAGTGTGTTCTTAGTTGGAAACATGATGTTGTCAAAGGTAATGATTGATCAAGATTGATATTTTCATAAATATGTAAGGTACATATCATATAAGGGTGATCCATGTAAAGGAAACATAGTGAAATGAATGAATAAAGGTGACTAAGCCTAGGTGATAGTATGTGATGAGACAAGATGCATTGAGAAGAGTGTGTTCAAGAGAGAATTTGAAGGAAAGAGAAACTAATGTATTATGTTTGCATGAAATTCAATTTCAATGTCAATAATAATGTCAAAGGTGTTCAAGTGTATGGAAGAGAGATGGAAAGTCATATGAAGCTCGGTCATGTGGTTTTAGGTCTGTATGAGGCTATGGAAGATTATTTTCATCAAAAAGAGAATGGTGTAGTAATATGAGTAAATTTTAATGTCTTATATATGTTTGGTTGATATTCATTTGAGGTCATAACATGGAAATAATAGGTTAAGGCATAAAGTGCTTAAGTAGCCTAAGCCTAATCATGGCATGAAGAGACCTTATGAGAAGGTATGAGCATGGTGTCTTGGTGAGATGAGTGCCCATAAGGATGAATGGATGTATGATGTTATTTGAGCATTTATTTGAGGCATTGGAACACTCATGATCATTTTAGGGTAAGCCTATACAAGTAGGACCTTTATTCTAGGTCTATATCTAGACCTCTCTTAAACCCTACCTAGCCTAATGAGGTATCATGATTTGTTGTCAAGGAATGTAAAGGTTATATGGAATGAGACTGAGATTTTTAGAATTTTAATGAGGTGGAGAGTGCATGTAAATAGGTATGAAGGTTAGTTTTAAGGCTTAATGTGGTTTGCATGTCAAGGTCTAGAGAGCAAAGAGATAGAGTGTGGCCTAATGAAGGGTCATAATAATATTTCAAGGTAATTAAGATCATGTAAGAATTTACAAAGGTAATTCAATTTTTTTTAATCATGTATATGAATTTTGAGGTTTTAGTTTGAAGTAAAAGGCATGAAAATTTGTTTGGAGGTCTCTCAAGTGCTTAGAATGAAGGGTTATCAACCTGAGAAGGATTTTATTATGATTATTAGATCATAAAAAAATTTAATGGTAACCTAAGAAGTTCATGGTAGATTGGGAATGGTCTTAAATCAAAATTATAGGAATTATTTTTTGCATTGAGGGGTTTTGTTTTATGAATGATAGTTAAGAGTGGAAATAGGTTTAACCCCTCTTAGAACCCTTATAAAGACCCAATGTTAAATATGTTTCTCAAAAGTGATAAGTATAGATTTAATTTCTTAAGTAATATATTGTATCTTGTATTGGACTCTCGAGGGTACCTCTGAGTGGTATTGGTTAGAGAGAGGAAAGATAAAATGTTGAGTTACAGGCTTTTTTTTAAGAAGTTACTATAGAAATCAAAAGTTGCATTGGACATAGTAATAAAATAGATGGAGGAAAAAGGTAGAGACTCATGTTTCATGTCCATGAATATTTATATATATTTTCTATCCCTCAAGTGTGATAAATTATTCATCCAAGTTAGCTAGTCACTAATAGGCCAAATAGTGCAAATAGTGAAAAATCCGGGGTAGCAGTGAGAAGATAAATTGAAATGTGTTTTCATGATAGAATGATGAAAACAAGTGCATGAATATTTTTTTTGAGACTATTATGTATTATTAATTATTTTTAAATATCTTTTAATTTATTTATAGTGGTGAAATTGATGAATCCAAAATGGCTTGTCTAACTCAATGAGGTATGTGTATAGTGAGGTCAACAAATTGGTTTATAAGACCAATAGTTACCACTAAACCATATGATGTATTTATTTTAAGATAATATAGATATTTTTTAGGATAATTTTCATGCATTTAAAGTATTTTAAAGTGGTCATACATGTGTTTAAGGTCAATGTTTCATGACTATGTTTTTGATAGTCTTGGCAGTTCTGAGTAAGCAAGTTACAGTGATGAGTTTGAGGATCTATGCTTTGAGTTGAAGTATATAATGTATATGGTTATGTTTTTTAGGTATTTCAGGTTATTTATAAGTGATTTATTTTCATGTTTTTTTGTCTAAATTATTTTTTATCTTCATTTGTTCAAGATAGACTTTTCTATGTATTTAAAGGCCTAATGTGAAGAGTGTTAATGGAGTGTTTCAAGTGGTGGTTTGACCAGGTTGGTGCCTCTTTGTAAGTGGGTGCTTGACTAGTTAGGGTTGGTGCTTCACTAAATTTTGTTTTTCTCTTATATTACTATATTTCATTTTCATATATTAGTGGTTTTTATTCCCCTTGAGGTTTTCCCACATATATAATGTGTTCTTAAATTTCATGCTTATGTGGGTAGTTATTTATGTTTTCTAGATCTATATGTGTGTGTGAGTGGTTCATATTTGCTTAAGTGTAACTGAAAGAAAGGTTTTTTGAAGACTGATTCACCAACCCTCTTAGTAATTTTTATTCCAATAATTTTTATCAAATCCTAGTCTTTTAAAACAATCCTAACAACTTGAATGAGATTATTGAAGCATAAGCATGTCTAGTCAACAAGCATAAGGAGGTTTCTCAACCAATAAGGCTCCTCTCTTCAATGGGACTAAATATGCATTTTGGAACATCAAAATTAATACCTATATAATTTCCTTAGGTTATGACATATGGCAATCTATTGTTGATGGTTTAATTCCACCCTCTACACCACCAACTGATGCAGCAGGTAAGAAGGTAAATGAGAACAACTCTAAGGCAATGAATGTCATTTTGTGTGGTCTTTTAGAGGAAAAAATTTTAAGGGTCATGCATTGTGATAAAACAAAATGGATTTGGGAAAAATTATAGACCATTTATGAAGGAGACATCAAATTTAAGTTGGAAAAGTTATAGACTCATCGTAGGCAGTTTGAAAGTATGAGAATGAAGGAAGATGAAAACAATGCATCCTACCTGTTAAGGGTTGATGAAGTTGTCAATGTCATTAGAAGTATTAGAGAAGAAGTGAAATAATTTATAGTTTTACAAAATTTATTAAGACCCTTAACTTCTAAATTTTATTCAAAGGTATCTATAGTAGAAGAAATGTAAGATCTATACACACTTTAGATGGATGGGATTTATGGCATCCGGACCACCTATGAGTTGAGAAAAAATGAAGGAAGACCTCCCAAGAAGGAAGCAACATTCAAAGCTAGGAAAAATTCAAAATATAAGAAGGTCAAGGATGAGTTTTGTTTATATATTAATGATGATGAATTGATAGCCATGTTTACTAGGAAATTAAATATTAGATATGGTAAGTATAAGGATAAGTTTCCTTTCAAATGTTTCAACTATGGTAAGATTGGTCACTTTGCATCTAAGTCTCCTAATAAGGATAAGACTAATCATGATGAACATGATGGTGATGATAATAAGGTCTATAATTCTAATAAAATCAAGAAATAATTTAGGAAGTATGATGGCAAGAAAGGGTCTTTCAAGAACAAAAGAAGTTTATATACCAAAGAAGATAATAGTTCATCTAATGTAAGTGACATGAGTGCATCTGATAATGATGATGATAGTAATGAACATGACAACAATTAAACCTTATTCATGGCTATATAAATAGACAATGAGGGTGGTTCAAAAAGGAAAGGCTTTATGTATGATGAATAATTAGATGAAGAAGAGGCTGAAGTGAACCTTGAGTTAGAATTGGTGAGTGACCTAGAGGAGTTGAAGTTCCAAATAAGGAAGAATCAAAAACTAAGATCATTGGTTAAGAGTTATGAGGATCAAATCAATCTCTTTGAAGAAATACTAAGTATCAACATGAATGATCATGAAGATATCATCAAATGACCATAAACTCATATTGAAATTATCACTACAAATCTTAAGACCAAGGAAGAAGAATGCATCAAATTTGGAATAGAAATGGAGTCCTTAAAGGTAAAATTGGATCAAGAAATATTCAAGTTGAAGACACATTAGATATTTGAGAAGAGTATTAAAGTTTTTGGTGATATTTAGAGTATTCAAAGGTATCTACATGACAAGATAGGTCTTGGGTTCAAATAAGACCAAAAGGATAACAAGAAGAGTTAATTATCAAAGACATATGTAGAAAATCTCAAGTCTGAGACTCATAGTAATCATCAAAAAATCAAGAATACCAACATGAAGAGACTAATTAGGTAGCCTAATACAATAAGTTATTTCAATGTTTATTATTTTTATTGTAATAACTTTGGTCATAGATTAAGTGATTGTATAATTGTCTCAAGGAATGAGTCATCATGAGACCATGGGAGGAGTGATCAATCAAGAGGTATGTACAAAAATGTTTTTTGCTAAAGTTGTCACAATATGGGACACATTTCAAAATTATATCCAAATTGAGTTAGAAGGCCCTCAAGACTTGACAAGGTATATGAAGCTCCTAAAGTGCATGAGAAGATTCAAACATTGGTATATAATCCAAATAAAGTCAAGACTAATCATATCGAGCCAAATGGTCAAGATGGATTATTTTTTAAGATAGATAAAGGATCAAAAGTGAAGGAATGTCAAGAACACTTATTATTTTCATGTGTTGATAAGGTATTCAAAGAGAATAAGGATGAAAAAATGGATGAGTCAAATGCTTCAATCAAGCCTAAGTGGATTCTAAGGAGGGAATATTAGTCTCATGATTTCAAGGTAGTTGAGGAAAGTGGTTTGCAGATCTAAGAATCTCCTAATTTCATGGATTTTTTAGATCCCTATGGAAAGGGGTGACTCTGTTAGGCCTCATGGATACACTCTTCTATCTACAAAATCATGAGGTTAAAATCAAACAAGGACTCATTTTTAGATGATTTTAGGTTGTCTGTGTTGTAAGATATAAGTTATTTTCTCTATAGCTTGTATATATGTGACAAAGTGAAAGGATTTTTGGCATTGATTCTAGACATAAGTTCATAAGGAGTCATTGTATGAAATGCAAGTGTGAGCATAGGATTATGTCTAGAGACATATGGTATATGGATTGGTTTGAAAGACCAATATGACCATAGAGACAAGTTGAATGTTGTTTCCAGAGTTGGAAGTGTGATGAAAGCCTATGTATCTAGTTGGTATATGATAAATTCTTGAAGGACATTGAGAAAGGTCAAATATTACTAATGACTCAAGTGGTGATCTCAAATTTTGAAGACAAAGGGGAGTCTTTAGTTCTTTAATTGATGTCAAAAATAAGGTGGCCTAGTATGTGATCAAAGGTTTGAGTCATATCAGTCATGTCAAGGATAAGGTAAGTGGTCTTGTGATCTAATTTCATTTGAAGGAGGTATGCATGGAGTAATTAGGAGCATTTTCCTATAATGATTCATATATTTTTTATTGAGATTTTGTTGTAATAAGGTGTGATTTCAGATGTTGCAGTTGTGATCATGTTTATTTGAAAAAAGAGCTAGTTCTAGGAAAATGAATACCAAAGGGAGATGTATCTTTTTGAGAGAATGATCAGTTTATGAGAGTGGTTTTCATCTAGTATCTATGAGGAGAAGCATCATCTTATGGGGGAGATTTATAGATATATAGTTTTCATTTAAATTTAGGTCCAAGCTTTAGATGGTAGTTTCTAGAAGGCCTTTTGTCATTCATGTTAAAAGGGGGAGAATGAGAAGATGGGAAAGGTATCATTTTGAAGTGATTTCATTTGTGTAGTGTGTTTTCTATAAATATGTTTACCATAAATGAAAAAGGGGGAGTTTTTTGACATGTTATTTTCATTTATGTCAAATGGGTGCATCATGCAAAGGTATAATGGTCATTGATGTCAAATATCTATTGAGTATGGTATTAACTTGTTGAGAGTGTGTTCTCAATTGGAAGCATGATGTTTTTAAAGGTGATGAGTGATCAAGATTGATACTATCATAAATATGTAAGGTACAGATCATGTAAGGGTGAGAAATGTAAAATAAGCATAGTGAAATGAATGAATAAATGTGACTAAGCCTAGTTGATAGTATATGATGAGACAAGATGCATTGAGAAGAGTGTGGTTAAGAGATAATTGAAAGAAAGAGAGAAATTGAAGGAAAATAATGTATTATTATTGCATTAAAGTAAAGGTTTATGTCAACAATATACTGTCAAAGGTGTTTAGGTGCATGGAAGAGAGATGTCAAGTCATATAAAGCTTGGTCATGTGGTTTTAGGTCTGTATGAGGCTATGAAAGATTGTTTTCATCAGAAAGAGAATGGTGTAGTGATATGAGTAAGGTGTAATATCTTATATATTATTGGTTTATGTTTTTTTTATGTCATAACATGGAAGGAATAGGTCAAGGCATCAATTTTTTAAGTAACCTAAGCCTAATCACGACATGAAGAGACCTTATGAGAAGTTATAAGCATGGTGGCTTGGTGATATGAGTGCATAAGGAATGAATGGATGTATGAGGTTTATTTAGAATGTATTTGAGGTATTAGAACACTCATGAGAGTTTCAAGGTGAGCCTATAGGGGTAGGACCTTCAATCTAGGTCTATATCTAGACCTCTCTTAAACCCTACCTGGCCTAATGAGGTATCATGATTTATTGTCGAGAAATGTATATGTTTTATCAATTTAGAGTGATATTTTAAGAATGTGAGTGAGGTTGAGAGTGCATGTAAAGAGGAATGAAGGTCAATTTTAAGGCCTAATGTGGTTTGTAAGTCAAAGTCTAGAGAGCAAAGAGAGAGTGTGTGGCTTAATGAAAGGTCATAATCATATTTCAAGGTTTTTGAGATCAAGTAAGCATTGATAAAGGTAATTAAAGTTTTTAAACTATGTACATAAGTTTTTAGGTTCTAGTTTGAATGATAAGGCATGAAAAGCTATTTGGAGATCTCTCAAGTGCTCAAAATGAAGGGTTCTCAACCCAAGAAGGGTTTTCTTGTGTTCATTAGATCATAAAACCTTTTCATTGGAAAATAATAATTTCATGGTAGATGGGGAAGGTTCCTAGATAAAAATTATATGCATTTGTTTTTGTATTGAGGGGCTATGATTTATGAATGAGCGTTAAGAGTGGAAACAAGTTTAAACCCTAATAAAGACCCAATGTTAAATATGTTGCTCAAAAGTGCTCAAAATGGATTGAATTGCTCAAGTAAGTTATTTTATATTATATTGGACTATCCCAAGTACTTCCAAGTGGCATTGGTTAGAGAGAGGAGAGATAAAATGTTCAGTTACAAGCTTGTTTTTGAAGAAGTTATTATAGAAATCAAAAATTGCATTAGACATAGTAAGCAAATGGATGGAGGAAAATGTAGATAATCATGTTTCATGTCCATGAATGTTTATATATAGGTTATATCCCTCAATTTTGATAAAATATTCATCCAAGTTAGTCAGTCGCTAATAGGCCAAATGGTGAAAATAATGAAAAACCTAGGTAGTAGTAAGAAGATGAATTAGAATGTGTTTTCATGATAGAATGATGAAACCAAGTGTATGAAAATGATTTTTGATATTGTTATGTCTTATTTGTGATTATTATATAGCTTTAAATTTTGTTATAGTGGTAAAAATTATGAATCCAAAATGGCTTGTCTGACTCAGTGAGGTCTGTGTATAGTGAGGTCAACAAATTAGTCTGTAAGACCAATACTTGCCACTAGACCATATCATGTTTTTATTTGAAGACGTTATAGATATTTTAGAGGATAATTTTAATTCATTTTATTATTTTAAATTTTTCATAAATGTGTTGAATGTCAATGTTTCATGACTATGTTTTTGATAGTCTTGGTAGTTCTGAGTAAGCAAGTTATAGTGATGAGCCCTTTATGCCTTGAGTTGAAGTATCTAATGTATATGGTGATGTTTTTGAGGTATTTTAGATTATTTATAAGATATTTATTTTCATTTTTATGTGGATAAATTTTGATTTATCTTTTATTATTCAAGATAAACTTTTTTATGTGTTCAAAGGCCTAATGTGAACAGTGCTAATGAAACACTTGAAGTGGTGGTTAGACCTAAAAATAATTATGGAGATCAGAATATGTTGGATAAGGTATATTTTATTTGTATATGAAATAATATTGATGTCTATGGAGGTGAAATGTGTTTAAAGGGATCAAATGGTAACATGTTAAGAGATAGACCTAATGCAATTTGGTCTCCATGAGACCTAAAAGAGAAATGAGGCCTAATTAAGTCATGAAAGACCAAAAGGGACTCAAATATAATTTTATTAATGTCCACAAGATGTCTTAAGACATATTCTATGTCTTACCTAATATTTTAAGGGTGTGTGGTTGACTAAGTAGTATATGACCAAGGAATGGTATATATAAGGCAGTTTTAGGCTTATTTGTGTAAGAAGAGTGAATACAAATAAAATAGCACATTATTGAGAATAATGAGGTATTTTAGAAAATAATAAGAGTTTATAGGATCTATAATTAATATATTATAGTGTGCCTACATATGAAGATCAAATTTATATGACATAATTAGTCTTAAAGAGACCTAGTTGAGTGAAGAGGCCTAGAAGGTAGTTTGAGAGGGATAAGAGTGTGAAGAGATAAAGAGGTGGTCATAAACTACTAGTTAAGAAACATATTTATATTAATATTATCAAATATATTATGTGGTTGATTTTGTGTTGATTCATCTAAGGGGTTGGTGCCTCCTTGCAAGTGGGTGCTTGTTAAAGCCTAGTCAAGTGGGTGCTTAGCTAGTTAGGGTTAGTGCTCCATGTGAAGTTGGTGATTTACTAATTTTTTTTTTTGGATTATATAAATATAGTCCAATTTTATATATTATTGGTTTTTCTTCACCTTGATGTTTTCCCACATATATGATGTGTTCTTGTGTTTCATGCTTATGTGTATAGTTGTTTATGTTTTCTAGATCTATATGTGTGTGTGAATGGTTCATGATTGCTTAAATGTAATTAAAAGAAAGGTTTTTTGAATACTAATTCACCCCCCCCCCCATCATTTTGTTTCTAATATACTGACCATCCAATCTACTTCACTAGTCAAAATCTTACTACTGTAGAACATAACTATATGACAACTAAACAAGAAGTGTTGGCTATGATCTATGCTCTCTAAAAGTTTTGGTGACACCTGTTAGCCACCCCATTTATGTTATTTATAAAACATGAGGCCCTAAAATACTTTTCAATAAACCTATTCTTCATGGATTAATCTATCAATGGATAATACTATTCCAAGAATTCTAATTCATGATAGTGGTTAAGCTAAGAAAATAAAATTTAAGACCTGACCACCTTTCTCAGCTTACCACTATCAAAGATAAATAGCCTATTTAATATGGTATGCCTAATGTGTATCTATAAAAATTACAACATGCATCATAATAAATTTTTGATATCATAGCATTTTTCACTTTAGGTGTTGCACTAGAGATCTTGACTAGCAAAGAGAAGAAGTAATTAGCCCTTCATGCTACCCCTATAAAATCATCAATAGAGAACTATATAAGTAAGGATATGACAAGATGTTACAATGATGTGCACTTCCCCATGAGAATACAACCATATTTCAAGAAATTCATTAAGAATTCATCAAAGGGCACTTCACCTGGGAGGTAATAGGCCAAAAGATCCTCTTCTTATGATTATGGTGACCATCTATTTGTCATGATGTCAATGAGTACACATAAAAAATTTATGTTTAATAAAGGATTATGAAGTTAAACCATTAAGATGATATTCTATTTATCCAAATCCTCATGTAGTCCCCCTTTGAAAAAAGGGCCATTAACTTTGTAAGACCTATCTTACTTGTTAAATGGACTGGCATGTGTTACATCATCAACACCATTGATTATTTCACTTGATGTTCCAAGGATATGCCTACCAATAATTTCACACAACCATAGATACCCAATTTTTATGGGAAATTTTATTATCAAGTATGGATGCCCTCTAAGCTTGACTAGCAATCAAGGAACCCATTTCCTTAATGAGATGATGTATAGCTTCTTATCAAAATTCATGATTACCCATCATAAGACCTTACCCTATCACTCATAGGATAATGACATTGCATAAACCTTCAACAAAATTTGAAGATCTATGACATTGGATGCACAGACTAAGATGATCAAGTATCATTTATCCTATGGGTATACCATACAAACTACAAGTACACAATAATTCTAATCCTTTTGAGATACTATTTGGCATAGAGCATTACTTCCTATTGAATTCTTAGATTCATCTCTTTGTATAACCCAAATCGGTTGCCTAGATGACCCTAAATCCCTCATAACACATCTAGAAGAATTACAAAAGCTTCATGAGAGGTGTACCCTTACCAAGTGGATCCAAGCCACTAATAAGGCATGACAAAAGGCATGTCATGATTGACATATCAAAGGAAAATTACTAGTTTAATAGTATCACTTCCTTTTGTATGATTCTAAATACCTAAATCACACTGGTAAGCTACAAATTCATTGGCTTGGGCCATATATAATCGATATCATTCTATAAACTGGTACATGTAACCTTCAAACTCTTAATGGGGAAATGTTTCATGGGAATTTCATTGGTAACATGCTAAATCCATATCATTTATAATACCAATCATGTAATCTAATAATAAGATGTATGCCACTTTTTTATTTTCTTGTATGTTTGGTTTCTTTAGGTTAGTTTAGGTTCATTTTGGCATCATAGTTGATGTGTTACATCTAGGGTAATATCATGCATACTCCTCTTAATATCTATCCAAATAAATCAAGGATTGACTTTCTTTAGAAGGTTACCATGCCAAGCCTTTACGTATTTCTAGTGAGGAAAGATATGTGTCAATTTTGTGTAAAGCTCTACCAAGAAACTATTATGTAGTGTTTTTTTGAATATTTTGAAAGTATTGGTCCCCTATTTTACCCTCTAAATTACTTGAAATTATTTTTAGTATTTCTATTTCTCCACTAGAGGGTCAAACATGTAATTTAATGTGGGTTAAGAAAATAAACCACCAAATCAAGATAATTGATTAAACCACCTCAAATGGGAACAAACATGATACAGGTGTAAATTCATAATTTCAAATTTTAAAGAACCTCAACCAACCTAATAGTTTGCATAATAACAATGATGATGAAACATCACATGATGGAAAATATAAGATAACCACATCATCTACGTATAATAATTAAGAGGGAAGTCTCAAAAAAAGTGACAAGGTTAATAAAAAAGGGAAATAAGAAGTTATCCCATCACATGAAAAAAAACTAGGAAGAAGATATAGAGCAAATATGGGTGAAATACTCTAAACCTAGGGTCAAGTAGGGATTTCAAGGGTATAAGTCGAGAATAAATTCAAGAAAGACTATAATAGGGTATGATACTAAAGGCAAAATTAATGAATAAAAATAACCATATCCTACATATCCAATTTAGGACCCCTATAGTCAAAGAAATAAGAACCACCTCAAAATGAGTATGGGTTGAGGATCCTCTAGGGGCAAAAAGAGTAACATTAAAAACCAAAAGAGGAGAAGGAACAAGCAGGTAGAAAGGGATAGGAAACAAGATGAATCTATAACCACTTCACAAACCATAAAGATAGAATATTTAGAGATATATTATCTAAATAAAATGGAATGTGGACAAGAATGGTACTCTATGATAGATACATGAAAAATAGAGGATTCTAACTATTGAAAAATGCACCATGAAGCTAAACTATGCAATGATTATCTAGTAGACACTAGGAGAAAAAGTGATGATAAGAACCCCATTTATGATGACCACATAATAAGGCATCTATAGGAAGTTGGCACATATTAACTCTAAGAACGCCCCTTTTTTTTATAAAGTATAAGAACCGATAAGGTTTCTTATATCCTATATTCATGAGGATAAAATGTATTTTATAGGAAGAATGATGTAGATCATAACTATGTAGATTCATAAGGCCATAGGGTTAGCTCAAAGTAGTGTTGTTATAGGGAAAGCATTATAAAATTAGGTAAAAGTCAACCAAATGACCCACTAGTTCAAATACAAGAAAGTGGGATATGATTTTCCTATACCCAGTATAGGTGATAGGACCACCAGGGTAGAAACATGGTTGGTAAGCACCAAATTAGCCCTAGTATAATGGTGGGAAAAAATTAGTAGGATTAACCTATATTTAGTGCATGAAATGGCTAATGTAGTCAAGCTCAATATGGCCAAATGTGTGGCAAATCTCATCATTGAGGAGGTAGGAAAGGCATAAAGGGGGGAAGTTAAGTTAAGATTTGGTGTTATCCTCATAGTATGAGTATTTAATAATATTAGACTCCCTGAAGGGAGAAATGGGGGAGAGGGTTGGACTTTCCCCAACCACCATAGGTCTCTTGTGATCAAATATCGAGAGTTCACCTACCTAGGCATGATCACCTCAAGATACAAAGCAAGGCTCATGTAATGGAATACATGCTTAAGAGAGGATATTAGGGAATAATGGTGCATCTTGAGGAATTTACCTAAAATGGTAAGAATCCAAGTGTGATTTATGGTTATGTAACATTTTTCCATGGCTCAAATCATGTTGAATGTTGGGAATATGTCTCCATGGTTGAATTTAACATATGGGTTCACTACACAATACTTCATTGATGTAGTTAATAGCATCAAAGATGTGGAGAATATTAGAGTGGACACCCAAAGGATCAATTTTAATATCCACACCATGCATGCCACTTATGTGAAATAGGGAATAATGCCCTTGAGAGAAGCTGACAAAGTGGAAAGGCAATAATGTGAAATTATTTGGGTCATCCATATCCACAACAAGCCTTACTAGCTGGACTACTACTTGAAGCCATTAAAATGACACAGTGATATGAGGGTTGAAATTCTAAAAATATCTTTATCCTCCACATCTCAACTAAAAAGCTCAAGGAACCATGTAATCCATGAAGTAGACAACTAAAGGATAGGAATTTGACCACATTTAGCAACACCAAGTGGGTTAAGAGAATGGGATTCAAATGAAAGGCTCAAAAGAAGATGATGGAGAGAAGATAGGAATGCCTCTATAAAGGATCTAAAAGGAAGGGAGGAATGAGCTCCCATATAGACACTTAAAATATAAGAAGAAGTAAAAGCTATAGGTAAAACCTTAGAGTGAGAATAGGTGCAAAGATATAAATTGAAGAAAGATCGGGAATTTTTTATCCCACTACCTGAATTAAAGGACCCTTGTTCAAAATAAGTGCCTCTAACTAGAAATAAAACTAGGTGGGAGGAAGTAACTCAATGGCCCTATCATGAAGCTAAACAACAATCAACACCAAAACCAAATGGAAGGGTGTCATCCCTAGTAATTAGAGAAGAAAAGGGAAGAATATAATGGGAGTGAACAAAATAGAGGATTTGTATGGATGATAGGGAGATGGATTTAGGATGGAAGAATAAGGCCATGTTAGACATAGGACCTATATGGATGATGCCCTAGAAAAATCCCCATATATCAAAAAGGGTGAAGATATATTGAAAAACCTAGAATAAATATATTTGAGTGCCCAAAGGAGGAGATTATCCTCCCAAATAAATTTGAGGATGGGTACCACAAGATGAAGAAAGTGAGTTGACCTAGGAAGAGAAGGATAATAAGGAGGGTTAGGGGAAGATGAGTCCATCCTCATAAAATATATCCCCCCTTGACAAATCATAAAAACAACTATGGGGAATACAACAAAATTCTTTGAGATATGATATAGCATGGGGTATAGCATGAATAATTATATTTTTGGGATGCCCTCATGATAGATCAGGCTTTTTTAATAACCTAATGATAGTTGTCCTTTTCCTTAAAATATTTTAATGAGGATCCCATTCATGAGGTACCCAATGGATTTGAGGTCCCATCCACCATAAATAGCCATGTGGGATTAGGGATGTTCCTCATAAACCCTAAGATATTCACCAAGGCACAGGTTAGGGATGCACTCCTAAAGTTAGTTTCCAAAGTATCTCAATATAATTTGATAAATGTAAGGACATATCAATATCAAAAGGAAACTACAAGATAATTTTATATAACCCTCTATGAAGAAGAAAACAAGTTCTTACTAATCAAATAATCCCTTGACCAAGCCAAGGAAAGGAAAAATGAGGCATAACAACTACCTAAAAAGGAGTGAGCATAATAGAAAAAAACCAATTATCAACTCTAGAAAATAAAGGTTAGGGCCCTGAACATATGTGATAGGATTGTTAGAACCTATCCTAACCTCCTAGACATGATTAGTTCTATGTACCCCCATCTAATGAGTAATTTGGAGGTCTTGGTTGATGCACTCCTTGAAAGGTATAAATACTCTAAAAGGTCTTGGGATAGATTATAATAGGCCCAAATCAAATTTATCAGTGATAGAGATTATGAGAATGTAATAAAGACCCTTGATGATTGTGTATTCTATATAGAATGCTTGTTTGGGAATTTTTTCTAATAAGCTAGGATAATCTAATCATGAATATCCTCCTGAAAAGAAGAACAAAGAGCCTTGGTTATGTTGGTCTACACTAAGGAGAACAAGGAGGAGCGATCCTCCTCACTAAAAGAGGCAAAAGTACTGGGCTAAGAAATAGGCGCTACAAAGAAGGAATTAGAGATACAATTTTTAGAGATCCAAAGAAGAACCTTGGATAAAGAGAGCCTTCTAAAAAAGGTCTTGAAATATGGGTTGGAGAAGCTTATAAAGATAAATAAATAAATAGTTTTAACCCCTCCCTATCATAATTTATGACCTTCAAAATATAAGTGTCGAGTCAACCATAACACAATAAGTTATTTAACTTTTAATGTGCTAGTGGGATGAGTTCCTAAGAGCTGCACAAAAATAGTCTATAGATTTATGAACATTAGACCCCAGAAGGAAGGACTAATTGACTAAGGATGAGTAGCCAAGATAGTGTGGGGTAGATGTTAACCCTAGGTAATGGGTTTCATGATTGATGATGGAAACATTATTTATAAATAATGGGCATAAGGAATGATAATTAAATGCCACTAAAATCCTACTAACTCATAATACATCCAGACATGTTATGAGTTTCAAGTATATCACATCCAAACTACTCTATGACCATGGTAAGGGATTCAAAGGGAGATGGTAGATAAAAAATGATAGAATAATTAAATATAGGTAATAAAGGAGATGGAATTAAACTCAACACCATGATAATGGTAGGTGAAGTTGGAGAATAAGGAGGGAGTATTCAAATTTTAAACAAGGTCGACACTAGTCTTCTTGCCCCTCCTAAGCTATATAAATTACTAACCCATAACAAGGATGAGAGGTTGTTATTAGTTACTATTTTGAAAGTTGTTGATTGTTGAGGTTGATGTTATTTTGGTTATTATTGGTGTCTCTACCATATAATAGAGATAAATAATTGTGATGACATGTCATTAGAATTATGACTTTAGGAGCTTTAATGTACCTCACCTTGGTAAAAATATATTGTAATTGGTTATTAATATAATCATGGCCCTAAACTAGCAATGTAGCATGATATTCATTTTTTTTCTTTAGTTATAATATAAATGAATGTTGAGCTAGTTACATTGTCTATTTTTACTATAGATGTTTGTTGATAGGACAACCAAGTGCCTAGGGTAAAGTTGGATTAACCTATCTACCATTCCATTGGTAACACCATTTCTAATTAACCTAGACCTAGACTATTTATTATACTATGTGCCTTATGTGAGATAAGGGAATGATTTTCCCTATGGTATGTAGACACAGGGGAGATTGTCATTGGGTGCATAAATTCACATATTGGCACCTAGGTCTCAAATAAAAATTCCAATAGCACTTGTGTTTTAAGAGAGGTACTCATAATGTGAGTGGGCTGCTTGATATATGTATCTATAATAGGATCACCACTATATTTTATATTTTATATTTTCTTATTTAAATTCAAATAAAAATCTTTATGATGTCCATGCATTCTATGATATGTGTAATAGTATTTATATCTCCTTATAGGATGTAGGGGAGGTAGTTGGATCACTTTATTTCAAATCATTTATATTGGTATTTTATGTGGACTCTTATTATCCTTTTTTTCAATTTTTAAATCACTTATTTTATGTGTATTATGTTTTAGCTTTTCATTTGGATAAGAAACCTTGTTAAGTATAACATTTCTAGATGAAGATGCAAACATTTGATTAATACTAACATATTTTGGATTCTACATGTATGTAATTTGGTTTTGTAAATTTTTTATTAACTTACTCATACTAGTGATTTGATCTTTTATGGATTCATAAGCACAAACAATAGGTGGTTCAAATTGAATATGCATACATGTACCATCTAGGGATTTAGGAAGGGTGTGTTTGCTACTCTCTATTGGTATTATAGGATGGGCCACCTTACCCTTTAAAGGAGAGATAACATGGAATTGGTTAAAGAGATGATAGTTATCACCCTCCTTAGGGTTAGGTGGAGGAATAAGTTATTTTTTAACCATATTAATCATGATTTTAGGAAAATAAATTATAAAAATGTAGAGATCAAAAAAATAGGTAAAACCCTATAACACACTAAGAGCTGCATGAAAAGACACAGAGGTTAAGTTCACCAAATGTTTAACCCTAAATTTAGATATGGGGGTATATCTAGGGTTAAGAGGTGTTAGATTAACTTTTACATAAATATGGTGAACTAATATAATGAGCATGCCAATTAATACAAACTCAAATAAATAATATTTTGAAGTTATACAATTTAGAATGATAAAAATAGTAAAGTACACCTATTGATATATATTTTAATAAATAATGAAAAATTGGTACTTATCTACTTTATTATGCTCATGTAGGTATAATTTAGAATAGGTTATAAATAAACTAGAAGGTGATCCTAGAATAGTCATCAAATTCTATAAATATTCTTTTTATGGCCTCAGATGCTTTCATCAATGTAGGTGTCTGACTTCATGGAAGTTTCCTATATAAAATACTGATAGGATCTAAATTTGACCAACTAGAGCCTTTTGGGTTTTCTATCACCTTTCTTTTGATGTCTTTATATTATATGCATAGGTTCTTTTTCTTTTTCAAATGATCAAAACCTAGCTTCCTCACCCTTAGAGTGAATGTGAGAAAAAATCTATTAGTGGGATCATGATATCGAGATACCTTAAGGAACCCTCTATAAATGGGTTATACCTACTTACCCAATACTTTAAAGAGGGTGTCGGACTTATGTAATTCTCCCCTATTTTTTGGCTTGTATGTGTATAAGGTTGCAATGTGTGATATATACTTGAAAAATATGGCTCATGGACTACTCTTTTAATGGTTTAGACATGTGTAAATATTTATCTCTTATGATTGATATGGTCATAAGTGTGAATAGGTAGGTTTTCTGACTTGAATACTTGATTGAGTGTTTCTTGGTATATTACCTTGTGAGTTCCCAGTATTTTCTAGGTGAGTAATGAATAAGGGTTGATCTTATATATACCAATCCCTTTTGAAAATATATTTCACTAAATAACTCAAGCCAACCTTTAGGATACATTTTGTTTGAAAATTGGATGACTTTTGGGCACTAGATACTTTATAGGAAATTTAGACACTTGCATCAACACATGTGTCTATCTAGGATGAAAGTGTCTAGGAAGCTATAAAATAGGTATATGTACAAGACTATAAGTGAAGGATACTAATTAGATTTAGAGATTTTGCATAATATAGAAGGCCTAGTCATCAGAATAATAGTGGTCTAAATAATAGATAAGTAATTTAGGCACAAAAAGATAGTGAATGAAAGCCTTTTGGTGGTGGACATGTCTATAACTAAAAGGTACAACCATGATGGAGATTTACCAAGTGTATAAGATTAGATTAGCACATAAATTAGTTTTTAAAGTCTACATGATCCTTTTAATGCTTTAATATTTTACATTTATTGTCTTCATTATCCATTATGTTGATCAATGTCTTCATTAATTATTATCTTTATATTTATCTATGCATTTTGAGGATGGTCAACTAACCAGATATTTAGACATATAGCTTAAGATGTCATAGTATCCTTACATGACTTGCCTAGTGGAATGTTTAAGACTAATGTTATACTTTATGAAGTTTCCCTTCATCTATCTAATTTTTAAGAGTGTTCAACATTGCCAATAACCAAATACTTATTGAATGGTCGATCTTGGTCTTATTAGAATGCCAAGCTACTGACAAGGGTGTGTGGGTGGAAATTCCTCCCCCCCCAACTATGGTCACCATGAGGGTCTGGTGGGTGGTGACCTATATTGTAAAATAGTATAATTTCATATTAAATATAGACCATTCACTATTAGGTCATAGATCTAACTTTAGAAATTATGTTTGTGCATTTTTCTCCCTTATATGTAACCCTATTTTAATATGAGGGCATTATAATCATGGAAGCGCGTGGTGTGTGAGTGAAGATGAGATTGCAGTGGATGTATTTTGGGTTTATCCCTTCATTTTTTGAACTAAATAAGAGAAGAACTACTTTTTTTGTGTGGATGTAGCCCATATTGGGTGAACCATATTAAATTTGTGTCTCTATTATATTATGTTTTTTGCATTTTATTTTCCTCTTTATTCATAAATATTATTTTGTGTTATACATTCCTAACAATACTTAGACATCTAGTATAGGATGCGGTAACAACCTCACTCGACTCACCTAACTAGATTTATAGGACCTATGTTACCACTCCTAACTAATTTTTATTTTATCTTTCTTGAAGCCATCATTTTCTAGTTTTCAACTAGGGGTTTTGTGTTTCTTTTTTTCCTCAAGCCATTATTTATCGGTATTCAGCTTGGGATTTTTTTGTTTAATTTTTTCTCAAGCCATAGTTTGCCAATTTTCAACTTGGTATTTTCATGTGTTTTTTCCCAAAATTTCCATGGCTTAATATGTTGTCCATAATATTATGTAATTTCATAGGGTATGATAAAGTTTTAGGCAAGATTTGTTGATGAACCCCTACCATTCAAATCCTACTAATGTTTTAATTTTTACTACTCCAGTCAGTAAATTTTTTATCACTATGTAAGGTCCTAACCATCTAATTTTTAACTTTCATGGTTTCTTATAATTACTTTTATATATTAATGAATAATTTCCCTCATGTAATTCCTTATATTTTTAATTTTTACATGTTAGGCTTTTTGGCATTTCTTCTCTTGTCTAATTATGCACAGCTATAAATTATATCTCATCTAGTTATTATAACCAGATTAACCATTCATGAAAGGACTAATTTAAATTAATTTTGAATGCCATAACTAGTATTAAACTTGATACAATGAATTTCATTGGTACCATGGATTTTAACCTATAAACTAATCAGAATGGGTAACACCTTGTTAGTCATTTATACATTATGTGGTATGCCCAAAGTATGATGAGTATTTTCATGTCCCAAATGTTTAACCCTAAAATATATATTAAGGGGTAATTTAGGGTTAAAGGGGTAGAGATAATCTAGGGCACAAGGATGGTATATTATCTCTAAAGTAGGCCAAATATTTATGAAACTTAGGTAAACATATACTAAATTTATTATGTTGAGATGTTAAAGATAAAAAGTATAATTATGTTAGATATTTAAATGATAATGAAAACAAGATACTTTTTTTATTCTAATGTTAATACATTTATGGACCTAGAACTAGTATAAAATAGACTAGATCCAAATTCTAGATCAATCCTTTGATTCTATAAATTGTATCTCTATAGTCACAAACACTTGTGTTAACATTGGATTGTTGCATCAACACCACTGTCTAAATTAGATGTAGGTGTCCAGTATAAAATAACTACTTAAGCCAGATGTGACCACTTGAATGCTTTTGGGTTCTATGTTGCATTCACTCTAGTGCATTCATATCTAGCTCATGGATTATTTATCCTTGTTAAATAGCAAACCCCTAGTTCTTCATATTCATATTGGATATGATAAAAATAGTTTAGTGGGCACATGGTTTCAAGATACCCCAAATACCCCTTTTTCAATGAGAATTACCTACATATCCAATACTCCAAAGAGGACATCAGACTTATTTAGTTCTCCCCTATGTTTTGGCTTTTGTGTGAATCATACAATGTGTGATAAGCAAGTACAATGTAGCTTATATGTGGCCTATCTTGAAACTTGGAAAGTATGGCTCATAGAGTGTTCCTTAAATACTTTATACATGTGAGTACATTATCCCTATGACTGATATGTAAATAGGATAAATTCGGGAAGTTTTTCTCACTTGAATTCTTAATTGAGTGATTTATGGTTTGTGTTATATAGCCTTGTGAGTAGGTAATAAGTTGTTATGTCTTAAAAAATTAATATGATCTTATATTCATACCAATCCCTTTAGAGAATATCTATTAAAGAACTTAGGCCAACCATAGGTATATATTTCATTTTCAAATTGGATGACTTTAGGGCACTGAACACTTACATCAAAATAGGACAATTGCATCTAAACATCTGACTAGGATCCAAGTGCCCAAGTAGTTTGAAAATAGGTGTAGGTCAAAAACTTATAGAGATGGAAGATAAGCAGGATTATAAAATTCTAGGAAATAAAAAAGGTTTGAGTCATTAAATAAACATTGGTTGGACTAAGAGATCAATAATTAGGCACATAAAGATAGTGTATGTGAGCCTTTTAGTAGTGGGAAAGGTCTAGAAGTTAAAGGTACATCCATGGTATGTATTTTCCAAGTGTACAAGAATAAGGTGATATATAATTAATATATAGTGTCTACACCAATATACAATATTCAAATTACATGTATCTATTAATACTTTCTCAAGAACCTAGTTAAAATCTTATATTTTGTCATTTCCCTATGGATGGTAAGGTGTATTTTTATTATAGTTAATCAAGAAGTTTTTTAATAATTTATAAATGGTTGAGTTCACAAAATATTACCCCTAATCACTAGTGATACTCAATAGACATCCAAACTATGTAATGATATTTTCATATATGAACTTTGTTGTGATCTTTGTTATGGTATCTTTTATAGGCATGGCTTCAACCCATATTGTCAAATATTATGATCTTATGATAATAAACCTGGCTTGAGATCTCCTAGTTGTGGGTTTAATCAATCCAATAAAATCAATGGCCCATTTTTCAAAAGGTGTTAAAGAAATTACTATTCTCATGGTCATTTCATCTCTATCATTTAGCTTTCCTACTCTTTGACAAATTTCACATTGTCATGCATAAATGTGGGTGTTTTTGAATAGGTTGATCCACCATAATATAACCAATAATACTTTCCTCATGATTCCTTTCTACCATTATTACCCCCAACAATTCTTTCATGGACTTCCTTGGGTATGTCCTATCACTCATGTTCTAATACTGCTCATCTTAGTATTTCATCATGCCCATTTTTATAGAGTGCACCATCATTTAATGTGAAGGGAAATGCCTAAGTAATCAACCTTTGATTATCCATTTTTTAATATTCTTCTAGGAATGCTCCTATTTCCAAAAAATGGGTAATGGTCTCCGTGTCTGGGAACTATTTCAACTCTAAGTAGATGGGCACTTGGGAATTCATTATCAATCAATCCTTGATCTTATCCATTGTTTATTATGTATAAATGGTTTGGGACATTGTTAAGTTTACCTAGTTTACCAATGATAGTGAAATAAAACCCTTGAATATCAATAACCATTTGCATGTTCAGCCTTGAAGTACTTGTTTATTCAAAAGATATCTTAGTGGCTCATGATTAGTGTAAAATATGAATGGATTTTCCAGTAGATAATGTCTAAACTTTTGAAGTGCAAACACCATTTCTAATTTTTCTCTCTCTATACTGGAGTAGATTTATTCTGATTTAGTAACTTAAAGCTTGAAAAAGATATCAAATGATCCATATTGTCTTGAGGATAAGTATGACTGAAAATAGTGATAAAAGGTCATTTGAGAGTTCAGATAAGAGTTAAAATTTAACAATTTCATGTATTTTTTGAGTTACTACTCTGAGTGTTTCTCTTCCTTAGCATCATTACATGAATTCAATTTGTTTTGTAAAAATTATATTTTATGACTTGAAGATTATAAAATGGAAGTTATTATAGCGTTTGATGATTAGCACTGAACTCTAGTTTAAGTTATGTAAGACAATGAACTCAATAGATCTTATGTAGCATATCACATTGGTGTTATATATTCTTTTTAACAAATTGATGCAAATATAATTGACTCAACCTTATTAAGTTAAATTATATATTTAAATCATGCATGAAATTTTGTATGTGTTTCTTAATACTACCTTGTGTTTCTAGTTTTATACTATACCATGAAAATTGAATGTCAGGTCAAACCAACAAGGTTGGAAAATTATATTTGACTACCATGTCACATTATGACTCTTTTTTATTGACTAATAGTAAGATATATAGACATTATTTTATGTATTATATATTACCTCAGTCTTGTACACTTGGAATTCTTAGACCTTAGATGTTACTCTCAATTCTAGACCTTTCCTACTTTTCAAATTATCACATCTTCTCTATCTTATGCCCCTTGGCCTCTCTCTTAGTCTAGCCAGTCTTATGTTGATAACATAGACCTTCTATCTTGCCTAGAATTCTTAAAACATCCTTATATTATACCTTTAGAATTTTGAGTTTGTAAATATTTTCACGCTCCTTAGACACTAGCATCTGGGATAGACATCTACATCATTGCTAGTGTTTTTACTTAATGTAAGTGTCTATTGCCTTAAATTCATCTAATTTACAAATGAAACAGATCATAATGGTCAACCTAAGTGCTTTAATGTGAGTTAATTCTCAAAAGGGATTGATATAAATATAATATCAACCCTCATTCATTCCTTACCTATAAAAACCTAGTATTTAGATACAAGAGCATTCAAAAAGCACTTAATTAAGTAAAACTTTTGTATTTATTCATATTTCCATACCAATCATAAGGATTACATATTTATAGGTCAAAATTATTGAAGGAAAAACCTAAGAGATATATTTTCCATTTTAAAATCTAGGTCACTAGTGTACTTGCTTCGCACATATTTCATGATTCACATAAAATCCAACATATACGGGAGAATTACATCAAATTGAGGCCTGTTTTAGAGTATTGGATATGTAATAAATGCTCATTAACATAGGATTATTTGGGGTTAGATCAACACCATGTGCCCACTAAGACATTTTTCCCTAAGGTCACTATGAATATTAAGAATTAGGGTTTTACAAATTCATTAAGAGTGACCATCCATGACCCAGATCTGAATGCACTAGAGCGAAGGTGAAGTCACACCCAAAATCATCTAGGTGGTTGCATCCTTTTCTAGTAGGTATTCCATATAGGACACTTGAATTAAGTTTAGATAATAATATTGACATAACCATCTAGGTCTAATATTAGGGTCAAAGGCTCCAGAAGCATCCAATCCAAAATTTGAAGACTATTCTAGAATCATCTTCTAGTCTACTTTCTACCTATCCTAGATCTAAAACTAGATTAGCATTAGAACAAAATAAGTACATTAATTCTTTGTCAATTTCATATCTATCATAGTTTTACTTATTATTTATATCCTATCTTAGTTTAAGAAATTAATCATATTTTTATGTTTAAGTTTAGCACCCAATTAGCTTGCTATAAATCTGATCATCACCCTTGTGCATTGTCATTTCTATATTATTGACCTTATCTACCTAAGTAAGGATCTAGATCTAATTTAAGGTTAAATATTTGTTGAACCCAATTTATATGAATGTAAATATTTCTTATTCCTAGGGTTTTTTGTTAGTTAGGGTTTTAGATTATTATCCTTTTTCATTTCCTAATTTTAATATTTTGAATGCAACTCAGGCATAGCCCTATATTGGGAGTTGTGCTTATTAAACATATTGAGTTTCCCTTCCCACCACCTAACATGTCTCAAACCAATGAGGGATTTAATCCTTCAAATAATGATGATAACAATGTTGAGAATTTAAAATATATTCACGAGGTTATCATAAAATAATATTTTGATAATGAAAACCATGAGCCGAATGAAACTATTAAACACGAGCAAATAGACTATGACCAAGTGCAAGCAATTGCATTGTTTCATAAGTGTATCTATCAAAAACTTAAATATATTGATGAGATATTCAAAACTATATTGGAAACAAAAAATCAAAAGATACATTTCAAACATCACTTCTTTTGAACACATTGCCACTTAATACTTCTAATGGGGGTATGAGTTGTGTGTTTAAACCTTTGTTTACTAAAAACTAGAATACTATTACTACATCTACCATAGGGATAACAAATTTTTCAAATCAAATACCATATTTTATGCCTATTCAAATCATGATTACATCCCCTTTGGTGACTACTCAGATTTATAATCTAAACCCCAATGGGTCCATATTTCAAACTATATGTAATCAAAAATACATCAAATCTAGAAAGCAATCCTAACTCAAAGAAGATATATCCTACTTACACTTCTGATTGGGGATACATTAGATAATCAAGAACATGACTAATATGTGGATCCACTAGACCTAATTAGGGGATCTCTTACCATAATAATAATACTAGAAAGGGTTCTAAAGCATCAATTCAATCAAAATCATGCAATAACCCTAACTAAGTCCTATGTTTTCATATTCACTATACTAATAACAAGTAAAGCAAAGAAATCTAATCTAGTGCTCACTAAAGCTTGTGGAACAAAGTTGGGGTAATAAATAATGAAACTCAACAAGCATAAGAGACATATACTCATGTAAATGTATATAGAATCCTAATTCATGAAAGATAAGTGCAAATTCATATCTATCTACTCTTACAAAGAAGGAACAAAGTTAGGAATACTTATCTTTGAAGATGAACCTATCGAGCCTCAATCTCTCCCTTGGCCAAGGTACTTTACAATAGGTTTTTATGGTATGTAAGGAACATAAGGATAAATCAAATCTAGGCTACACAACCTATCAATGCATTAATAAGACTTATCTATAAGACAAGATCTGTATCTCCAAAAAAAGTATGAAACCCTAACCTTGTTCCTCAAGTGGAATGGTGGATAAGCAAATGCACAATAGATCTTCTTCTTATCTTCTCTAAATAATGTCAAAATGATATTTTATATATAAGTGGATTTAAAACTAAGACCTTAAAAATTTAGCCAATAGGGTCAACCCATTCAGCCTAGTATCATTATTGACAAAAACTCATTAGGTCATAGGATAGGTCAGCCAAGAACTGACCTAGACCCTGAATGACTTTCACCAATAAGAGTACAAGATTGACCTAATCATGTAAACTATAAAAATGGGTTTTAGGTTAAGAAAATGAGGATGAAAGATGGTAAATGACTAAAAGAGTGTGAAAGAAAGAAGAAAAATCTTAGGGGAATGGTTTTTAAGAGACAAATGTGTAGATAACAAGTGGTAAAAAGGATAACAATCCTATGAAGCACTAATGGTCTACCCACCCATTTCTCAATACACCATTTAAGGTCTGAATTGAGAGATATTTAGACTCTATGGGTTCTTACAAGATAAAAATCATCAATAATTGATAAAAATTTTAAAATAGTATGTGTATACATATACCCCACTTGAAGCTCATCACATGTCACGTAAGTGTAATACAAGATGGTGCTTCATGAATAAAATATGATGACACATAAGGTTGATGCTAAATAAAGTGTATTAAGGAGTAAATAAGATAAATGAAAGGATAGAATTAAAAACACATACCTTTACTTACCTTTGTGTTTTAGATAAAGAAGGAGATATGAGAGATGTGAAGGCATCTAATGTGAGGAACATTAGGTGAACTTATAGAGATTAGTGCAAAAAAGAGAAAAAAAATAAAAAATTTAAAATATAATCATATAATAGTGTAAAATCTTCTCTACGACATCATGATTTCATAACTTTTTATGGTTTGAAAAATGAATTAGTACAAACAAAGATATGATCAAAATAAGGAATTTAACAGTAAATATTTGAAAGGTAAATAATTGTGAATAGTAACTTCAAAGAGGGTGAAAAGAAAGGAATTTACTATTGTTTGACTATTCTGGAGAAAAATAGAGCTCTGAGAGACCTAACAAAAGCTAAAAGAGCCAAGATGGTGAGGAGATGATAGCTAAGATGAGAGAGGTGCCTAGCAGCTGCAATAGGTGCAACAAAAGTAGGTAACTAATAATTTCAATTTTGATTTGAGTATTTTATTGGAAATTAAGTGTTTTATATAAATTTGTAAATTAAAAAAAAAAATAGAAATTAAAATGAACCCTAAGAAGTTACTAAGGGAACCAGAGGTCAAACGGGGAAATGGATTGAAAAGAATCAGATTAATAAATATCGAAGGCATTTATTATAAGTGGGTCAAAGAATCAGTAGATTGAATGAACTAGGTTGACCCAATTGACCTAGTAGGTTGAAAATCAAGTTTTGATGTGGATGACTTAGTAGGTATGGGTTGAATTAGTTGTTTAGAGTAGAGAGATGATTTAATGCCCTATTATTGACTTAGTCAAGTAAAAGTGTTCACTTAGTACTAAGGGAAGAAAATGAAAGGGTTGACTTAGTTTGTTAAGTCCAAATGGCTGACCCAATACCATTAGGTCAACTTAGTATGTTACTAAGTGGCTGATCTAGTACTAAAATGTAGAAAATTGGCTAATATAGTACTAAAATGCAAAAAAATCATCAAGATAATACTTTTAAGGCCCAGGGTACCCAACTGAGTATTGAAATGACCAATTAGGCTAGAAATAGGTGAAATTGGTAGGAAATGAATAGATTAAGGCAATAATTGATTAATTTATGTTAAAATTTAAAATAATGTATTTGATAAAAACTAACATGGAGGTCTAATACATTTTTTATTATTTGATGGTTATAGGGGCACTAATGATTTTAGTAATTGGTGGACATGTCATGGTTACTAGATCTATTGGAGTGCTTTATAGAGGTAGATTAGGCTAGATTGGTTATACTAAGATTAGGAGGCATCATGGAGATGTGATGAGTTCCACTTAGTGATGATTTATTGGTCATGTTCCTAAGAACCTAGGAATGCTTGACCAATACCTTTATATGGGTGGTGGATGGGGATACCATAGAGGTTGGTATCAAATTAGAGATTGTCCATACATTAAGAGGACATCCTATAGGGGGATGTTAGTGATCATGGGGATATTAGATGATTAAGAAGAAAGATTTATCAGTAACATACTCAGATAAGATTTGCTTAAGACTAAGGGTGAATTTATTTAATGTCTATATAGCCTAAATTTTGAATATCCAAAAGGCTATGATAGGACTTGTGACATCATGAGTGTTGTGTCATAAGTTGGATGGCAAGGTACTATTATATGTGATAGCCTTATATAAGTAGATATTAGAGTATGGGATCTATATAACCTAGGTTCTATCATCTAGGTTTACCTCATGCATGATAAGTATGGGATGTTATCTAGAGGGTAGAAGACTATGGGGCAAGTGGTATTATTTAGTGCTTAGATATATGAGAGGTTTTTAATGTACCAACTAGTTGGGTTGCCCTATATGTTCAATGATCAGTTGTCTTGAGTGTTGAGATAGAGATAGGATCATGTGGAATAGGTTATGTCCCATGTGCCAACACTATAGACTGGTATATGAGGATATATCATGTGGTAGCCTTATGAACACATTGAAATATTTTGGCTGAGTTGGAGGATGGTGGCACTAGAGTTAGCATGAGTATGGACAAAGGGGGCCACTACACTTGGTAAGTAGAGCCACATCTAGTGGCACACTTACCAAAATAGTTTAGACTCCCTCACCTAATAGTTCTTATAATGGTTCCCACATTTTGGGCTAAGTATGCAAGAGAGTCAAAGGGGAGAGGAGGAGGAGGACCATAAATCATGAGACTAGAGATTAGATCATAGCATGAGAGACCATGGATGGGTCAGACATGATATCCAATAGCTAGATATGACATGGACATGGATGAAGGAGTGTCATAGGTGCCATAGCTAGCACCACAATAGGATGAGTGGTGACCACCTTGGACACACCACCAATGGAGATGCCAATGGTGAGAGAGAGCATAGAGGGTGGTCATCTAGGATGACCCATCAGTTAACCCAAGATAGAGTTAGTTTATAAAGGCACCATTGAGGTAAGGCTTAAGATGGGCATGGGTGGTGACCCTAAGGTTTGTATTAATTAGGAAGCATCCCATGGATGAGGTACTTAGAGGATGAGTTGATTGAGAGACCATGATTTATGGTCAAGCAGATAGGGAGATCATGATTGGTGATACCCAGATGGGTAATAAATGGTTTTAAGTTTTGAAAATAGAATACTATTTGTATAAATAGATTGATATATTATAGATAGATAGAATTTGAGATATATATATATGATCTAACATCTATCTAGTTTAAATTTTATAGATCCTATAGATGAGGAGGTGACTAGATGGGGATCCCTAGTGAGGGGAACACTCCATGAGATTTTGGATGGTACATTGATTCCATATGACCCTAACACATTAGATGATCCTATGATACCATCTACCCTAGCTCAGAGGATATGGTTTAGACTTGTTAGAGAGGCTACAAGGTGGTGATAGACATGTAGAGATAAGTGACATCCACTGATAAGAGTGGGAATGAGAGAGGCATAGGCATGGTAGGCCTTGGCTAAGGAGAAAGACATGTATTTGGCTACCACTATTTATCTAAGATAGGTACATGCCCAGGTGGCTAACCTATAGGGATAGGTAGTAGGCTTAATATATCAAACATCCTCTTTATAGCATACTATTCAGAGGGGATTGTTTGAGGCATATATGGGTAGCATGGCTAGGCCATGATATAGATAGAGCTCAGCCTTAGAACTTAAGTGATGTATTTTTATACTTTGTATTAAAAACACATGATATATATATATATATATATATATATATATATATATATATATATATATATTTGACAATTAGATGTTGATCTTATGTGTTTGTATTATGGTTGTGGTTATGGATGCATGGATATATTTATTTCTAACACATGTATTTTTCTTTGGTTGTATATTCTGTAGTAAATATATGTGTTGTGTTTTATTTTCTAGAATTATTTAGGACATATTCATGCTTAAAAATAAATAGGTGAAAAGGGATTTGGCAAAGTATAATTAATCAAAAACAAATGTACTACACACTATTCATATTGAGAAATGTGTGATAACAAAAAATGACTAAGTATAAGAAACTAAAGAATGATAAACAAGAGGGTAATAATTTGTTTTTAAACCATGAGAAAGAGTGGAACCAAATTAAAACAAGTAAAATCACACTAAATCATGTGTGGGAAGTATGAAAAATAATGTATTAAAATGGGAAGCATGTAAAAGAGAAATGGTAAAAAACCAAATCAATTAAGTCAATCAATCATACTAAACATGTTGAGAAGTATAAAAAAGAAACAAAATTTGAAAAAATGGTCTTAAATTAATCATACTAATTCAAGTTGGGAAGTATGAAAAACTTAAGAAAATGGTTGGATTCTTACATAAAATTAAAAAATAAGAAGATAAAATTGAAATAGTAATTAAGAAAGAATAAAACATTCTAAATCAATATGGGAAGAATGTCAATGATGTGTAACTCATAATCAATCACATCTTATCCCATATTTGACACATGTAATGTTGTTGTGACTTAGATATTGGAAAAAAAATTGAGGAAGGCCAAGTCCTATTTGTGGTCTTACATTGAAAATCACAAAGGGAACACCTATGAGGTAGAAATAATGTGAAAATATGGTAAAATGGGATGTTATGAATGGTAATATGAAAATTTTGGTAATTTATGAGGAAAGTTGAGTCTTATCCATGGTCTTACAATGCAACTCACAAATGAAATCCCTAGGGGAGTGATCAGTGAATAAAATAATATTTCTCAAGGGGAAATATTAGGATATTAGGGAGTGAAAAAGTGAATTTAAAAATAATAATGTAGGCATCTTATGAGAATACCTTAAGAGACATGAGGCATACTAAAGACATGAGAAGACACTAAGTAACTAGTGATAATAAATATACAGAGGATACCTATTCACTATAGACTCAAAGTTGTGTAAGCAAATAAGTGTGATACTAAGATCAAATCATATAGGTAGATTTTTTACAAGAAAAATAAAATGGGCCTACCTTCCCATTACATCTTCCCCATTCCTCAAGACCCCTTACAAAGCTATCGATCTATTGCGAAGATTGGGTACTTGCATGAGAAAGTAAGTAACACTCAAATATTTTTTTTATTCTCTTTTTCTAATCTACTGGCCTACCACACCCCAATGGACCTTAGCTCTATTATGAGACCAATTGTGGAGTTTGAGATTTGATTATAAAACATATATGTGCATAGAATCAAATCTTTTAATGTGATTTGACTTTTGATAATTTTGAATGTTGCCTTTGGATCATTGCCCTTTATTAAATGATTTGGATTTTGAATATTTGTATGGATTTTATGATTCCTCCTCCACACATACTTGTAATTACCAATAATGAGAGATAGAGTGATACACATTAATGAACTTTATCTTAAGATAAAGTAAGCTAAGTATCTAAAGACAAGACTGACTAAAACGCTTAGGCTTAAGTATGAACCAATATGTTATCTCAAGTCTCAACTATGTGTATGCATAGTTTGTGAAAGGGAAAAAAGGGGAATAAAAGGAAATCCAAAGTGGATTGGTAAAATGATATTATAATGAGATGAAATATTTGATAATTTATCACATGGTAAATAAGGAATGACTAAAGGGAGCAAGTTTATATAACCAAGTCATAATAATAATTATCTATGTTTATAGAGATAATGTAGCAAAAAACTATGAACAAGAATAAGGGAGTCATGATAAAATGAACTCAATATTATAAATAATGCAATTATGAAAAATAAATCCATAAGAGAACGTAATGCAATCATAAGCAATATAAAGTGAAAAACCTAAGTCACCATGTAAGATAGATGAGAATTTGACACAATGTCAAATGATATTAAAATATATAAGGATAAAGTTAGAGCACACATCCATTCCAAATGAAAAATTTAAGAACTATTGTAGCATCAATTTCCACCTTTAGAGAGGGTTCTTCAGGCTCTCTCCAATTGAGCTACACTATGGGAATAACCCCAAGCTATGGGTATCCTATGGTGGGGTTGAACCTCTAGAAAAGGCTGACTTCCTCTTGATGGATCACCTAAACTAATGTTATCATAGGGAAAATGGATATAAAGGGGAAAAGGGCTCTTAAAAAGGCTAAAAGGTGATGCACCAAATAAAAATGGGAAACTCATATAAGCTAGAACCCACACTATATATATAGAAGACAATGCTAGCTCACATAGCCTCAAAATATAGCACAGTGCATATGTGTTTCATGGATTAAGTTTAGGCATAACACTAATCTAAACTTTCAAATAGATTTAAAACACCTTAGAAGAGGCAATGAAGGAGGACAATGGATATAGAAGAATTTCCTTCACAAGGCCATCATGCACAACTCACTAAACACTAATCCAAGGCAAGAGATAGGTAAATAAAGTCTTTATTTCTTCAAGAGGTAGTTCTTACAAATTATTGATAGGATTTAGCCTAATCAAGAGGATTATATCTTGAAATATCTCAAACAGTCCCCTGATACTCCCAAAAATTAGCATCCTTATAAATGGGAAAGAATGGGTGATATATAGAAAAGGGGAAGAGAGAAGAGGGAGCATGTTAACCAAGAATATTCAATGAGATGACACCTTTCAATGAATTTTCCACCACATTTTGATCAAATCAAAGCTAATACATCATAGACAAGATAGCCTTTAGTTTTTCCAATTGCCTCTGAATCATTTCATTGATTGAGCAACACACTAGAGGATAAGAGTTTGTCGAAGGTGATGAGTCATGATCATGTTTATGAAGGAAAACCTTTATGTACCTTAAAAATCTATTAAATGTTCCACTGTACTCTCCAAACACCAAAACTATGCCTTAAACTTCTATTCCATCTCCCACTTGACTTGCTTATGAGGATAAAATCCCTATATCTTAAATCTGACAAAGCCATGATTAAATCTACTTTGAGCAGCTACAAGTGCCTATTTTTTGAAGCTATAGCTATGTTTAAGGATGAAACATTTCTCCATAACCATATATCTACCTTCTTTATGTTTTTATCTACTCCAACCTAAATATAGATCTTTACTATAGATTGAAAACCAATCTGATTTATTAGTTTTCTTATGGTCATTATGTCAATGAAAATATACAAGTTGCATAAGTCTCATTCCTAGAATATATTAGGTTCAAGTAGACCTCATTATGCCTCTAAAATTTAATTTCAATGGATATTCACCATTAATAACTTTGATTGTATAGCTACATTTGCTTGATGGTGTTTGAATGAGATCTAATGGCAATGGGATGATCCTTACAGGACTTGCTTCTATTTTGACCTAGGTCATAATTGTTCTTTATGAACTCCCTACCTTTTAAATTTTAATTTTAGATGTTGATCTTAATCTAGGATTCTCATATTATGCTAACTATTATCTCCTCATTCATTCCTAAGGATCTTACTGACTCTTTGACCTCTTTCACAACATCGATCTTCCTTTGTATGAATGAATGTGATCCATAAATCTTCTACCAATTTAATGCACTTAAGACACTTATTGCCTATGCATTCATTTTTGGATCCACTAACTTTTTGACCCACTACTTTCCATTGATATTTTATCACATGATTAAGCATGCACCATAGATATATTTAGGCAAATTGGCCTTGTCATTCATCATGCATCATTGATCTCAACATAAGCTTCTATAATCTTGACACGTGGCAGCTTCTCATTTACTTTTAGGATCCACTGACTTGTTGACTATAAGCTCAACATTAATGTTCAATGCATGATAAAACATGCATCATTGTATCTGATCCAAGATCCCATGATCTTTCCACTTATCAATTGTGCATTCATCCTTAGAGCATTTAAATTCAAATATCTATTTGTCAAGTCCCAAATTTGATGTCTACCTAAATGTCTCACTCTACATGTTCATCTTTAAATGTTTGTAACTTGAGATAGATAAATCATCAAGTCACAAATTTTGTAGCTAATGTTTAAGGCATGAATAAATTTATATCCATGTGATCTTTTATCTTGAGAGGCTTTCCCAAGTGAATTTATTAAATGTGCACCTAGACTAAACTATCTATTTTTACATGATGTGCTTGTGATGGTCTAGTTCTTCTAGACTTGAGTTTGAAATTTTAAGGCTAAAAATGAGTTTCTAAGACCTATGAAACTTTATTTACATCCATGAAGGTCATGATCACCATGAGAACCTAATAATCATTTGCACCTTGCAATCCTAGACCTACTTCTAAGCCATTTGATCACTTACTCAAATAGTAACTATGCTCAGCTTCAAACCACATCCAGTCAAATGTTTATTATGTGGGCCAAATTTAGCCAACAAAAACACCATGCATATGTTCATAAGTATTTATATATTTTTCCACACATATTATCCAAAACATCTAATAAGTCCCTATGAATTTAAATGCAAATTGTAGATAATGTCTCATTAATATTTAGCAAAATTTGGGAAAATATTCATGTTAAATATCCTCACTATAAAAAGGTAGGAATGCTTTAAGGATCATGATGATGAGGGATATCATGTAGGGGATGCTCAAGAGAATGCATGGGAGTGGATTCTATAGGATATTAAAGGATCATTAGTGGGGAATGTGTCATAGATGAGGGACTCATAGGTGGAGAAGGATCCTCAGGTGAGGGAAGGTCCATGAGTGAGGGACTCATGGGTGAAGAAATAGTAGGTGAAGAAGGGACCATAGGAGGAGATGGAACCATAGAAGGTGGAACCATGGGGGAATAAGGGGGAGCCTTTTTATGAGAATGACCTATGGGAGGAATGGTAGAAGGTACAAGAATGGTTAGGATGTGTTCCTTAAGATGATATTGAAGGATGCATAAATGATCAGTGTGATGTGTGACATAATAGTGTTGTTCTATGCTTAATTTTCACCCTTGGAGAGGGTTCTTTAGGCTCTCTCCAACTAAGCTATAATATTGGGACAACCCCAGGTTGTGGGTAACCTATGTTGGGGTTAAACCTCAGGAGAAGTTTTACTTCCTCTTGATGCTCACCTTAAACTAATGTTTCATAGAGAAAAGGGTTAGAAAGATAGTAAGGGATCCTAATAAATCTAAAATGGTGATGCACCAAAGTTATATGGACACTCATATAAGCTTGAACACACACTAGATTGGCCAAAATACAACTATGACTTACTCAATCTCACAATCTCACTAATTTAATAAATATTTCATGAAAGAGGTTACAAATAGAACACTAATACAGACCTATAAAAAAAATTTAAGGCACCTTCAAAGAGGCAAGCAAAAAGACAACAAACTAGGAAGAATATCCTTCACAAATTCACCATACACAAGCATGTTAAATAGTGATTAAAGATAAGGGATAGGCAAAGAGTTGATCCTATTACTTCAAAAGGTAGTTCTTATAATATTTTGATAGGGTATAACCTTATGAAATGAGCACACTCTTGCAAGAGTCTTGATGAGTATCCCTATCTTAGAAAATAAAATTCTAAACTCTAAAAGCTAAGAATCCCCTTAATGGGAATAAGACTAGGATAAATAAGAGAAGAGAGAGAGAGAAGAGATGTTTGAGCACACTATCAAAAAATAAAAATTGTCTTGGATCATTAAATGAACTTGATCTTCCACCTTTTGCTCCTTAGATAATGGAAACATAGCCACCTTTTTTATCAATCTGAATACTACATGTGGCTTATTGAGTGAGAAAGTCCCCAAAGGTTTTTGATGATGCATTAAATGATTTTAGCTATAGTTCCCAATACTATACCTTTTCTTTGACCTTTCACACCATCTCTCACTTGAAGATAAAACCTCATGCTCATGGATCTGACTAGATTATGACTCAGTTCCTTTTAAGCAACTATTTATTGAGACTACATCCATGCTATAGAATGAATATCTTTTAAAGTAATTATATCTCTACTTTATCTAATTGTTTGGATCATAGGTCTATCTATAGGTGGAAAACTAATTTAAGGATATTTTTTTCCTGTAGTTTCCATATCAGTATAGACCTATAGGATATTAATCACTTTTTTGTATTATAATAGGTCCAAATAGTCCCATCCTTTCTCATTAGGAACCCAAAAAATGTATATACATACATGTATCCTTCCTAAATAAGCAAACTCTATTATAGAAACAACCCTTCTCAAGCAAAAATATGAACTAGATGTCCATATTTAACCTTAATGGTGATCTATATATGTGTTCCTTTAATTTTACTACATCACCTAAACCACTCTATGGAATTTGAACCATCCCCAATGGTGTCAAAATATCCTACAAACCCTATGTTTCATGGTAAAAAATAGCTTCTCAACCTTTACCAAGAATCCAGGGCTCATCTTTAATTTGATTAGTTGTCAAAATCTAGCTCAGCTCATTGACAAGTTGAGTCAACTCACTCCATTAATTTCAATCTATATAAAGTCCCATAGATCATCAATATTTTTTCACTTGAATACATCTTTGACACTTGTCATGCACACATTCATCCTTGAGATCACTGACTCTTTGACCAGTGTTTATCATTAGATCTAAAAACTCGATCAAATGACAAGCAATTATCTATTGGGACCCCTTATTTGAAATCCAATTGCTAGTTCATGGACTTAAAATTAATGTCCTCACTCCTATCAAATGATGTTCACATGACCATCATATACAATGGAAAAACCATCAAATTTAAACTCAATAGGACTTATCTTACTCTATCCTTAAAGTTGATATCCCACCAACCATCATTTGGCATCCTAAAAAATATGATTGACATCCCATGGATCATCAAATTTAAGCACAGATAGATTTTTTTCAAGCTTTAATTTGAGTTTGGCATGAACATCTTATGTTTCAAGTTCATTTTCAAAGGATTATAACTTGAAGATCAAAATTCACAGAGGCCTCAAACTTTCAATGGATGTTATTAAAGTCAGAAAGGACAAACCCATTTGATCTACTAGTCTTGGGAGCTTCCAAATTGAATATATTCAATGCTCAAGATGGTTGGTCCATGTCTACTCCATTTTGATGTCCTGGTGATGGTCGAGCTCAAATGGCTAAGTATGGGAAAACATGTAGAATTTGGTTGAGAGGATAACTTTGGACCCTTGTATCTTTGGATGCACTTGGGTGGAGGGCCTGATATTTGGTGCATATGATCTTGACATAAAATTAAACAAACTCATATGACTAATTCTTCTTGACTCATCCACACATGTGATATATGGCCTCAACAAACTATCTACTTATATTTTTTTCCACTAAATCCAAAATGTAAAGGTGAACTCAATGAAGAACCAGATGGATCCCTTGCATTCCCATACTTGTTCCAAGCACTTTTTTTACCCCATAGGGTCTATAAAAAATAGTCTATATTCCAAATGTTTAAAACACATTATAACCTATATGCTTCCTCAAACCATATAAGAGCTTCTTATGTGGGCTAAAAATGGATAACATCTTTGGTGACTCACAAGGAAGCATGCCTACTATGCTTTGAGAACCCAGACCATTTATCTTATCTAGTCCATTGGGTAGGGAGTCATTAGCTTATACAACTAAGTTGAACTTCTCTTAAAGTAATAAAGATCAAATAGAACAAAACACAACAAAATTCCTAAGGCACTTTGGCTAAGGGAACAATAGAAAAGAAAAGTGCGCAAGGCACTTAGAGAAAAGCATAAAGATATTCTAACCTATGCATTATATTACAATGGATGCAATGATATTTAATAATAGGGCTTCAAATGAATGCCATTGATTGGGATGGGTATTACTTCTCCATCCAGTTGGGCAAAATGAAAATCATTGTGTTGTTTGTATCCATAGATCAAATAAGGAGCACTCCACAAGCTATCAAATTTGGTGTGGTTGTCTAGTTTGGCCTTATTTGAGTCTCATTTGAGGACTAGGTCCCCTTCCTTGAAGTTATTTTTTGTATCCCTTTTGTCAAACACTATTTTGACCTAAGCTTGATGTGATTCTAAATTTTTCATAGCAAGGTCTCTGGTCTCTTCTAGCTCCATGAGTTATACCATCCTTACATTCATGAGCTCATCCCCCATCAACTCAAATTGATGGGTTAATTCCAATGTAGGTATCTCAAGGGAGATATGTAATTTGGATTCCCTTCCATACATAAGAACATATGGATAATTACTAACCACATTTTTAGAAGTCACTCTATCAGCCCACAAGGTTATCTTTAGCTTGATGTGTCATGTTCTCTGATTTTCTTTAATGGTCCTTCTAATGATCCTCAATAAATTCTTGTTTATGGACTCTATTAATATATTCCCTTGAGGATATTAGTTGGAAGAGGTGCTGAGGTAGATGCCTAGCTTGAGATCCCACTCACTTATCTTCACACCAAGGAATGCCAACCCATTATCTTAAATTATGGTGGTTGGGACACCAAATTTGGTCACAAGGTTATCATATAAATCCAATATTGCACCTTCACTAGCCTTATTCAAAGTAATAGCTTCCACCCACCTGGTGTAGTAGTCAATTATAGTGAGCACCCATTTATTCCCTACACTTTATAGTGGATTTATTGTCCCTATGAAGTCTAACCCCCATTTCATGAAGGGTTCCTCTTCTTAACAAGGATTGAGTGGAAGGGTTGTTAGTTTTTGCTTTCCTGTAAATAGGGCACACTTTTGGCATTTTCTAATCCATGCATGAGCATATTTGAAAATATTAGGCTAGTAATAACCAACCCTCATTACCTTTGTTAGGGTGGTTTTGGGTGTAAAATGACCTCCTATAGGTCTATCATGGAATTACTCCAAGATTTTGGTTACCTGGTCATCATCTATGCACCTAAGGAGTACCCCATTAAGGTCCTTTTTAAAAATAACACCATAAACTAATGTCTAAGGTATAGATTATACCCTAAAATACCTTCTTTTGGCTCTATCCAAACCTTAGGGGTATTCTCATATTTCCAAGAAGTGAGCCATATCTTGAATCTAGCTCTTTTAAAGTGGAAATGCACCTTCCTATGAGTTGTCTTGGGTCACCAAAATAGCTTCCTTGTCTTATTGGAGGTTATTCATCATGTTCTCAAATAAGCCTTTACCCTTGACCAGCTTTGTGGCCTTGATCTCTACATCATATTTCACGACCTTTTAGATCTAGCCTGCTCTCTTCTCATTCAAATCATTGTTAAGGAGGAAATCCCTAACTCCATGATGCGACACCATGAGATGGATCCTACTATTAGAGAGTATGGGCTTGAAATTCTTGAGGATTCTCAAGGCTAAAATAACCTTCTTCTAAATCAAAGTTTACCTCACCTTATATCCTTCAATCCCTTGACTAAAAAAGGCAATTGGTTGTTCCATGGTTTCACTATTATTCTATATTAGCATAGTTTATATGTTGTCAATGTTAGAAAAGGTGTACAAGATGAAATATTTAGAGAAATAAGGATTTTAGAGTGAGGGTAATTGGGTAATGGCCTACTTAATGGCCTCAAAAGTGGTCTTCCTTCATCAAACTAAGAAAAAACTTGGCTCTTCTTTAGCATGGTGATGATAGAATTGACTAGGTTTGTAAAACCAAATACAAACCTTCTCACAAAGTTAAACTTCTCAAGGAAGCTCTAGACCCCCTTTCTATGCTTTGGAAAGGATAAGGCTAAGATAGTACTTACTTTGTCAAGGTCAATGGATAATCCTTGTTATGAAATAATATGACCCAGTAATTTGCCTTCATGTATAGATAACACACATTTTGGGGGATTTAAAGAGATCTCATACTCTTTACATCTTTGGAATATCACCATCATATGGTCCATGTGTTCACTAGCATTCTTAGAGAAGGTTGTAATGTTATCCAATTAAATTATCACCATTTGATTTATAATTATTTGGAAGGCCATGTCGATTGCCATTTGAAAGGTTCCCCCAGTATTACACAATCTAAAATGCATCTTTTGATAAGAAAAAGTCCCCCATTTTGTGGTAAAGGTAGTCTTATACTAGTCTTCTTCTCTCACTAGCACTTTATTATAACTTGAATATCCATCTAAGAGAGAGAAGCATTATGAACTAGCAAGTACCTAAAGGAGTTTCTCCATGGATGCTATAGGGTAATGATCCTTCAAATATACCCTATTAAGATCCCTAAATTCCATGCATAGTCTAATCTCCCCACTCTTCTTTATGGTACTAGATTAGCTACCCATGAGGAGTGTTTCATTGGGAAGATGATCCTATATTTAACTATCTTGGTCAATTCCTTTCTCATGAGCTCTTTAATCTTAGCATTTATGGGCCTCTAATTATACCTAAAAGTATTGGCATTAGCCTCTAGCTCTATTGTGTGTTAGTCCAAATTAGGTCAAAACCCTTTAGGTCCCTATATTTCCAAGCAAAATGTCTCAATATTCCTTATAGAGATCTATGAAAACATGCCTTTTAGCTTTAGTATTTACCTTTCCAAGATTAAGGATCTTATCCTCAAAGATAATAACTCTTTCATAATTCTCATCATTAGTTGACATTAATAATTTATCCTTCCTCATATGGTCCCCTTCACAAAAGAGGTCATGTAGGTTGATTAGACCTTTAGGAAGCTTATTGGACCTTCATTGAACAATTTGTCCCCCATACTAATACTATATTTTTTCTTGGTTAAGGGAGGAGAATTATACTTCTTGATATAGAAACATGAAATCTATTTATCATTTTCAAAGACCTTCCAGTGAGCTTTGTTATCTATCATTGATGGTCTTATTACCATTTTGACATGTGGTTGAACCTTAGTCCATTTCAATTCATTGGGGATGTCAGAATGAACCCCCATAGCTATTAGCATGTCAACATGTTGGTTTTGGCCTCTTGATACTGATTGGATGTTGAAGGCCTTAAATTCCTCAATTAATTCCCACACTCTATGTTTTTAGGACTTCATTAAAGGGTTTTTAGAGGCATTCTAACCTTTGACTTGGTGTACAACCAATTCACTATCCTTATAGACTTGTAACCATTTGCTCCTTCTCTTACTAGCCCATTGAAGGCCATGGATGATACCTTCATATTATATTGAATTAAAAGAGTAGATAAATTGGAATCTATATAAAAAGAAATACTTATCATTTTAAGGAGATATTAGCATGACACATGCACCCACCTCATGCTTGATCCTTGAACCATCAAAGAATAACTTCCATAGACCACTATTATCTTCTTAATGCCTCATGAGGGATGGCATAGGTTGGTTTTCTTCATGAAAATAGAAAACAATCAAGTCTCTTTATTCAACACTTTCTAAGGGGTCCATCAACTGGAAATCATTCCATAGCTCATCCAAGAACATATTTGGTACCTCTTCTAGATGAGTGTTCAAATCCTACCCCATTACAAATTCATATTCATCAATGATGGTGCAATTGATGTTGACATTATTTGGTCCATAGGGTTCTATATGGAATTATGCAATGTGTTATACTTTGACTGATACTTTCATTACATACCTTATCCTAAATTCTATATAGGACTAGTCTACTATAAGACAGCCTCTTATCTTTATTGTGAACTTCCTAGATAATCACAGTGCAAAGTGAGGAGGTATGTCTAACATCAATACATATTGGGCCACCAAGACACTAGGAAAAGATTTTAGGGTCATAATGAGGTCCTTAATTATACCAAATGGTTTGGGAGAAGAAATATCAAGTTAAAGTACTCCTGTAGACTATGGCTCATATTTTAGACCAAGCTAATTAGCTATGGACTTGGCATCATTAAGGTACTAGCCCCATTGTCCACTAGGCAATTATGCATTAGAGAGTTGTCAATGATTACTAAAATATACAAGGAAGGAGGCTTGATTGCTTTACCTGATTTCCCTTGATTTTACCCTTTGGTTGCATTGGTGAGAACTTCACTCACCTTGCTTGATGCCTTGTCTGCAACATTGATCTTTGATAGTCCTTCTTAAAGGATGTCTACCTAGAAAGGCATGGATGGCATATCCCACATGGTCACACTTACATTTAACTTTTTCATTTGTTCAACAATACTTATGGGTGAACCACTAACCTTTACTTGTGCTTTGGGAGCCACCACTATTATTTGTTGAACTTGTGAGCCTTAGGGCACAAAAATATTCCTTTGGCTTTGATTTTTTGGAGGTAATGGGACCTTTGGAGTGATATTAGGTCACTTGGATTTATTAATAGAGTAATAATGGGAAGCTCTTTGACTACTTCCTAGATACCATCCATGTTCCTTATTTTAAATATTATGTTTTATACCACTAAAATATAGGCCTAACTAGGACTAGGCTACGGGTTGGCTATGTATCACTCTTCTTGTCCATAGTTCATCATTTTAGCATCTAACAAATTTGGTTCTTGATTAGACCCTTGACCTTGTGGAGGCTTCTCTAGTTTAGTCATCATATGTACCTCTACATTTTAGGCCATGAGAGCTTGGTTGTATCCAAAATTAGTAGATTATTGCCATTGATCATTGAAGGCTTGGTTAAGGTCAATATTTGGGATAATATGTTGACCAAAGGACTAGTTTCAAGGCATGGTACCCTCTACTTATTGAGCCACATTATTTTGATTTGGTACCAAGGAGTTGGAATTACTAGCAACATTAGGGTTGAATTTATTCTACCTATTGTAACAATGTTGCCCTTGTCCTTGGTTTTGACCTTGGCCCTGACCTTGGTAGTTCCCCTTATATGGAGGCTTATTTTCTTGAAAATCCTACTATTGAGGTTGATATGAACCTTGATAAGGCCTATTGAAATCTTGTTGCCTTTTAAAATTTACTAGCTCATTCCCCAAAGACTGAAACATGTTTTTAAGCTCTTAAAAGTTATTTTGATCTAGTGAATCATTAGATCCACTAGTAGAATATTTATCTTGCTTTGGTGTAGGGATTAAATTAATTGTTGGTGTGGGAAGAATGACATATAATGGAGGAATAGCAACAAAGGCTAGTCTAATTTTAATAAATAAGGGCATTAGTGTTCTGGGTGTAAGTTTTCCATCTTGAACTAGATAATTTTTAACCTTAATGGCCACCTCATATGCGTCTAAAAGTATATTCCCTCCCATAGATTGAACCATCACCACTATGTCACTATTTAAAGCCTTTAAATAATATAGGAAGGCAAATTTAAGGGTTGGTCTAACTGTGACTAGGATTCTATCCCAAGTTTTTTAGAACCTTGTGTTGAAGTCTTGCATGACTTCATGAGGAGTTATTATAATTATATTTATTTGCTCTACCAGTGACAAATTCTCACTTTTGTCCTCGAATATTTTACATAAGGATTTCACTAATTGGTCCCATGTCTGAATGGAATTTATAGTAAGGCATCTATACCAATCTAGGGCATTTCCTTTGAAAGAGGTAGCTAGAATCCTACTAGTTATATTCTCCTTAGTGACATTATGTATAATATAAAATTTGGATATGTCCATGAGGTGTTCATAGGGTGTTATATCTTGGTCTCTAGTATAATAGGCAACACATTTCAGGGATGAAACTGGGATAGGATCATAATGAGTAAGGAATAGAGGACTTTGGTCATTAAAAGCCATAAAATCTTTATGGATTTCAATGGCTATGCAAGGGGGTAATAAAGGTTCTCTTGTAGTAATAGGCCTTGAAAATGACCTAGGAGAAAAAATTTCCTAATATGGATGAATATTTTCAAACCTTAATCTTTTTATTGAATTTAAAGGTAGTTCAATGAAATCAAAAGGAATGCCTCTTGAAACTAACCTTTTTGTTACCTTTGGCATGATATTAAGCTATTATTCTACACTAGAGTGTTGATTTTTCCTTTTGGAGTCACTAGATGTTGTATGGAGCTTAATTATTGTAAGTTTGATCAAACCAGCATCAACTTTAATCAATATTTATTTGAATGAAGTACATCCCAATGGGAATGACAACAATTATTATAGGCTTAATTTTCACCCTTAGGGTTCTTTAAGCTCTCTCCAACTAATCTATAATATTGGGATAACCCCAGGCTATGGGTAACTTATGTTGGGTCTCAACCTTGGGAGAAGGTCAGCTTCCTCTTGATGCTCACCTAAAACTAATGATAAATAAATGTTTCATATAGAAAAGGGTTATAAAGATAATAGGTACTCCTAAAAAATATAAAAGGGTGATGCACCAAAGTTAAATAGACACTCATATAAGCTTAAACACACACTAAATTAGAAAAAATACAACTATGGCTTACTCAATCTCATAATCTCATTGATTGTATAAATATTTCATGAAAGTGGTTCCAAATAGAACACTAATCTAAACATTCAAGTTATATTGAATTCACCTTCAAAGAGGCAAGTAGAAGGATAGCAAACTAGGAAGAATCTCCTTCATAAATTCACCATACACAAGTATGTTAAACATTGATTAAAGATAAGGGACAGGTAAATATTTGATCCTATTAATTCAAAAGGTAGTTCTTATAATATTTTGATAGGGTTTAACCTTATAAAACAACCATACACTTGAAAGAGTATTTATGAGTATCCTTGTCTCAAAAAATAAAATGCTAAACTATAAAAGTTGAGAACCCCCTCAATGGGAATGAGACCAGGATATATAGGAGAAGAGAGAGAAGATATGTGTGAGCATGTTATTATAAAATAACACTTATCCTAGGTAATTAAATGAACTTGAGCTACCACCTTTTACTCCTTAGCCAATGTAAATGTTGAATCTTGAATTTTTACCCTTGAAGAGATGCTCATCTCTCCTCATCCAAGTGGTAAAATAGAATCATCTGTCTTGATGTGGGTGACAATTTTTTTGAGATGAATCTCTAGATTAGGGGCTAGATCCCTTTGATGCATCTTTAAAGCTCTCTATAATCTAATAATTGTGTGTGAAAATATTTTAAGAAAACAACCAAGAAAACAAATGTTGATGCACCAATATTTGATATCCTCCCAATTGACTAAAACCACTACATTAAAGATAAAACAAGGTGTTTTCTTGCATAGGACTCATAACTCAAGAACCATTGCTACATCAATATTTCATATGATATATTAGAGAAGGTATATGATTTTTAAGAAGGAATTTAATGATATAAATAAATATATAGTCATGAATCACTTCTAAGATATCTCTACACTTAGAAAATAATACTGGCAAAGACCTGTAATAATCTTCTTTCTACAAATTGGTAGACCATCAAGAGTGCAAGCTAGAAAATATAATATTTCACTAGACTAGACCAACAACAATTCAATCATTACTCAATATTATATCATATAAGAGGCAATCACACTTGTATATCTCTTCAAGAATTTTTCCAATACAAATCTAGCCAGATTTTCCCTAATAACTAGCCAAGGATGCAAAATGAGCCAAGAGGATGCATATATATAGCCTTGAGAGGTAGATCAATCAAAGGAATTCCAAGTGTCACTGAGACATGTGTCATCTTGAAAGGATCAGTTACATTTACGTGGGAGAGAAGTGGGTGAGCTATGCCATGTCACTAAATGGATTAGTTATAATGAGTTATAACTAAACCAAAGCATTAATTACATTTGTTACAATTAAACCAAAGCCTCAATTACAATTTCCACTTTTTACCTTATCCTCACCTATAGGTTCCCATTGAGCCTTTATTTTAAACTCTAATGGCTAGTTTTTTTAGTCTAAAATTGATGTTTTGTGGGATGTCACTCCTCCAGCATTTCTTCAAACATTTTTCCCATGGTCATTTTTTTTACCCTTTTGCTTATTTTGTATCAGACAAGTTTTCTGAAAAAAAATCCTTGAATAATGTTTTTGAAAGAATTCTTTTAGACTTTTCATTTGGCCCTTTTGGTTCTTTAAAATGACCCTTCGATAAAGTGAAAAAGGCCTTTTCTGAAATGAACATACCCTTCAGCTTCTTTCTAGTGACCCTTCAAAAGACTTGAAAGTGTCCAACTTTTGGAAATGATCTTCCAAAAGGAAAAACTACCCTTCAAATTTTTTGAAATGGTCCACCTTCCCACAGAAACAATCTTTCAGACTTTTGAAAACATCCCTTCAAGAAAGTTGAAATTCCCTTTGGACTTTTTAAAAATTACCTTTCAACCTTCTTGCAAGTGACCCTTAGAAAGAGTTGAAAGTGTCCTTCAGCTTTTGGAAATGATCTTCTGAAAGGAAAAAATACCCTTTAGATTTTTTGAAATGTTCCACCTTCTCATGGAAACAATCTTTTAGACTTTTAAAAACTTCCCTTCGAGAAAGTTGAAATGCCCTTTAGACTTTCTTAAAAGTACCTTTCAGCCTTTTTGCAAATGAACCTTTAGGAAAGTTGAAAGTGTCCTCTATCTTGAAAAAGTCCTTCAAAAAAATTGATACATACCCTTCAAAAAAATTACAAGGTACCCTTCAGAAGATTTGTAAGTGTCCACTTTCCAAAGAAAATACCCTTCAGGAAAGTTGCAAATGATCCTTCAGAAAAAATGAAGTGGACCTTTTCTTGAAAGGAAATTACCCTTTGGGAAATTTGAAGTGGACCTTTTCCTAAAAAAAGATACCCTTTAAAAAAATGGATCATACCCTTCAGAAAATTTGCCTTGTATAATTTTCCCAAAAGAATTCTACCAAATAAAAAGTCTGAAAGAAATACACTTAAGGAAAAGCTTCGAACAAAAATTATGAAAGAATTCAACAAAGGCTTAGAATATAAACTCAAAATAATTAGGTAAAGGCTTAGAAAAGAGTAAAATGAACTTTCCAAAAGGAATAGACTTGTACATTTGTTGGGGCTTGATAAATAACACTTCTTTTGAAGAAAAGCTAAGTATTGGACCTGGCCAAAGATATAGACTTAGATGATTTTTTTCAAATAAGGGTGCCCAATTTTGGCTTGAAGGGCCAAAATTTGGTAAACAAGAAACATAGCCACTTTTTTTATCAATCTAAACACTACATGTGGCTTGTTGAGTGAGAAGGTCCCCAAAGGTTTCAAGGATGTATTAAATGCTCTTAGTTGTATTTCTCAATACTAGACCTTTTCTTTGACCTTTCATGTCATCTCTTACTTGAATATAAAATCTCATGATCATGATCTAACTAGATCATGTTTCAGTGCCTTTTAGGTAGTTGCTTATCAAGACTATGGTCATGCTTTAGAACAAATATATTTTACATCAATTATATCTCTACTTTATCTGATTTTTTAGATCATAGGTCTATCTATAGGTGGAAAACCAATTTAAGGCTATTGGTTTTCCTATAGTTTCTATATCATTATATACCTATAGGCTATCAAACACTTTTTTTTATTATAATAGGTCCAAATAGGCCCATCCTTTTTCAGTAAGAACCCAAAACCCATATATACATACATGGATCCTTCCTAAAAAGGTGAACATTGTTACAAAAACAACCCTATTCAAGTAAAAATATGAATGAGAGGTCCATATTTAACCTTAATGTTGATCCACATATGTGTTCCTTGCATCTTACTTCATCACTTGGACCACTTTATGGCATTTGAACCAGCTCCAATGGTGTCAAAAGATCTTACAAACCCTATGTTTCATGGTCAAAAATGCTTCTCAACCTTTGTCAAGAATTTTGGGCTCATATTTAATTTGATTAGTTGTCAAAATTTGGCTCAGCTCATTAACAAGTTGACTTAACTCACTCTATTTATTTTAATATGTATAAAGGCTCATGGATCATTGATCTTCTACTCATTGAACACATCCTTGGCACTTGGCATACACACATTCATCCTTGAGATTCACTAACTCATTGACTAGTGCTCATCATTATATCTGAAAGCTCGATCAAATTCCAACCATTGATCTATTGGGACACATTATTTTAAATCTAATAGTTATTTTATGGCCTTAAAATTGATATCCTCACTCCCATCAAATGGTGTTCAAGTGACCATCATAGATGGTTACATGACTGTCAAATTTAAGCTTGATAAGACTTATCTTGATCTATCCTTAAATTTGACATCTCATCATCTGTCATTCAATGTCCTATAGAATGTGATTGAAATCTTATGGATCATCAAATTAAAGCATAGATATATTTTTTACCAAGCTTTAATTTGATGTTGGTGTGAATGTCTTATGTTACAGGTTCATTTTCAAAGGTTTATAACTTGAAGAACAAAAGTCATGAAGGCCTCAAACTTTCAAAGGATGTTCTTAAACTCAAAAATGACAAACCCATTTGATCCACTAGTCTCAAGAGATTCCTAAGTGAATATATTCAATGCTCAAGATTGTTGTTCCATGTCTGTTCTTTTGTGATGTCTTGGTGAAGGTCAAGCTCAAATGGTTAAGTATGGGAAAATATACAAAATTTGGTAAAGAGGACAACTTTGGACCTTCATATATTTGGATGTGCTTAGGTGGAGGGCCTAATATTTGGTGCATATGATCTTGACACAAAATTGAACAAACCCATATGACCAATTATTCTTGCCTCATCCACATGTGCAAGATGTGGCCTCAACAAACTATCTACTTATGTTTTTAAGATTAAATCTAAAATGTAAAGGTGAACTTAATGAAGAACTAGATGGATCCCTTTCATTCATGTATGTTAAGGTTAACATACCCCCATTTCTAAAAAATAGGGACCCTTTTGATTATTTTGGACCTTAGCACTAAAACTTGACTTTATGCATTCTATTAGAATTTGAAAATCAGCCCATTTGATGAAACTAGCTCATGTTGTTCATGGTTTTGTGTGAAACTTGCCCACTGTTGCTAATAGTTGAATTTTAGGTATTAAGTTTTAGGTTTCATGGATATTTTTATGGATCATGCTTGAAATTCATAGATTATCTCTATTTAATATTTGCTAGCCTTTGATCTTAAGATCTTTTAGTTGGATTCATTTGATAAAACCCTCCTTCAGCAAACCCTAGCTTCAACCTCTGGTTCAAATTCAAATATTGGTGGTAGCACATTAGGTGGGAACACATTTGGTGGGAATATTTCAAATTTATTTTGGACTTAATCCAAATTTTAATGTTAAGGCTTGGTCATGTTTCTTAACATGACCAAACCTTAACTTGCAAATCCTACTTGGTTGCTTTTTATTTTCCCCCTTTGTTGCTTATATTTCTAACATGGTCTAATGTTTATGTTAGCAGGGTCCTTTTATTTTAAGCATGGTCTACTTTTTTATAAACTTAAGCCTAAAGTCTTAAACCTAAGGCCCCATTCATATTTATCAACATAAAAGAGACCCTAGCATTAAAGCTTTAAGCTTAAGTTCATATTTACCTGAGCCCTAACTTAAGTACCTAACTTATTTGCAGATCCAACGATCTACATTTCACCATGAAGAAATGATCTAATGGAGCATAGAAAACTTGATAAAATCAAATATTTGATCCATCAAACTAATCAAATGTGAGCACCTAGATAAATATTGATGGTCTATGCTTCAACAGAATCGAGGATCTAATGACGTGAAGTCATCATTAAAAATTAAGGGGCCCCATTTATCAAATATAAATTTAAGCTAATTTTTACCATAAGGTCTCATTATATTTATTAATACAATGAAACCTTATGATAAAACTTATGTAAAGTATAAATATCTAAATCTTGATCAGACAATTTGTGATGCATTATGAGGTTTGATCCAATGAAGTGAATTGAGTGATGAAAATTCAAAAGCTTAGGAAACCCTGTGGAGCCACCATGTGGCACTCCTATATTCAAAGCTAGATAACAAAGGCTTAGATCTTGATCAATGGTTTATGTTTCATCACAAAGATTGATCCAATGGAGCATATCAAATCTAAGGTCTATGGACTAGGAAAGTTTCTTGAGCTTAAAATTTACATTCACACGACCATCATTTGACATCTTTGAGGCCATCATTGACATCCATGGGACTGTCAAATTTGAACCCATAAAACCTAATTATCAACTAACTTAAATTTGACATTCTCATGATCATCATTTGATGTTTTTAAGGCCATCATTGACATCTACGAGACCATAAAATTTAAGCTAATCAATTATTTGGCTTAGACATAAGATATACTCTAGAAATGTGCTAAAATATTATGGATTACATTGTAGATTAATGGGACCCCTCAAAATATGTTTTAAAACTTGAGATATTTGAACTATAAATAATAAAATGATATCATAGCCTAAATATATGCAAAAATGAACTTAGTCTAAGTATATATCATAAGGTCTCCATTGCATTTGTTTGAATGCCATAAACCTTAGGCTAGAGACTTGTATTAAGTCTTATTTTAAAAGGGTCCTTGTGACACAAAACTTAGCTCAAATGATTTTAAATTAAGGTTTCATCATGTTTATTAATACAATAAAACCCTAGGTCAAAACCTAGCATTTGGTCATTGTATTATTTTGACCCCTTTGGACAAGCTTTAAGAGCTTAACATAAATATTTTAGCCTAAAGTATATGTTATGTTTATTAATACAATGTAGACCTTAGCCTAAAAAATATAGCCATGGTCCCCTTTTATATAAATCCCAAAAAACTTAGGCATAAACACTTTAACCTAAAGTTTATTGCAAGTTTAATACACATGAAATAAACCTTAGCCTAAGGTATTAAAACCTAAGACCCCTCTTAAATAGTGATGTTGACTAATGTTATCACCCTTTTGTAGGATCGATGGCCCATGATTAATCATGGGGATTAATTGAATGAAGTAAAGGACTCAGTGAGTCTAAGGCAATCGATACATTAGACCAATTGAGTGTATCTAATCAGATCAAGATTGATGGCCCATGTTTGCTTCTGAGGGGATAATCAAATGGAGCACATCTTTCAATGAATTTTCAATGATCCCCTAAAGTTTTGTAGTAATGACATGTGGTGGGCATACATCTATTGAATAGAACACAAACCTTGAGAGGCTTGCAAAGGTGCCAAGTGGCATAACCACAAGGCCAAACATAAAGTATCCAATGACTTTTGAGCCATGTGATCATGATCAATGACCTGCATTGATCCATGAATGAAGATCTAATGGTGCAAAATAAAATTTGGATTTTTAAAATCTAATGGCTAGTCCCTTAGGAAATTTATGAAAAATGCCACAAAAATTGTCAAATGGATGCCACAAAGGTGTCATAAAAGCACAAAATGACAAAATTGAATATTTTGTGTGCTCAAAAAGGAAAAGGTATAAAGGTTTGGGTATCAATAAAATTCAAGACATGAATGAGCCTACGTCTATATATTCATCACCATTAAAGCTCTAAAAATCCCTAAGCATCCATAAAATCCCTAATTTGATCTCAAATCAATCACAATCAAATAAGAAGAGATCAATTGCAACTTAAGCAAGAATAATTTAATTTAGACTACTTGAAATTCATTTAGAGAGCAATTACAACTTCCACAGTCATGGTAGCTCACAGACAATAGTAAAGGGATGAGATCAAGTTATACTTGACCTCAGATAATGAGGGGATCATTTTTAAAGATATGAACCTAGACACTATAGCTTTGAACAATGGGAACTAAAATTTGTTTGAACTCTTTTGGACCATCAAGGAGATGCAAGCCTTGACTAGGGAAGAGCAAAGGAATGCAACCATTCTGAGGAGATACAATGACCTCATTTCCATTTAGATGGCTAGCTTACACAACACTACTACCAAACTTTAGGTACTTCATTACATTGATGTCTTTGCTCCTCTTTTCATTGACTTTAAATTTTAGGATGACTGGATTATATATGAACATAACTTTAAGAAGATAGTAAATATTTCTCTAGTAGTTTTTGAGAGATAATATAAGCTCTGTAAACCCTAAGTAGACCTACCAACCATTAAAAAGTGGACTGGAGAGTAAAATTTAAACACAATCCTCTCCCAATGGTTTCTCAATAGGACCCAGGTAGTCTAAGACCCCATAGGCAAAATGCCAATTATCTAATTTAAAGAGGGAATTAATATAATAATGACCTTGTTAAATAAGTTATATAAAGCTCCCTCCACCACTCACATTGATAAAATTTGAGTATCATGTGTTTATTTCATGGTTGAGAAAGGACTCACTCCTCCATTGGGTAAGATGATTAACATCCACTTGAAGTCCTAATTCATAGCAATCAAGAAGAAAGAAAGAAAATAATTTTACATGATGTCTTATCTATTGGATGCCCTCTTAGCTTCCACCCAGATCCCAAACATCAAGAATTGGTCACTTTATGGGAGACCCACTATCTCCCATCATTATTTTGAACTCCATTTATTAAAATACAGACACAACATGTAGTTCATATATGATTATGTTTATCCAACCCTAATGGAATCCATCACAAGAATTTCCATGATCAAGGTCAGCCCATTGATTAAGAAATATGTGGAATTGATAGGGGACATTTGGTTTTACCCTGATTTCATAGTGATCAAGATTGAAGGAACCTTCACACAGCCCTTTAGGTTGCTCATCTATGTGTCAACCAAGCTTGCAGAGTAGGAAGTGGCTTATCAACTTTTTTATAATATAGATGGATTTTGTAAGGAAAAGAGGAAAGGCATTCCCCATCCCTTTCCATTAATAATCAATAAGACTATTTTACAAAATTCAGAGTATGTAAATGTTGTTTCTAGAAATAGGGACTCCTTCACCCTATAGAAAGATGATTTGAGATAGTGGGATCCTAATGGGGTAGTCATCTAGAATCTAAAGTCTAAGACCATAAATAAAGCAAATGAACACTAGTTCAATGTTCATGACCCATTCTACATCAGAGCCTCTAGTTTATAGAGGTATTAGCTAGATTGAAAAAACACGACATCAAGTTTGAGCATAGATTGGCTAGAGGAGATAGTAACCCACCATATGAGATATGAAAAATGGGGCCCCTTTGATACCATTTACTTCTTGGACCTTATATGCCCCCTCAAGAGCAACCACAAATGGAAGGATAACATCCCCAAGCATAGGTTACACAAGGTCCTAGGAAATAAAAATTAGAAGAGAGACTTGGTGAAGTCCCATCATCCACAACCCTACCTCAAAGACCAGCATCCTTAATTGAGTATCTAGATATGATTGCCTTAGATCCAAATGAGATAGTAGAGGATGCACTTAAGGTGATTATTTAATCTTATGGGTTAGTGAAAGAAGAAGAACAAAAAGAATAAACCAAATCCTAGGTAGAGGAGGTTGAACAAGATAAAGGAAAAGAGGTTACTTTGGACTTAGTTCTAGTAGCACCCCCATAAAAGAGAAAATCAAAATTAGCCTTGGTCCCAGTTGGTAGGAAGAAGCCCAAGTTGACTATCACCCACCCCATGAGTGAGGTCAACTTATTTAGTGAGGGATATCCCATTCATGGACCTATTATCCCTAAATGGTTTGTCTATGGGAAAATGCAAAATATTTTTACCTTATCCCATTCTTGGTCCTTGACTAAGAAAATTAACATTTATGTCCATGAGGAAATCAAGCCATGGGTATTGGATTTGAGAAAGAAATATTAAGAAAGAAGAATAGTTTCCATAGGAGCATTAGGTGGTACACAAATGGACACCCTAGGTTCATCAAGTAGTACAAGGATGGAGGTCCCAGAACCTCCTAAGGTAAAAAATAATCCACCATGGTGTAATTCAATCCTGAGATAGTAGGCTTGGAAATATTAATCAAAAATGAAACCATGGTTAGAGTTGAGGAATTCACCTTTCAAAAGGTTGAACCAATTATAAGCTTAACTCCAATTGAAAGATAGCAGCTTGGTGAACGCCCCATCCATGAGAAGGATATAGAAAGCTTGGTTGATGCTCATTTAGCTCATATCAGATTAGGAATAAAGGGTATGAAATAAAGGATATATAACCTAGAGAAGGAAAAGGAAAATCTAGAGACCTAGGTGGTGTTATTAGTCCCAGAAGCAATGGTCAAAATGCTTGATGAATCCTTGTATGACATGTTTGATGCCTTGAAATCAATAAAATTTAGGAAAAGTGCATTAGAATAGCATAATACATTGGCTAAATGTCTAATATCCCAATGGCAAGCTTTAAAGGATAAAATAATAGGGTTAATCAACATAAAGGTTAGAAGGCAGATTCTTGGGTTCAAAATAATTGGTTTAGGACATTTGAATACAATTCTAGGAATAGTTATTTACAAAGTTTAGAATCTGAGTGCTTGGTTAAAATATATATAATGACTCCTGAAGGATGATGAAGAACTAGTAAAAAGGATTGAACAGCTCCTTGGGACCATGCTCATTAAACCTGCATAGCCCATTATCTTAGGCATCATGAAATATGATGAGTTCAAGCACAAGGCTACTTTGGTGACATAATAAATAAGAAGTAAAAGTAAAGACCAATCTAGGGTAGAGAATAATCAGATCTTGGACATGATATTTAATGTAGGAGAAAGTATAATTAAGGCCAAGAGCATCAAGGAAACCATGGCCAAAAATGGTAGAGAATTGAATAATCTAGTTGATAAGGAGGAAGAGTGTCTCCTAAAACTTAGTATTGGCTTGGAACTAGTCAATGAGCAACACCAAAAGGCCATGAACATCCTTTAGTAGAAGCAAGTGAGTTCTCAAGCATAGGGCCCACCAATTAATAAATATTCCATTTTTTAAAAGCATTGTAATATTTAAATGTAGAATATTTTTTTGTAAAGGTATATGCTAGTTTGTTAGCATTTTTGCCTCTAGGTCAATCCATTTGGAAAAGAAAATGTATTCTATAATTATAAATAAGGATAGTTATCCTTATCTTTGTAGAAATTTAATCTTTTAACTAAATGGTATACTACCTTTTCCTTCTATAAAAGGTAAAGAGAGGGAGTTTTGATAAAAAGTTGTATACTTTGGAGCAATTAATATAGAAAAGGAATATTGAAAAGTTTTTTTGAGTTTGTTTGTGTTAATTATTTAATGACTTCTCTCTCCATTGCTAGTTCTATGTCTTGAATTTTAATGGTTTCATGAATTTTGAATTTACATCTTTGATACAAGTTTGTTAGTTTGTGCTTATGTTAGATTAGTTGAATGATCTTGAATTTTATTCATTTAATTTGTTCTACATTAGGATGTGCAAATGTTATTTAAATTCAGTAACAAATCTTTAAAGTAAATCCAATTCTTACTTGTACTTCTTCATATTATCCTTGGAAGTTTGTCTGGTGTATAGTGAGATCTGAGCTTATGCTATTTTGCATTATATACCGGTTAAATACATGTTCATTTGTAATTGAAACTTTTTCATAATGTTTAATTCAAGGATCAACAATCACATATTCTATTTTTGCCCTACCCTTCTCTTTTGCTTCCTTTTTAACCAAATCACTTTAGTATAGATCTCACTATAAATATTCAGCTATATTAGTCTTTAGTATATAAATTTGGTTATAATTCACTAAGATTAACATATGTACTTCAAAATTCATAAGGACCATGGTGGCTTCCAACCACCAATCAATATAAATTTGTGGAATAGTTAATTTGCTCTACCTCTATTTCACCACAGGTAACTTGATTACCAAAAACCTGCTACTCATGCCATGAATTTCCAAAATTCTAAAATGATAAGTGTTCTTAAACACTAAGACCACCTATGATACACATAAAGGCATCAACAAGAATATCTTCCATGGGTGCTAGAAGGAGGGCCTTGTTAAATTTGTTGGATCTTTAATAGTCTTAGTTTATTTTGATCTAAGATTGGTGTTATCTTTGCACATTTGCATGATTATTTCCTCAAAATCATAAAGATCACTAATTTTTGTGGTATTTGACTCATTTTTATGCTTCTTTTAGACAAAGATCAAAAATCTTTGAAGTTGGATGTTTAATTCTAGCAAAGATAGCTTAAGATCTTAGGATCCATAGTATTTGAGGTTAGAATAGCTTTTTTTGATCAAATATTGGTGTATCTTTCATAGATATGGGTTTATTTTTTATTAAACTTGTAAAGATAGGCCATATTTGCATAATTAGACACACATTTTACCTAACTTAGTTAAAATTTGATGCCCTTTATTGTTCTTTACATGTATCTTTGTAAAATTAGCTTAATGTGCAAATCTGAGTCCTACTTTTTATAAAATCTGGTTTGACACATCGTATTTCAAATAGGATCTAAACTTCTCAAGCTAGAACAACTTAGCATCTAGACTAGATCACACTCTGAGATAAAAAAAGACTCTACTTGAGTTGGAAGTCCATAGGAAAGCCAGAAGGGATAAAGGTAGATGTAGGTGTTCAAAATATTTGCTAACTTTACCAATCTAAGGTACTCTTGCATTCAACCTTCATCAAGGTAGGACTTGGTTGAGAATTTTTCCTATCAACATACAAGGTGAGATTCATGACCTTCCTTATAATCCTAAAAATTATTTACCAACTTTTAGTCCAAGTGGTATTGTAACAACAGAGGAACATGTTAATTCATTTAAGGCTACATTAATATTTTTAAATTTATTTCATGAATATTTAGTATGTGGGTTGTTCCCTTTCACATTTAAATATGTTGCATATGAGTGGTTTTTAAACCTACCTGATGACTGCATCACCACCTAGAATGAGTTTAATAACATCTTCATTGACCAATTTAGTAAGATCATCAGCCCCTATGTCCTGTACTAGAAATTTACAACCCTAAAAAGGGATGCAAATGAACCTATAATATCTTTTAATGCTAGGTTCCAAAAGATCTATAATAATACCATTGACCCTTATAAGCCTGATCAGGATTTGGCCTTAGAAATCTATAAATATGTTCTTGATCCCATAACCTATGTATTCATAAAGAGAGATATAGGTCTAATTAACACCTTAGCTTTATCTTATGCTGAGGTTTTGATCATTAATGACCAAATCCAACCCCAAGTTCAGATGGCCTACTTTGTTCCTAACATCAATCCACATATTCCTACTTTGAATGCCTTTCCCAATAATAACCAAAATGTGTTTACTCTCAACCAGATCCCAAACATGAATCAATTAACTCTAAGGCATGTTGATCCTAACCAAAATTTTTGGTTCTTAAACCACATTTATAATAATGGATTTAATGAAATTTATCAAAAGACCTTGGTACTAGCCACTAGTGCTAATAATAACCAGGTCCATAATTTGAAAACCCCTAAAAGTGTGAATGATCCCATTCTGAAAATGGTCCAAAAACTAAGCATTGGCTTCCTGAAGCTACAAAAGTAAGTTAGCAATACTGGAGAGATTTTTGGTAGGAACTTCTCTTTCCAAAGGTTCAATAGACCCAATAATAGGTTCAATAATGATAGTTTCCACAATAATAATAATAGTGAACCATCTTCTGAAAAGAACACTATGGATATTAATATTATTGATATTACTTTACCTAATTATTATATGGTCTATTATACTACTAAACATGGTGATATTGATTACATTGAATTTTGTAAAGGATTTTAGGATTTTCAAGAAGAATTGGACACTTTTGAAGTAGTTCCTAACAAAGATAATGGTGCAGGTACCTCAAGATCCAAGCCTACTAACTAGACCTTCATGGTGGAAATGTTTGATTTCCCCTTCTAAGAAGATAATGAGCTAGATAATGTTCCTGAATAATTTCATGCCTTCTAGTAGTTCTTAAAGAATACATATCCTCTAAGGAATAGAGAATAGAGGCAACCTTTTACTACTTCTACTCCTCCAAACAACATTGGTACTCCTCTGGATACCACTTTAGACAATAATATAGAGCCTCCAAATGGAAGTACTCCTAGACTTTGTGTCGATGCTTCCAATTCTTCCAATAATACTGGTTATAAAATTGTAGAGGACATAAAGAAAATCAATTCTAATATCACCTTGAATGAATTGACACAAATCACAAAGCAAAGGGATCTATTGTTGGAATTCTTGTCCAATAAATCTAGCAAGATATCTTAGACTGATAATGCCAATGTAGCCATGTATAAAGCTAAAATAAAGTCCCCACCCTTCTTACTTACAATCAGAATATTTGGTAAAACTTGCATAATTATTTGTTAGATTTTGGTGCCTCTACCAATATCATGCATGCAGGCATTTTAAGCAGTTTGGTTTGACCCCCATTAAGTTTGATATGGTTATCAACCAATTAGATAAGTCTAGGATCAAGGTGGTTAGAGAATTATTAAATATCCACATGCAATTGGATTCTGAGCCAAGGGTCCAATAATTTATAGATATCCAAGTGGTAGATATCCATGATGCATATGGACTACTTTTAAGCAGAGAGTGGACAAAGGCTTCGAATGGATACATGTCCACAAGTTATTCACACCTATGGATGCCTTGGAAGGGAGTTCTTAACAAAATCAAGGTTGAAAGAGAGCCACGAATAAATCATATGTTCATTGACTATAATGTTGTCAATGAAAGGGAAAACATAATTGATTTAGATTTATGGGTTTTCACCCTAGAAACTACCAAGGATTGTCATCCTAAAACTTCTAATTTTGTACCTAGGCTATGAAAGTTACATTTTTATGGGGCTAAGTGTAAGGTTGGATCTGGGGTAGGCATTATTATAATTAGCCCTATTGGTAAGATATATCATGCTTATTATAGACTCCATTTCCCTTACACCAATAGCCTTATAGAATATGAATCCCTCATCTTACGTCTATAATTTGCCATCAAAAACAAGGTCAAGGAACTATCATTCTATGGTGATTCAAAACTAGTAGTGAACCAAGTGAGAAGAAAGTACCAATGCAAGTTGTCATACCTCAAGAGATACAAGTTTAGAGTCTAGGATATAGTGAAATGTTTTGATGCCTTCAACATTATTTCTATCCCAAAGGAAGAAAATAAAGATGTTGATGAGCTATCATTTATTGCAACTAATCTCATGCCTGACCAAGATTTCCCAAACTTTAGTATTGATCGCATACCATGCCCTTCTATCCTAGATAATGTGAACCATCTATAGGTCTTTAGTGACTATCAACATATCCTAAAATTCATGAATAGTTTAAGAGTATTTAAATCTTAGATCATTGATGAGGTTGATGATAATGCATTTAGAGAAGGCAAGTTTGATGGCAAAGTCATTCAATTGAATGATAATAAGATCCATAAAGGGATGATTGCTTCAGAGAGATTATTTGATCAAGACAAACTAGCTAAGGTTTCTAAGATTCCCAAAGTAAGTGGGAAGGATTAAAATAATGTTGATCTTGGCCCTCAAGATCAACCTCAATTGGTTAACATTATAAAAGCCTACACTAGTGCCAAAAATAAGAAAGCCAAAGAACTATTAATAAAGTACAAAGATGTCAAAGTTTGGTTTTATGATGACTTGAATATCTTTGACCTAAGATTCATCACCCATACTATACCCCTCAAAGAAATTTTTAAACCTTTTAGTAAAAATCAAAGGCCTATGAACCTTGTCTTAGAACCCATGATCTTCAAAGAAGTCAAGAGACTATTAGATGATAGGATTGTATTTCCCATTAGGCACTCTACCTGGGTGGCCAATTCGGTGCTAGTCAAAAAGTATAGTGATGAAATTAGACTATCTATTGACTGTATAAATTTAAATAAAGCATCTAAAAAGGATAATTATCCTCTTCCCTCTCTAGACCAGGTAATACAAATTATTTTATGATCTGCCATAAAGTCATTTTTTGATGGTTTTTTAGGATACAATCAGTTGCTAGTTGATAAGGAAGATAGGATGAAGACAACTTTCACCACTAAATGGGGCACCTTTGCATATAAGAGAATGCCTTTTGGACTGATAAATGTAGGAGCCACTTTTCAAAGGGCCATGGACCATGCCTTCCAAGCCCTAATTGGTAAGTGTATTATAATTTACATGGATGATCTAATTATTTTTTCCAAGAATAAGGAAGACCATTTCATGCATTTATAATAGGTGTTTAAAAGGTGAAAAAGGTATGAAATCTCCCTTAACCCTAAGAAGAGAATTTTTGTGTCACTAAAGGTAAACTGTTGGGCCATATTATCATTAAAGATGGAATTTCCATAGACCCTAAAAGAGTAGAAGTTATATCTAAGATAGAACCTCCCAATAGTAAAAAAGAATTAAAATCATTTTTGGTAAGATAAACTTTGTAAGAAAGTTCATTTTTGGCTTTGTAGAGATTCTCAAACCATTGAATGACATGTTAAAGAATGATGTTAAAGTCTCATGGAATAAAGAGTCTAAGAAGGCCTTTGAGGACATCAAAAGTGCAATCATCCAAGCTCTAATTTTTATAAGTCCTAAATTTTTAAAAGACTTTTACCTCTATTCTTTCTCCTCCAATCACACTATTATTTTTGTTTTAAATCAAAAAATAGAAGGATCGAACCATCCAATTGATTTTATGAGTACTAATTTAAAAAATGTTGAGTTAAACTATCCTTTGATTGATAATCAAGCCTTTGCATTAGTTAAAGCTATCAAGAAATTTAAGTGCTAAATTATTAGGAACACGGTGCATGTTATTCTACCAGATCTAGCTACTAAACTAATGCTAAGCCAATGTGAACTTGGAGAGAAAAGAGGTAAATGGATGTCTATCCTCTAAGAGTATGACATAGAAATAAATACTGCAAAATAGGTAAGGCTTCAAGGACTAATCCAATATTGTTAATACCATCCCTAAGCTAAGTATTATGCAATTTAATTAACAAAATTTCAAATATATTAAGTGGTATGATTCTATTATTCATTTACTAATCAATGGAACTTGTCCTATATGACTAACCAAGGAGTAAAAATAGATTTGAAGGTGTATACCTAAGATGTGTCTTTAAGGAAGAAGCCACTGAGATAATGAGCACTTTTCATAAGAAGTTAGGAAGTGGGCATCCATCAAGAAGAACCATAGCCTACAAGATCCTCAAGACTGGATATTATTGGCCCACCATCTTAAAGGATGCTTATAAGCATGTAAGGGAATGTCATTCATACCAGATTTTCAACATAAAAGAGCCAAAGGAAGTAATGCCTTTATATCTAGTCATGATTGACAAACCCTTTGCCCAGTGGGGATTAGACTTTGTAGGGATGATTAAACCTAACTCATTAAAAGGTCACAAGTATGTTTATATAGATAATAAATATTATACAAGGTGGACTAAAGCATTATCCACCAAATAATGTAGAACAGAAGAAGTGGTTAGTTTTTTAGAAGAAAGCATATGCACCAAATTTGGGACTCTAGTCTCCTTGGTATGAGATAATGGGTCAGCATTCACATCTATAAAAATGATAGAATGGGAATATGATAATAGTATCATACTCAAGTTCTCATCTAACCATTACCCTTAAGGTAATGGAGTGTCTGAATCAATAAATAAGAACCTGATGAAATCTATTAAGAAGTCTATTATAGACAAACCTAAAACATGGCATAAGTTTCTCAAGTATGCCCATTAGGTAGTTAGAATAAGAGTCAAGTAGGATATTAAAGCATCTCCTTTCTTATTAGTATATGGCTAGGAACCTATGTTCCCCATCACACTCAAGATGCCAACCTATAGGTTCATGCAAGAGTATATGGAGGAGGATCAAGAATTTGCAAACTCAAGTCTACTTGACATAATTCAGATGGAGGATGCATGATAAAAGTCTTTTTCTAACTTTAGCATGCACCAAACTGTATTTAAAAGGTGGTTTGACAAGAAATTAAAGATCAAGATGTCCAGATAAGGAGATTTGGTTTTTATTTGGGATAAAGCATCTAATCCTAAGGGAAAACATGTCAAGTTTACACCTTTATGGATTATCAGATTGTAGATAAGGAGAATTGGCTTTTCTTTGGGATAAATCATATAATCCTAAGGGCAAACATGTCAAGTTTACACCTTTATGGATTAGCCCCTATCAGATTGCATATATGCTTGGAGATAACAACTTAAAACTCAAATATCTACAAGGAGTAGAGTTCACACTACCCACCAATGGGCAGTATCTTAAACACTTTTTTTTGTTGCTCCTTCTAGGGTCTTCATGTTAGGAATAAAAAAATTAAATTAGATTTACTATTACCATAAACCAAATCTAAAGCTATGAAATAACATGCATCATGGAAACATTCCTTAATTCGCCATTATTATGAAAGTATAAATGATAGAACAGGATAATAACATAGATCGAACATGGTTCACCTAATGTGGGCTACATCCACTAATGAAAGTTCTCAAATAAATTAGTAATCTAAATACCAAGACTAAAATGAACTCTCACATAGATATAAAAATATCTTATAGAAAATGTTGCTCAAATAGTTGCACTTTCACCTACACCTATATAATGTTGTATCTCACAAGTTGTTAAACTACACCCTGTAATGAATACTTGCACTTTGCAGAACACCTACACTTTGATTTTTATCCTCAAAGTGACACCCTATAAACAAAACATCAACCTCTAAAGGCCATACCACACCTTGTCTATATAGAATATGAATGAAAATCCATGAAAGGAGGAGAAAATTCATCATGCTTATCCAAGATAAGCATCATCCACTCAAGACAACTCACTTCCACCTCATCAAGATCATCCAAAATTGCTCCCATAAACACACCATACTAAGGGTATCCACCTTTCAAGGGCATATTTTCCAACAACAAGTGATCATAACCATCTCCTTGTAACAAGGAAGGCATTACATTTTCCAAAAAACAACTATATCCCTCAAAATAAGTAAGTCACATGGAAAATAGACAACTAATAACCAACTCCATAAAACATGGAAACATATAAATTATAAATATACTAATAATATTCCCCTCACATGTGGAGCAAGGTTCCACAAAAGATGGATTAGGGAAAACTATGCTCCCCATATCTTGGAGCTCTTTAGGCCCCCAAAATTTATTCCTATGGTCATGTGATATCCCCAAAGGGCTCCACACTTAACAATCTCCCACTTAGAGACTATTTCTCTTAAACAGAATCTATCACTGCACTATGACCACTAAGGTCAACCAAATCTAAACATAATCTCAACTTGTCTAATGTGAACACCTTGGTCATCATATCCATAGGATTCTAGCTAGTATGAATCTTCTTTAACTTCACCAAGTTCTCCTTCAAAGCTATCTTGATGAAGTGATAATGTAACTAAATGTGTTTCATCCTCAATTGGAAAGAAAAGTTTTTTTCCATATGAATAACTCTCTGACTATCACTATGTAGTCTCCTAACTTCCTGCTCATTCCATAACTCTCAAAAAAACACCTATAACCAAATCATCTCCTTGCTAGCCTCCATGATAGCAACATATTCTGCCTCTATGGTTGACAAAGCCACAAGCTTTTGTATCCTAGAAATCCAACTAACTATTGTATCTCCAATACTAAATATATAACCTATCATACTTCTCTTACTATTAATATCCCCTACCATATCCAAGTCCACATAACCATGAAAAGTGGTATCTGATCCACCATAACATAATGCAAAATCCATGATTCCTCTCAAATATAAAAGAATCCATTTTAATGCCTGCCGATTCTCATAACCTAGATCACTCATAACTCCTATTGCTTGGTTAATATTTGACCTAGTACAAACCATGGCACACATAAAGCTGCCAACTATTGATGGGTAAGGTACCTTGGACATCCTAAGCTTTTTAGCTTCCATCTTAAGACATTAATCCTTTGATAATTTAAAGTGTCCTACCATAGGAGTACCAATAGATTTAGCATTTAACATTCTAAACCTTTCCAAGACTTTGTTCACATACTGTAATTGGGATAAGATTAGTTTCCTCTCCTTCCTATCATGAGAAATCCTCATACCAAGTATTTTCTTTGTAGCACCCAAATCCTTCATATAAAAGGAGTCACTAAGTTGTTTCTTGAGCATATGAATATGTTGTATGTTCTTTCTTTCAACTAACATGTCATTGACATAGAAGTATAATACAATAAAGGAACCATCATAAAAATGTTTGATATACATGCAATGGTTAGAATGACGCCTTTGATATTCTTGTTCCAACATAAAATAATCAAATTTATTATATCATTACCATGGAGCTTGTTTAAGGCCATACAAGCTCTTCTTGAGTCTGCACACATACTTCTCCTTCCCTTTGACCTCATATCCTTATGGCTACTTCATATACAACTCTTCATCCAAATCACCATGAAGAAAAGTAGTTTTCACATCTAACTATTCTAAGTGCAAATCCTCAATTGCAACTAAACCAAGAATAGTCCTAATATAAGTCATTTTTACAATAGGAGAGAAAATCTCATCAAAATCAATACCTAATTTTTGTGCAAACCCCTTAACTACCACCCTAGCCTTATACCATTTTCTCCCTTCATCCTCTTCTTTGATCCTATATATCTACTTTTTTGGAAATGCACTCTTTCCCTTAGGTAGCCTAACCAAATCCCATGTTTGGTTCTCCATGAGAGATCTATGCTCTTCATCCATGGCTTGTTCCCATCTCAATTTGGCATCTACTTGCATTCCTTCCTCATAACACTCTGATTCTCCATTGTTAGTGAGTAATAAATAATTCAAAGAAGGAGAAAAATGTTTAGGTGCTCTTCTTACCCTCAAAGACCTTACCATAAGAGTTTGGGGTCCTTATGTAGAAGGTTCATGAACTAAATCCTTGGATACTTTTCCATCTACAATATCATATAATACTATGTACTCTTTCTATTCCTGATCCTATTCCTGCAATTGATCCTTATGCATGACTTTTTCATTAAAGACTACATCTCTAGACTAAAATATTTTCCTATCTTTAATGCTCCATAAATGGAAACAAAATTCATCCTCACCATAACCAATAAACTTTCATTTCTCTAATTTAGCCTCTAACTTGATCCTATCATCTTTCTTAATGAGATCAAAAGCCTCACATCCAAAGACTCTAAAAAAAGAATAATCAACATTCTTACCACATCAAGCTTGTTCAAGAATACCTCCATCCAAAGGCATAAAAGTTCCTTTATTAATCAGATATACTATCATGTTAACTATTTCTACCCAAAACTATAAAGGCAAACCTATATGTAACCTCATGCTTCTAGCACATTCCATTATTGTTTTGTTCATCCTTTTAGATACCTTATTCTATTTTGGAGTTCCTAGAATTATCCTTTACCTATAAATTCCATTATTAGAACAATAATCAAAGAAAGCATTACTAATATACTCTCCTCTATTATCTAATCTAAAACATTTCAACTTGAGACCTATTTCATTCTCAACCAAGGCTTTCCACTTCTTAAAAGCATCAAATACATCAGATTTATTTTTAATGCAATAAACCCAAAACTTTCCTAGTTACATCATCAATAAAAGTAACATAAGAATTGGATCCACCAATAAAAGATACCTAAGTTGGTCCCCATACATCTGAGTGTACCAAATCTAACTTGTTCTCTTTCTTTATGGGTCCAACCTTAAGGAACTTAACCCACTTCTATTTCCCATACACACAATTCTCACAGAAGTCTAGATCTAGATCTTTCAATCTAGGCAACTTATCTTTTAAGATCTACATACCCTTATGGTTCATATGACTGAGCCTATAGTGCCACATAGTTATGTCTCCATCTGTAGCAACTAAATCAATAAAATCAACACAAATAGTCAAATATAAAGTACCAACTTTATTATATCTTAAAATCACAAGATTACCTTTGGTAACTTTCCAAGAATTTATAGTAAATAATACTGAACATCCCTCACTACCCAATTGCCCCACTAAAAATAATTTCATCTCAACATAGGCACATGTCTAACAACCTTAAGGATCCATGTGTTCCCATTCTACATTTTAACTTGAACACAAACTTGCCCCTACTATCTCACATGGTTCATCATCACCAATATATACATGTCCTAAATTCTCTTAAACATAATCAAAAAAATAATGCTTATGTGGGGTGGCATGAAAAGAAGCCCCTGAATCTAAAACCCAAGACTCAAAAAAACTATCCATAGAAAGAAGTAAGGCATCTTGACATGATTTACCTGATATCACATTTACCTCATTCATTTCCTCCTTTTTGGAATTCTTATCTTGAAGTGACCAAAAATCCTTCTTTGAGTGTCCACTCTTCCCATAATGCCAACATATCATCTTGGATCTTGACCTAGACTTAGATCTACCTTTTGACTTTCCTTGATTACCTTTGCTCTTGTCCTTTTTCCTCCCTCTAGTATCAATGGATAAAACATTACCTGAAGATGATTCACTAGTGTTTTTCCTTCACATCTCCTTGCTAAGGATCACACCTACAACATCCTCAAAATTCGTGCTTCCCTTGGCAAGGACTGCATTACTCATAGCCATAACCAAACTATCCCAACTATTAGGCAAAGAACATAATATTAGAAAATCTCTAACTTCATCATCAAACTTAATTCCAACTAAATTGAGCATACTTACAACCATATTAAAATCATTTAGATGATTAGCAATAGAACCATTCTCAGACATTTTCATGTTAAACAATATTTTCATAAGAAAAATTTTATTAGAAGCTAAAGGTTTCTCATATAACTTTCCAAGTATATCTGTGAGATATTTTGTGGTTTTCTCATCAAAAATATTAAATGCAATAGAAGATGCAAGGCATAATTGAATGGCTCCCAATGCCTTCCTATCAAGTAATGACTAATCTACATCACTCATACTTACAGGTTGTTCTCCTTTCCCCTCTAAGGGGAGATGTAGCTCCTGATATAGGTAATTCTCCATCTACATTTTCCAAAAACCAAAATGCTTACCATAAAAATTTTCAACTCTAAATCTTATCTCTTCTCCCATAGATCCCATTCAAGCTATTAGCCTTCCTATGATTTACCACTTTAGCAAAACACACAACCAATGGCTCTGATACCAGTTGTTAGGAATAAAAACACTTAAACCAGATTTACTATTACCATAAAGATCTAAAGATATGCAATAACATGCATCATGAAAACATTCCTTAATTCACCATTATTATGAAAGCATAAATGAGAGAATAAGATAATAACAAAGATCTAACATGGTTCATCCAATGTGGGCTACATCCACCAATGAAAGTTCTTAAATAAATCAGTATTCTAAATACCAAGACTACAATGAACTCTCACATAGATATAATAATCTCCTATAGAAAATGCTACATAAATAATTGCACTTTCACCTGCACTTGCATAATGTTGTATCTCATAATTTTTTAAATCACACCCTGTAATAAACACTTGCACTTTGCAAAAGACCTACACTTTGACTCTGATCCTCAAAGCCACACCCTAAAAACAAAAAATCAACCTCTAAAGGCCATACCACACCCTATATATATAGAATATGAAGGAAAATCCATGAAAGAAGGAGTAAATACATCATGTTTATCCAAAATAAGCATCATCCACTCAAGACAACTCACTTCCACCTCATCAAGCTCATCCAAAAACTCTCCCATGAAGGAAAATGCCATACTAAGGGTTTCCACTCTTTAAGGGCACATTTTCCAATAATATGTGATCACAACTATCTCCTTGTAATAAGGAAGGCATTATATTTTCTAAGAAATAACTAGCTCCCTCAAAACAAGGAAGTCACATATAAAATAGACAACTAATAAACAAATCCATAAAACATGGAAACATAGAAATTAGAAATATACTAATAATATTCCCCTCATATATGGAGCAAAGTTCTACAAAAGGTAGAGTAGGGAAAACTATGCTCCCCACATCCTTGGAACTCTTTAGGCCCCCAAAATTTATTCCTATGGTCATGTGATATCCCCAAAGGGCTCCACACTCAACACTTCATGGAGTAAATCTATAAGATAATTAAAGTTAGAGTAGGTAGGCTAATTAGTTTCCTTCAGTTCTTTCCTTCTTATCCCTTGTTTGTACATAAGCATGTATATATTTGTTTGCTTCCCCTTTATTTCTTTCTTTGATTCTTTCTATTATGTGTTTACTTTTTTCATCATATTCCTTGCTTCCAGTAAGCCCTTTTGGATAGCCCTCAGCTCAAAACCTGTTGGTGTGCTTAAAACTCTAGAAATTCAAAAATCTTGGTATGAACCTCATATATGTGTTGACCATGGATTTGAGATAGGAGATTGATGTTGTGATTTATATAAACTAGTAAGGAATCATGAATAGGTTAGCCATCCCATAAAACCTTAAACATTTTTTTGACCTAAAATTGGTTTTAAGAAGAATTACACATGTGGAATGAAAGCTCAATTCATTAAAGTATAGGCATGTTTGCACTTAATAAACATTCTTGCTTGGGACAAATGTTGTAATCATAGGTGATTATCTGAAGATCAAACACTTCACCAAATCTTTAAACTTGGCTACCCTAGTTCCCAACCTTTGTTGAAAGCCTAGGAGACCCAAAAATACAAACAAAATAAGAACTTATTACAAAATCAAAACATTTTCAAGCAAAGGTGATTTTGGTAAACTCCATTGAGGCTATGGATGCCTAGATGGTAGTGAAGTAAGGCCATGAGTATATCCAAAGGTATCTCTATTAGGGTTATGAATGCTTGGCTGGTAGGAGAACAATGCCCAAACCTTCCCTAAACAAGAAGCATGATTCTTAATGAATATCTAAGCATGTTCCAAGTTAGTTTTAATGAATAAAGGTATGAAAATTAGAATTTGTCCCCTAAATCCCATAACAAATAGTAAGTGAAACCAAATCACACACACATCATGGCTATGTCTTGATGTTTGACCCTAACTCTACTAGTGAAAGGTTTGTTTCAACCATAAATTGATCTGGACAATGGTATTAATCAAGTGGAGTGGATGACCTAGTCATTTTATCTAAACTAGAGTCTCTAAGTTCTCACATATTGTTATATTTCCCCTAGAATTAATCATTTTTTGAGGTTAATATACCCTAAGTTCTAAAAAATAGGGACCCTTGTGATTATTTTGGACCTTAACACTAAAACCTAACTTGTTGCACTCTATTGTAATTTAAAAATTAGCCCATTTAATGAAACTAGCTCATGTTATTCATGGTTTTGAGTGAAACTTGCCTAATGTTGCTAATAGTTAACTTTCAAGTCTTAAGTTATAGGTTGCATGGATTTTATTATAGATCATGCTTGAAATTCATATATTATCTCTATCTAGGCTTTGCTATCCTTTGATCTATAAAATCTTGCAGTTTGATTCATGTGATAAGACCCTCCTTCAGTAAACCCTAGCTTCAACCCCTGGTTCAAATTCAAATATTGGTAGGAGCACATTTGGTAGGAATAAATTTGGTGGGAATGTTTCAAATTTATTTTTGAGTTAATCCCAATTTTCATGTTAAGGCTTGGTCATGTTTCTTAACATGACCAAACCTTAACTTGAAAATCCTACTTGGTCCCTTTTTATTTTCCCCCTTTGTTCTTTATATTTCTAACATGGTCTAATGTTTATGTTAGCAAGGTCCTTTTATTTTAAGCATGGTCCCCTTTGTTATAAACTTAAGCCTAAATTCTTAACCCTAAATCCCCATTCGTATTTATCAACACAAATGAGACCTTAGTATTAAAGTTTTAATCCTAAGTTTCTATTTACTCGAGCCTTAACTTAAGCACCTAGATTCTTTATAGATCCAATGGTCTACATTTCATCATGAGAAAATGATCCAATGGAGTGAATAAAACCTAAAAAAATCAAATCTTTGATCCATAAGACCAATCAGGTATGAGCACCCAAATCAAGATCAATGGTTCATGCTTCAGTGGAACCAAGGATCTAATGATGTAAAGTCATCATTAAAAATCAAGGGGCCCCCTCTATCAAATATAAATTTAACCTAGGTTTTACCCTAAGGTATCATTTTATTTATTAATACAATTAAACCTTATAAAACTTATGATAAGTATAAATATCCAAATCTTGATTAGATAGTCTGCACTACATCACAAAGTTTGATGAAATGGAAAGAATGTAGTGATGAAAAATCAAAAGCTTAGGAAACCCCACAGATCCACCATATGGCACTCTCACATTCGAACCTAGATAAAAAATGTTCCCTCACATTAAATTCAACTAATGACATGCAATTTCTCATATCTTGATCAATGGTCCTCACTTCATCATAGAGATTGATCTAATAGAGCATATCAAATCCAAGGTCTATGGACTAGAAAGATTTCATGAGCTTAAAATTGATGCTCACATGACCATCATTTAACATTTGTGAGGATGTTATTGATTTATTCAATACCATTAACTTTTAACTCATAAAACCTAATGATCCACTAACTTAAATTTGATGTTCTCGTAACCATTATTTGACACCCAAGAGGTTGTCATTGATGTCCATAAGACTGTCAAATTTAAGCTAATCAATTAATTGGCTTAGACATAAGATATACTCTAAAATTGTGCAAAAATCTTATGGATTGAATTTTAGATCAATAGGACCCCTCAAAAGATGTTTAAACACTTCAGATCTTTGAACTACAAATAATAAAATGATCTCATAGCCTAAATATATGCAGAAATAAACTTAGTCTATGTCTATATCCTAAGGTCTCCATTTCATTTGTTTGAATACCATAAAATTTAGGCTAAATAATTTTAAGTCTTATTTTAAAAGGGTCCTTGTGACATAAAATTTAACTCAAATACTTTTAATCATCATTTTTATTAATACAAGGAAACCCTAGGTCAAAACCTAGCATTTGATCCTTGTATTATTTTGACCCCTTTAGACATGTTTTAAGAATTTAACATAAATATTTTAGCCCAATTATATGTTGTTTTTATTAATAAAATGTATACCTTAGCCTAAAAAATTTAGCTATGGTCCCCTTTTATATAAATCCTTAAAAACTTTGGCATAAACACTTTAGCCTAAATTTTATTTCATGTTTATTATACATGAAATAAACCTTAGCCTAAGGTATTTAAACCTAAGTCCCCTCCTAAATAATGATGATGATTAAATTGATCACCATTTTTTAAGATGGATGGCCCATGCTTCATCATGGGGATTAATCAAATTGAGTGAAGGACTCGATGAGTCTTAAGCAATAGATCCATCAAAACAATTGAGTGCATCTGATCAGATCAAGATTGATGGCTCATGCTTTCTCATGAGGGGATGATCATATGAATCCTATATTTTGATGATTTTTTAATGATCCCCTAAATTCCCACAATAATGACACATTGTGGGAATGCATCCATTGAATAGAACTCAGAGCCTAAGACGCCCATAAAGGTGCCAAATGGCACAACATAAGGCCCAATATAAAGTATCCAATGAATTTTGAGCCTTATGATCATGATAAATAACCTATATTGATCCATAAATGAAGATCTAATGATTTGAAAGAAAATTTGGATTTTTAAAATCCAACGGCTAATCTCTAAAGGCATTTATGAAAAATGCCATAAAAGTTGTTAAATGGATGCACATGGGCACCATGCAAGCATAAAATGATAAAATTGAAGATTTTATGTACTCTAGAAGGCAAAGGTATAAAGGCATAGGTCTCAATCAAATCTAATACATAAATGATCCTAAGTCTAGAATTCCATTTCCATTAAAGCTACAAAAATCCCTAAGTATCCATAAAAGCCCTAATTTGAGCTTAGATCAATCAAAATAAAACAAGGAGATCTCAATTGTGACCTAAGTAAGAAAAAGTTAACTAAAACTACTTATAATTCATTTGGAGAGCAATTACAACTTTCATAGTCATGGTAGCTCATAAAAAATAGCAAAGGGATAAGACTGAGTTGTACTTGACCTCAAATAATGAGGGGAGAGTTTTTAAAGATATGGACTTGGACACTATAGCTTTGAATAATGGGAACCAAAATTGGTCCAAAATCTTTTGGACCATTGAGGAGATGTAAGCCCTAACTAAGGAGGAGCAAAGGAATGCAAACATTCTAAGGAGATATAATGACCTAGTTTCTATTCATATGGCTAACCTACACTACACTGCCACCAAGCTTGAGCTACTTCAATGCATTGATGTCCTTGCTCCTCTTTTCATTGACTATAAAATTGAGGGTGACTAGATTGTACATAAATTTATCCTTAAGAAGATAGGATATATTTATCCCTTGGCTTTTTAGAGATACTATAAGTTATGTAAACCCTAATTAGACCTGATAATCATTAAAATGTGGACTAAAGAGCACATTTTGAACACAATCCTTACCCCATGGTTTCTCACTAGGACCCAAGTAGTCTAGGACCCCATAGGAAAAATCCCAAATGTCCAATTTAGGGAGGGAATTAGGATAATAATGACCTTGTTGAATAGGTTATGCAGAGCTCCCTCCACCACTCACATTGACAAAATTTGGGTATTGTTTGTTTATTTCATGCTTGAAAAAGGACTCACTCCTCCATTGGCTGAGATGATTAACATTTGCTTGAAGTCCCAATTCATAGCAATCAATAAGAAATCAAGAAAATAATTTTACATGATGTCCTATATTCTAGATGCCCTCTTAGCTTCCACCTAGATCCTAAATATCAAGAATTAGTCACTTGATGGGAGACCCATTGTCTCCCATCATTATTCCAAACTCTATATATTCAAATATAAGCACAACATGTAGTTCATCTATGATTATGTTTATCCATCCTTAGTGGAATCCATCATAAGAATTCCCATGAGTAGGGTCAGCCCATTGATTAAGAAATATGTGGAATCGGTAGGGGACATTTGGTTCTACCCTAATTGCATAGTAATCAAGATTGAAGGAACCTTGAAACAGCCCTTTAGGTTGTCCATCTATGTGTCAACTAAGCTTGTAGATCAGGAAGTGGCTTACCAAATTCTTCACAGTATAGATGGATTTTGTAAGTAAAAGAGGAAAGGCCTTCCCCATCCCTTTTCATTGATAATTAGTAGGATTATTTTACAAAACTGGGAGCATGTAAATATTATTTCCTAACATATGGAATCCTTCACCTTGTATAAGAATGATTTGATATAGTGGGATCCTAATGGGGTAGTCACATAGCATCTAAATTTTAGGACCATAAAAAAATAATATGAGTCATAGCGTAGTGTTTATGACCCATTTTACATCAGAACCTCTAGTTTCTCATAAGTATTGGCTAGATTGAAAAAACACAAAATCAAGATGCAGCCTAAATTGGCTAGGGGAGATAGCAAGCCACAAGGTGAGATATGAAAAATGGGGCACCTTTAGTACCATTTATTGATTGGACCTTATAGGACCCCTCAAGAACAACCAAAAATAAAAGGGCAGTAGCCCCAATCATAGGTTACACAAGGTCCTAGGAAAGAAAAATTAGAAGAGAGACCTGGTGAAGGCCCATCATCCTTAGCCCTACCCCAAAGACTAGCATATCTAGTTGAGTATCTAGATATGATTACCTTAGAGCCAAATGAGATAGTGGAGTATATACTTAAGATGATTGTTGAATCTTATGGGTCATAAGATGAAGAAGAACAAAAGGAAGAACCCCAAGCCCAGGTAGAGGAGGTTGAATAAGACAAAGCAAAAGAGGTTATTTTGGACTTAGTTTTAGTATCACCCCAATAGAAGAGAAAATAAAAATTAGTCTGGGCCTAGTTGGGAGGAAGAAGCCCAAGTTGACCTTCACCCACCCCATGAGTGAGGTCAACTTGTTTAGTGAGGAATATCCCATTCATGGACTTATTATCCCTAAATGGTTTATCTATGAGAAAATGCATAAGAAACCTACCTTATCCCATTCTTGGGCCTTGACCAATATAATTAGCATTAATGTCCATGGGGAAATCAAGCCATGGATATTGGCTTTTATGAAGGAAGAAGAAGAAAGAAGAATAGTTGTTATAAGAGCATCAAGTGGCACAAAAATGGACACCCCAAGTACATCAAGTAGCACAAGGATAGATGTCTTAGAACCTCCTAAGGTAATAGAGTCATCCACCACAATACAATTCAATCCTAAGATATCAAGATTAGAAAGAGTAATCACCAAGAAAACCATGGTTGGAGGTGAGGAATTCATCTTTCAAAAGGTTGAGCCATTTTTAAGATTTTCTCCAATTGGAGGATAGTAGCTTGGTGAACACCCCATCCATGAGGACATAGAATGCTTGATTGATGCTTATTAAACTCAAATTATATCAAGAATAAAGGGCATGAAACAAAGGATATATAACTTGGAGAAGGAAAAGGAAAATCTAGAGACCCAGGTGGTGTTATTAATCCCAGAGGCAATGGTAAAAATGCTTGATGAATCTTTCTATGACATGGTTGATGCCTTAAAATCAATAAAGCTAAGGAAAAGTGTATTGGCATAGTATAATATAGTGGCTAAGGGTCTAATAGCCTAATGGAAATCTTTAGAAGATAAATTAATAGGGTTAATCAACATACAGGTTGGAAGGTAGATTCTTAGGTTTAGAACAATTGGTTTGGGACATTTGAATGCAATTATAGGAATAGTTATTAACAAAGTCCAGAATCTAAGTGCTTGGACAAAAGATATAGAGAGACTCTTAAAGGATGATGAGAAGTTAGTAGAAAGGATTGAATAGTTCCTTGGGACCATGCTCACTCACCCTACACAACCCACTATTCTAAGCATCATAAAAGATGATGAGTTCAAGTGCAGGGCTACTTTGGTGACATAAGAAATAAGAAGTAAAACTCAAGGTCAATCTGGGATAGACAATAATAGGATCTAGGACATGATCTTTAATACAGGAGAATTGATAACTAAGGCTAAGAGCATCAAGCAATACATGGCTAGAATTGATAGAGAATTGAATGATTTAGCTAATAAAGAGGAAGAGTGTCTCCTAAAACTGACTGTTGACTTAAAACTAATCAATGAATAACACCAAAATGTCATGAACATCCTTTAGCAGTAACAAGTGAGTTTTTAGGCACAGGGCCCACTAATTAATTAATATTCTATTTTATAAAAGCATTGTAATATTTAAATGTGGAATATTCTTTTTTAAAGGCATATGCTAGTTTTTTAGCATAATTACCTCTAGGTCAGTCCATTTAAAAAAGCAAATGTATTCTAGAATTATAAATAAGCATAGTTGTCCTTATCTTTATACATCTATAATCTTGTAAATGACTGGTATACTACCTTGTCCTTATATAAAAGGTATTACTGTCATTTTGTAAAGAGAGGGAGTTTTGAGAAAAACTTGTATACCTTGGAGCCATTAATATAAACAAGGAATACTAAAAAAAATGAGTTTGTTTGTGTCAATTATTTTCATGACTTCTTTCTCAATTGTTAGTTTCATGTCTTGAATTTGAATGGTTTCATGAATTCTTAATTTGTATCTTTGATACAGGGTTGCTAATTTGTGCTTACACTAGATTAGTTGAATGATCTTAACTTTTTTTCATTTCATTTGTTCTACATTAGGACGTGAAAATGTTATTTAAATACAATAACAAATATTTAAGGTAAATTTAGCTCTTACTTGTACTTCTTCATATTATCCTTAGAAGTTTGCATGGTGTATAGTGAGATCTGAGCTTATGCTATTTTGCATTATATACTAGTTGAATGCATGTTCAGTTGTAATTCAAACTTTGTCATAATGTTTAATTCAAGGATCAATAATCACATATTTTCCTTATGTCTTACCCTTCTATTTTGCTTCTTTTTTAGCCAAATCACATTAGCATAGATCTCATTGTAAATATTCATAAAGATTAGTCTTTAGTATAGATATTTGGTCATAATTCACTAATATTATCATAGGTAATTCAAAATTCATAAGGACCACGGTGGATACCAACTACCAATCAATATAAATTTCTGGAACAGTTAATTTGCTTTACCTTTATTTCACCACAGGTAACTAGATTACCAAAAACTTATTACTCATGCCATGAGTTCCTAGAATTCTAAAATAATAAGTGTTCTTAAACACTAGTATCACCTATGATACACATAGAGGCATCAACACCATACTTTTTCCAAGCACTTTTGATACCCCATAGGGTTTCGGTAAAATAGTCCATGTTCCAAATGTTTAAAACACATCAGAACCTGTATGCTTCATCAAACCATACAAGAGCTTCTTATGTGGGCCAAAAATGGCCAATAGGTGCCAGAGATAATATACCTCTTTGTACTTAGAAGATTCCCAGGTAATAATTTTAATTTAGGTATATCCTTGGCTAAGGTTTGAGGAATAGTGGGATGTAGTGTCAATATATTGTCATAGCTTGTGATAATGCATAGATGAATGGTTATCTATGTTGTGGAAGCAATAGATACACCTATGAGTAGTCTTGGTAGGTGTACTCATAAGAGGTAGAAAAATAGGAGTCGAGGGAGTTTAGTATAGGAAATAATCTCTAGTCTAGTGAGCAACAACTTTATGAATGTCATAATATGATTGATCAGCCCATTTGGTAGATGAAGGAGCGAGTTGCAGTAAAGGAAGTAAACCATCACCAGTAGATGGGGGTTTGGTGGAAATATTAGATAAGGCTTGATAGAAGGAATAATAGGATCAAAGATAGGAAGAGACTCAATAAAGGTGGGATTAGGAAAATGGGATCTAAATTAAGCTCTGGTAAGGGGGAGGTGGGGTCCATAAAAGGCTAAAGGATAGTCTCACACATCTTAGGGATAAGTAGGCTATAGGGGTCATGGTATCTATCAAAGAAATAGGGCATAGTTACAGCATGATCTATAAGCATACTCATATGAGGTTCTTTAAAAATTAGAGGTATGTGCACCATCTCTACCCTACAATAAAGAGTAAAAATGCTAAAATTAGGAATGATATAAGATGCAACACAAGAATATATACTAAAAGACTAAAGTAAAGAGGAATGATAACAAATAATCTCAGCATCTTGGGCCTAAATAAGACCTCCTATGAATGTATCATCTAAGGTATAACCATCATCATAATCAAGTATATGAAGATCAATGGTGTAGGTAGGGATGACCTTGTCATCTGATGTGGTGTGATGAATGGAATGTCAAGTCTTAGTTAAGATAATGAGGATCTCATCATAAGGTGATTGATTAGAATGAGGTTGAAAATAAGTGGGAAAATGAGAGATGAGATTAGGTGAGAGATTAAAAGTTTTAATCTTGAGATTGGTCTCATCAGGCTCATTATCATCAAAATCTAGGACGTTAGGGGGAATATTCTTGATGAGTTTGGGATGACCATTGTAACTTCAATTAGAATTGATGGGAAAATTAAATCATTAAGATTCACAAAATGGAATACTTGGAAAGGTTTCAAGGGTAGGAATCTTGAATACACCTCAGTCTTGGGTTTATTCAAAATTTCAAGGGTTATTGTCACCTTAAATCCTATAGATGGATCCATTGCGAGGAAATTTAACATATTGGCAAGCAGAAGAGGCAACTACTCTCATACAATGAGTCCATGGCCTACAAAGTAAAATGTTGTAGGATAAAGTAAAGTTTAATATCATCACCTTCATGTGAATGGTGATAGGTGGGATAGTAATGGGGAGACACACCTAAATTAAAGGAGGAATTTTCCTTCAATCATAGCCTTGACATGTGTTGCATGTGTATTTAAGATTCCATTCAAAATATCTAAGTGTTTTGATAAAATCAAGAGAGGTAATATAAGTGATGGAACCCTCATCAATCAAGGCACATTTCACTTGGATATCACCAATTTGGACACTAATAAAAATAGGAGGATCATCCATATGAAGTAGAATCTCATCAAGAATCATATAAGTAATGGTAAATTTGAGGGAAAGAGAAGTTTCCATTATTTCATCAACATGTATGGAAATCTCTTTGTATTATTGAAATATGTTATCTTCTAAGATAGATAAGGTAGCTTCACATCTTTCTAGGGGAGGATGAAGGATGTTCATTTTGAATAAAAGCTACAGAAGATGGTTATCATGATGTGGAGAGTTCTGCATTAGTTTGAGAAATGGGATTTGAGATGGGAGATTAGTGAGTTATATGATAGGATACCACTCATCATAACCCATACAAAGATTGTTGGAAAGAGTCATATAGTGTTAAAGGAGGTCCTCAAAAGGATGAGTTGAAGTACATGTTAATTTATGTTGAGAAGAGGCAGAAGGTTTAATTAGAGGATAATGTTGTAGATTATGGTGACAAGATGGAGTAGTTGATGCAGATGTGGTTTGGGATAGATGGGAAGAAGTGTTGATAGAATCTTTAGTATCATTGGTGTTAGATAAAGAAGCTATAGGGATGGTAGAAATGGTATGAAAAGTGTTATCCAAGGGAGGTGTTGGAATTATTTCATCAAAATTTATAAAGTGTTCTTTCCCCAACTCATTTAAGTGAGTTGGAGAAGAGTTTTAGATAACACAAAATGTGTGAGACAATAGAGGTGTGCAGATGGGTTGAAGATCAATTAAAGAAACCACCCTTTACATGTTAGTCATATTAACCACATTCTCTTCAAGAGTTGGGTCAATAAGACTATCCACATTAATGGTAGAAGGGGTAGGTTTGTCTTGGTTATCTTGGTGATTTGGAAGAGGATCTTTATAGATGGCCAAATGAGCATTAGCATGATTCAAATATTGAGATTTAGTTTATGCTTCATGGGATTTGAAAGCAATGTCATAGGCTTGTTAGCATTTATGAATGATAGATTCATGGTCAAAATTGGGACCAAGAAGGAAATACATAGATAAATTATGAATATACCTATAGGTCTTATGAGAATGACCCCAACTAGTATGAAACCAACAAAATTTATTGGAATCATACCAAGATTTCCCGGGATGAGTGAGGTCAAGTTCTCATAGTAGAGGCCTTGGTAGACACTTTAGTAATTCTACTAAGGATAAAGGTTTGTGAACATTGATGTTATTTGTTGAAGATAAATGAGGACTAGTGATGTGGTTGGGAGGGAAAGCTCATTTCAAAGATTGGTTAGGTAAAATAGCTTGAATAGTGTGAATGGTATCATAAGAGTCCATGACACCATCATTGGTAACATGACAATTCTTATTCTTGAATAACATAAGAGTAATCTTAGAAGGTTGAGATGGATTGAATTAATGCATAATTAAATATTAATTCTTAGCTTGGTGAATATCCTCCTCCAAAGTATGTGGAGAGAGAAGTTAGACCTGATATTGTAACTTTAGAAAAAGAGTATTGGTAAATGGATGGAAAAGGTTATCATCAGCCATATTATGTTCACATTTTTTAGATAGTGCCTTCCATCATTTCATGAAATCTTGGATAGTTTCTATCTCAAGTTGCTTACAAATTATAAAATGGTCCAAGGTATTCTAAGGGAGATCACTAGTTTGGAACTCTTGGACTAGAGCATTAACTAAATCTTCCAAACTAGTAATAAAAATCGATTTAAGATGGTTGTACCAATCTAAAGCATCACCCGTGAGATTTTTTACTCAAATATTGGTAGAGGCAAAGGTATTTAAGTTGACCTAATCTTTATATATATTTACAAATGATTTTAAATGAAGAGTAGGATCAGTTGACCTATTATAAGAAATGTTAGGGGTGATACCTCCTATATCGATATTAGCAATTTGAGATGTAAGAGGTTCATTTTGAATATGTTTGATTATTTTATTAACTAGAGGATGTTGAGGGATAATATTACTTGGGAATCCCTAATAAGAGGTGGGGGAACATTTTGGTTATGTGTTCCCCATAGCATCTATTGAGGGTGGGTTTGAAGATGGATAACATGATTTTGTATTTACATCATTTGATTTACATTGTTATTTTGAAAATAATTCATTTGATTAATATTTTGTAATAGGAGTTGATGGGTTTGAGTTGTATTATGGTTTAAATCATTAGAGTTGGTAGGAGAGTCTTGGGTACCACTATGGGTGTTAGTAGGATCTTGAGAAGAGTTATTAGTAAGTGAGGCACTAGTGGCATAATTTATTTGTGTGGAAAAAGATGAAATAGTAAAGGTATGAGGATAAGTAGAACTAGAAGCATGATTACCATGCATATAAAATGATACTTTAGTGGAAGAATTGAGAAGAGTGGGTTTTGGAAGAGATCCACTAGATGAAAACATACCATGTTAGTAGAGATACTAGGCATAGAGGTAAAGGAAGTCAAAGAAGAAGTCATGGTATGAGAAGGGGTCAAAATAGAGGGAAGAGGTTGGGAAGAAAATAAGTTAGTATCCCTAAATCCATGTGAGAGTGTGGGAGAATGTGAATGAGGCTCCTTTACTCGACCACTTATCATGAGTTGGTAAATAGTAAAAAGATCCTTTCCTTGGAGTTGAGGAAACTCAATGATGAAGAAGATAATTTATGGTGTATACTCTAATTTGGGTTGATCTTCAAGTGAGTAGAGAGGATTATGAAGTGAAAATTAATGAGGAGGTGTCCCATAGTTTATAGTTTGAGTGGATATATGAACATTAGTTTCATTTAGGATAAGAGCCATAAGTTATTTATGGGAGAGCCTATTATGGTTAGTAAGACACATCATATCTATTGAATTCAAATCAGTACTATCTTAAAATATTAATTTAATGATGAAGGAGAGAGATTAGGTAATGCAAATTTTGATGCAAAATCAAGGTGATAGGAAGGGGCAGATAAGAATACAAGGTCAATTGGGTCAACCTAGTACTAGAAACAAGGTCTAAAAACTAATTTAACAAAGATACAGAATCAATAGGTTTGACCTAATACTATAACCTAAGATAGATAATAACCTGATAAGGATATAGATTTGATAAGGTCAACCTAGTACTATATCTTGATAATCAAAAATGAATACTAGGTTGACCAGGTTGACGTAGTATTGCATGTAAGGGAAACAAACAGTCTGTAAGATATTGTGTCGAATAGAATGATAGTGTACTAAATTTAGGGGAAAAGTTTGTAATATACTTTGAAATTAAAAAAATGGAATTAAACACACAATCAATTAGGTCAATTAGAATGATCTAATTGAGGTATATAACACAAAACCTTGATGCTGACCAATGCAAGTTTTTGTAATACAACATATAATGAGTAAAGAACAAGTAGTCAACTAAAAAGTAAATGCTAATTAAGTGGTAATCTTGAGTGTTGTTTGATTATTATAAATTGTTATTTTAAGTGTGATAGGGAAGTCAGATAAAATTAGAGAACTAAACATCAATCTATGGATGTTTTTAGGACATTTAGGTTGAAAGGGATTTGTGTTGGCAATGGTATTGGATTGTTATTGTGGCTTACCCCCTCACTTCATAATCTGGTAGCAATAAAGGTGTCAAGTGCTTTTCCAATATATACCATTAACCATGTGTTTATACTTGGATAGAAAACCAAGTTGAATTTACCCCTTGGTGATGAAATCCAAGAAGGTAGGCCTTGGGTAGACAAATGTTTAAATGCATTTTGAAATTATGTGATTTGCTAGTGTGTGCAAGAAAGAACAAATAGTGTAACTAAATAGTATATTGAAAAACCACCTAATTAGACTATGTGATCTACTCTAATCATGCAAATAAATTAAATTGAAAGTGTGAAGTAATTACTATCAAATAGTTGTTAATTCCCAATTTGAAACACAATATAGAGTTAATTCAGACAATAATGTATGCAAACATTATAGAACAAAGTCAATAGTGTAGCTACTATACTACAAAAGCAAGGGTCCTTAATAACTAATTCAACTAGTTCAACCTAGTCTCTTGGACAAAAGATATAATACATAACTAAGTTGACCAAGTTGACCTAGTTTGTTGTATGATGGTAGTTTTAAAGATTGTAAACTTTGAAAACCAAAACTGTAAGGAAGAATTGAATTGAAAGAGGGAAAGAAAGGAACCTTGGTGGGTTGGAATATGTTAAGGATTTTGAAATTTATGTTTAATTTCCTTGAAAATTACTTGTAAATTTTTCCAACTATGTTGATTGGGTTAACCTAGTTTTGTAATTCTTTGTTTCCTAAAGCCTGTTAAGATGACTATACTAACTTGGTCAACCTAGTATGTTTTCTAGTAGTTGTCTAGAATATTATGTCAACTTATTTAACCTAGTTTTTTGTCTAGAAGTGAATAAGATTATTATGTCAAGCTATTTAACCTAGTAACCTATATTTGATGAAGACCTACACAAAAATAATAGTCATTTTTTATGTGATTGTGTGTTAAACTTGTGCACAGAAGTTAGAAACTATATTGCCCCTATTGACCTAGTATCACAAATATAGAAAAATAATAAATAAAATGATAGAAAATGAAAAATGTGAAAGAAAAATTTCAAAGGTTAGATTCACATCAGGTTCACCAAAATGTATTAAAACATAAATACATCAGATCTAGAAATCATCCTAGCTCAAAGAAGATAGATCCTACTTACAGTTTTGATTGGAGATACATTAGATAATTGAAAACATGACCAATATTTGGATCTAGTAGACCCAATTAGGTTATTTCTTACCATAATAATAATACTGGAGAGGGTTATAAAGCCTCTAGTCAATAAAAATCATGCAATAACCCTAATTCCTATGTTTTCATATTCACTATACTAATAACAAGTAAAGCAAAGAAATCTAATCTAGTGCTCACCAAATCTTGTGGCACAAAGTGGGGGCAATAAAAAACAAAATTAAACATACATAAGAGACATATACTCATGTTAGTGTATATGGAATCCTAATGCATTGAAGAGAAGTGTAAATATATATCTATCTACTCTTACAAAGGATGAACAATGTTATGAATACTTACCTTTGAAGATGAACCCACCGAGCCTTAATCTCTCCCTTGAACAAGGTGCTTTGAAAGAGGTGGTTTTGGTATGTAAGGATTACAAGGATAAATTATCTCTAGACTATACAACCTATCAATGCATCCAAAAGACTTATCTACAATATAATATCTATATCTCCAAAGAAAGTATGAAACCCTAAGCTTGTTCCTCAAGTAGAATGGTGGATAAGCAGGTGCATAATATCTCTTAATTATTCTTCTCTTCTCTAAATAATGGAAACCTAATCTTTTATATATAGGTGGATTTAACCCTAATCCCTTTTGAAAGTTTTGACCAATAGGATCAACCCAGTTGACCTAGTATCATTATTGACAAAAACTCACTAGGTCATGGGCTAGGTCGGCCAAGAGCCGACCTAGACCCTAAATAAGTTTCACCAATAAGAGTACAAGGTCAACCCATTCGACCTAGTCATGTAAACTATCAAAATGGGTTTTAGGTTAGGAAAAAGAGGATGGAAGATGGTAAATGATTGGTGGAGTGTGCAAGAGAGAAGAACAAGCTTAGGGGAATGGTTTTTTAGGAGACAATCATGTAGATAACAAGTGGAAAAAGGGACAATAATCCTATGAAACACCAATGGTATACCCACCCCTTTCCTGGTGTAACCCTTAAATAGTGCACTCAGAGAGATTGAGACTTGACCTACAAGAAAAATAGCATCAATAATTGATAAAAGTTTGAAAATATAATGTGTACACACAAACACTCTTTCAAGTTAAAAATACTTTTTAGGACAAGGCCACAAACAATGAACAAAATTCTTTAAAGTCTCCTCATGTTATTGATTCCCAAGATGTGTTTCATAACCCTCTAACACTTGAGATATCTTTGCACCCTTTATAAATTGGTTTTATTACACTTAAGTTCACATTTTATGATGGCAAGGGTGATCTTGAATAGCATCTTTAAATCTTGTATGTGGCATGCCTTGACTATGCCTCCAATGATAAAATTTTGACCAAATTATTCCTAAGAATCCTCAAGTACTATGCTTTAAGTTGGTTTTATGACATGCATCTCCAATCTATGAAAGCATTTAAACCTCTTACAAATCAGTTTTTTACACACTTTTCCCTTCATATTTCTAAAAATATTTCCTATGCTCAAATTACCAAAATTAAATAAGGAACAAATGAACCTATCAATGAATATGTCTTTAGGGATAATATAATGTTATCTAAAATAACCAATCCTATGGTAGATAATGTGTTATTGAAGACATATTCAAGTAAAATTTGCTTACTCTTTTACATGATTCCATTATTTTCAAGAAGTTTAAATCTTTTGATGACTTATATCATGTTATACAAGACCATAAAATGAATCTTATTTCATTGAATAAGCTCAAGTATGTAGTAAACACACCAGTTGCATCTACATATACTACCAAGTTTACAAACAAACCAAGTTATCAAGTAAAACCTACAGAGCTTAAAAAAGAAATAACTAGCATAGTTAACATAGTTTCATATCAGCCTAATCAGCTTGTCTTATCTAGTGCAATGAAGAGAAAATTTACACATTTACTTGAGTCTCATGCCTCACTACGCTCATGGTTATTAGAATGTCATCTTATTTATCTCCCTCATCTTATAGAGGTTGATATAAATAGACCTCTACCCAAAGGATGTGATGTAAATGCTTATTATTATTATCACCAGGGATAAGGATATTTTATGAACATATGTTTTATCTTAAAGCATAATTTCTAAGACCTAATTTATGACCAAAAGATTAAATTTGATGATCCTCCAAAGGAATCTAGGTCACAACATGGTGATCACCACAAACAAAAAATATTTAACAATCCTTTTCAAGACCATTATAAAAAGGAACTAAAAGTGAAAATAGCATATAATTCACATCCTCCTCCATCACATTATGGTCACCCATTACATGGGATTATTGTTACTTATAAATGACATATAGCTCCTATGGTGTAGAGACCTTCTATTTATTTTGATGATAGTGAGATTAAAGATGATGACTCTAATATCCATTCAAGCATACCTTGATAAACACCCTATACATAGTGTTATGATTGATAATGGTGTAAGTGATAACATTTGCACCATGACATTACTTATGCACTTGGATTATACTCATCATGATTTGCATCCTTTTACTATATCAATTAGAGCATTCAATGGGACCTCCCAAAAGGTTCTTAGTGAGATTGGCCTACCTTTATAAGTTAGTCCTACATAAATGATTACTACCTTTTCAATTATACCTTCCATAATAATCTTTGATATGTTATTTGGAAGACCTTAGATCTATACACTTCGAGCATTACCTTCTATAGTACATGGGTGCATTAAATACATTTAGGTCAATCAAATAATTATAATTTTCAAAATTTCATATAAACATCCTCTTGAAAAACATAAATTTGTACCTAGATACTTAATTACCAAGCCTACTAAGGCTGATTCACTACAACAAGGTAAGCAATAGTAACTTCCCTTTATTAGGAATCTAATACTTGAGAGACCATTAGTGTAGAGACATACAGTGGATTCCACATAATCCTTGTTTACTAAGCACCATGTTTAGATATCTAAAACACCTAAACATGTTCTTATTATTTTTATTCCAAATAAACCATAAATAACTCAATGATGGGTTCCACAAACCCCTATTCATATTACTCCTACTATTTCTCCAACACCACAAAGTCATATTTACATACGCAAAGCATCACAAACACTACAAGAAAAGATTTTATAGTTATACATGTTCCTTAGCATCATCACTAGATTATTACACCAAGTTCATAATGGGAGATATCTATGATCACCCTTTGGATGGGATCATAGGATAGTGTTTCCCTTTCACATTCTAAAAATACCAAAAAAATCAAAAATACTCAAACATACAAAAACATTTTTGGCACCTACTTGTTCTATTGGAATTTTTTCATCTGTGTTAGTTCCATGTTAATGGATGGAATATATGTTACATATACATACACATGTGTCATGATTATACTTGAGTCTGATACAAGCATACACAAATACATGATCTATTCATTTTTTAGATGTTAGGCCTTTTCTCTACTCATGTCATATGGACATTGGGGGCATCCACCTCTATGATCATGATACTTCTAAAACATATCATTATATGCTCACTCTACATTATCATGTTTTGATCTCATATACATACTTACACATGCCTTTATCCATGCTTATATCCTACACAATGTACTTGATATGCTATGAACTTAACATTTTTTGCGACCACATTTGGTCCATAGGCTACTATGACATGTTTATGCTTATTGCTTATGATTTCTTTCATGTACTTCCTTAGGCATCTTGCCTCATTATTATCTTACTTGTTTGAGCATTTGAATATGTTCCTTTATTTGTGTCCCCCATGTCTAAGTGTGTTTTCTCTAACATTTAAACATGTCATTGATTATTGTATGGACATTTGAATATGTCATCATTGTTTTTATGTACATTTAACTAATTCATGTCTTTTATATTGTGTTGTATTTGAACATGCCCCCTATTTATAGTCTCCTTAGACCATTTCCTTTTGACTTGCTTTTGAGGGCTCTTTTATGTGTGTGTGTGTTTAAATGATATTTTATGATTATGTAGCACCCCAATCTTGTACACTTGGTAAACTCATGACCCTAGTTATTCCTATAAGGCCCTATTTTGCATAGTACTTATCTTTGATAAAGATGACTATGAAATTATGACTTATATGTTTTGATTATTGAATTATTTTTTTAGTCACATCCATTTGAGATGTGGAAGGATTTTATGAAATATTTCCATGTGCTGGGAACCAAGGGAAATATCTATTATTAATCATGTTTTGATTACTTGTTTATGAAATAATAATGCTTACATTTCATTTATGTAATGTTTCTTAATGAAATTAGATTATGCCTATGAGATATATTGACTTAAATCATGTTGAATCATTGATTCAAAGTTTATGAAATGGAAACTACTTATGTATTGAATCATATAAAATTATCTATGTGGATGTTTATATTCCATGAATGATTGGATATGGTTAATTGATTAAAATTGCCTTGTTTGAATAAATTTTGTAGCTTCGGCTATTAGGTTAGAGGAATTTTATGTGTGAATTGAGTGTGTAGGAACATGAAAAAGTCTAATGAAGGAAAGAGACTATGTCAATCATGGTTTTATCACTAAAACAACTTTAACCCTTCTTAGACCCATGTCAAGTAGTCAGTTTCTTGAGTTATAATTCATCACCTTTCTTGATTTAACATATGTTTTAGGAAAATATCCCTTAAGCTTGGTTGATGAAATTTGTTGTCTTTAGATCATTTGATCTTGCAGCCAATGTCTAGAATGTCTAGTGGCCAATTGGTATATCTTCCATTAATTTCCTTAATCTAGTTCAAGTGGGAAGAGGTAAGTAAGTTGGGGAAGTAATCACAAAGAAGCTGGTGAAGATGTCATGCATCTTAATGAAGCATGGAAAAGAACATCCCTTAATAAGGCATGGGTTGGAAAGTAAAGGGAGGTTAGTATATTTTAAGATGTCTATATGTAGGATTTAAACTCTTGTAGTTTAGAATTTTTTGCAAAATCAAAAGAAAAATAGGCTAAGTAAAGCAGAAGAAGAAGTAGTAGATAGGAAGAGCTGGTTAGAAGAGGTGAGCCTTAGATTACTAAAGGATATCACCTAGGTGGCATTGAATTTGATAGGTGAGATTTTTATTAACCTATATTTTAAACTATTTCCTTGGAATTAAATTATTCTATTATTTTTTATCTTCTACTTTCAAGAGAATAAGACCATTTGGCTTATTTTGTCTATTTTATTATCTTATCCATGGTTGTGCATTGGTGATCATGTAGTTCTCACCTATTTGAGGGCCTTGGAGAGGTTGTTCTTCCTTATTTGAATTAAATGATTTATATCTTATTGTGTGTGGTGGTCTGAGAGCAACATCTTCATGTTGCTAGTGTATCAATGTTCTCCTATGTTGGAAATGGTGGAAGGTTGTTTGATCCTACCATGAATGTTCTAATAATAATGTGTCAAAATAATCTTATGTTGTGCATGGTGGAAGGTTTTTTGACCCTTACTTGTTTGTCATATTGGTAGTATCTAAACACATCTTATATTGGTCATAATGATAGGTTGTTCAACTCTTCCATCACCATTATAAGGAAGTAATAGAGTAGACATACTCTTGCTAATCACATATTTTGGCAAAGCCTTATTATGTTTTGAAAGCTTGTTTACTATTTTTATATTTATAAATTCTTATCTTCACTTGAATGATCATTTGATTGTTTATTTTCTTTGTATTTGAGACTAAGAATCTCTTTGGGTAAGAACCAAGAATAAAACTATAGGTGGTGCATGGTCATTCCCTTGTGTTAAGATACCCTAGCTTATGTATCCACCATTGCATTTACAAATTGATATAAACATGCATAAAATTGGTAGTCTCAATATCAAGGGTGTCTATATCCTCAACTTAATGATGACAAAAGGTTGGGTGGTGAGCCTTACTTCTTATGGCCAAAATATGCTTTAGAGCAAATGAGGAGCATTGTTGAAAATTGATTGGTCCCTCATTATTTATTCAAGTCTATAGATGTGATCTTACTTATGTAAATAAATAAATGAAATATGATGTATTATTAATGCTTTAGTATCCATCCTACTTGTAATATACTTACAAAAGAAAGTTTGGATAATATTCTAGCTATGGATTAAGATATATGTTTTCTATTTAATGAAACTTCAGTGTTAAAATAAGTTATATCTATTATGAATAATTAATTATGGGATATTGGGAAAAATCATATATGTATCCAAGGCTTTATCCTTATTACACTTTTAAATAAATTTATAGGTTGATTTATTTACTTAAATCTTTATCTTGAGTGGCTTGTTTATAAAGCATTATGCTTCTCTTTATAATCTGAATATGATGAGTTAATGAACTTTAAATTATTTAAAACTAAGTATAATATATATATTCATGAGTTTTAAATAGATACAAATGGAAAACATTTGTCTCGGAGATACTTATCCACCAAAACAATCTTAGAACTAACCTTTTAGGAATATAGAACCCTCTTTTTTACCTTACCCTTCTTTCCCCTTTTTGAGTTTCTTTGAGATCTACCCACTTTAGAATAATTATCCACCCATAAAAATCACTTAGTGATTACTTTCTATTAGATTACATGCATCCATCCATAAAACCTAGTTGAACAACCCATAAGCTCAACATGTTATTCCATCACCTAGTTATTTCAACTGCATACCTACAATGTGTGCCTTGGAATTGGAACCTTATTCTATAGAGATCCAAAAATGTTATAGGCTAACTCATTTAACCTTTTATGGTGTGTATAAAACCCACATCAACATTAATTACCTTATCCTTTAGCCTTTAGTATATTTACTTTGCATAATGATTTGCTTTAGCCATATTTTTCTTGGGCTTCTCTTCATGGCTTTTGCCTTGGCCAATTAATTATTTTGGCCCCTTTGTTTTAAAGTTTTCCTTAGTTGATTTCATAAAAAAATTATGAAGTGGTTAAAATTAATCCATGTTTCATCATCTTGTTAACTTAGGAGTAACCTCATCTTAGTCTACTATATGGTTGACATCAGTCCAATCGACTAGCAGGATGTTGCCATATGGCATCATCCTGGTGACTCATGATCCTAAAGATGATCATATTAGAATATTACCTCTAGGATAGTAGGATATTAAAACATGGCATCATATTAATGACATGTAATCCTATTGATAATCATATAAGAATCTTACTTCCATGTTAATAGGCTAGCAAGATGTTTCTATGTGGCATCATCTTGGTAACTCACAATCTTGGAGATGACCATATAAAGAGCTTGCCTCTAAGGCAGAAAGATAATGGGATGTTTCCACATGTCATCATCCTAATAGTTTTTATGCCTATGGTTGTAGGTGCAAACATGAAATTTTATAAGATTATTAGGTAAACAATAGGATGCCACATGGTAAGAAAGATCCCCAAGAGCCCAAAGAGAAGCTAGTATGGCTTTGGAGCTTGTCAAATCAACCACATGGAGACAGTTGTGTTTCAATGACTGAGATTAAATTTGATGATCATCTCAACATCACTATGCAGTAACCTTTCACATGAACTTGAGAATGAGTTCCTATGTGCTAAGATGAATGTATTGAGATTTTGATTTCTTAATTATATGGCATGTATTCTTTATGGGATTATGATAGTTGTAATGATTGTGCATATGTGTATATGATTGATGTGAGTCCTCATTTTTATTCATATATTTTACTTGTTTATTGTAGGAATATTGTGTCATGCCTATATTTTAGGGGAAAAAATAGGCATGATAATTACTCTTAGTTCTACACATGCCTTACTTCCACAAGCCTCGCATCTACTCTATCTTGTGCCCCTTGGCCTATATCTTAGTCTAAAAAAACTTATATTGATGACATATACATCATATCTTTCCCAAAATGTTTAAAATGTAATTATCTTACACCAATGCAAGTTTTAAGCCTATGCCCACTCTCTTTCTCCTTAGACACTAATGTCTAGGTTAGACATTAGTGTTGACATTATTATCTTAGACTAATGCAAGTGTTTAGGGCCTTAAAGTCATCTAATTTACAAATTAAATGTATTAATATGGTCATCCTAAGTGCTTTAATGTAATTAATATGCTGGTAGGATTGGTATAAATATAATTTCAACCCTCATTCATTCCTCGCCTAACAATCAAACCAAAAGAGCACTCAATATACATTCAAGTTACAAAAAGATTTCTTATATTACCATAACTCTAATATCATTAAAATTAATATCCCAATTACAATTTTGAAGTATTAAAGGATCAATCACAATGCCATATTTTCTAAGTTACAAGCTAGGTCACTATTGTACTTGCTTAACACATTACATGATTCACACACAAGCCAACACATAGAGGAAAACTACATGATTTTTAGGCCCTCTTATGGAATATTAGCTATGTAGGTAGTGACATTTTTATAATAGGGTCATTTTGGGTCAATTCAACATCATGTTCTCACTAACCCATTTTCCCCCAAGGTTACATTAAAGATGTAAAGCTAGGGTTTTGCCATTTGACCAAAAGAAATAGTCCATGACCTAGATATGAATGCACTAGAGTGAAAGTTAAGCCAAACCTAAAATCATCTAGGTTATCACATCCTATTTCAATGTATATTACATATAATACACTAGCATCAAGATCAGAAACTAACATTGGCATAACTATCCCAGGTTGATATAAGTGTCTAGAGAGCTAGAGGCACTAGATTTAAAATATGATAATTGATCTAGAATCTACTTACTACCTTCTTCCCACCTATACCAAATCCAACACTATATTAGTATCAATAACTAAGTAATTTCTTTTATCATTTATATATATATCATAATTATACTTTCCATTAATAACCTATCTTAGATTTATAAATTTAGCATATGGTACATTTGAGTTTAGCACATTAATTGGCCTACTGTATATATGACATTCACCTTTATGCCCTACATTTTTGTATCCTTAACTCTAACCACTAAATAAGATCCCTATCCAAATTAGGGTTAAACATTTGGTGAACTTGATCTTTGAACATCATTATTTCATAAGCATTCTCGTGTAGATGCTTATCTCTTGCCTTATCATAATCCTTATGTTCTTTTTCTCTTTTATCATGGATGACATTGATTGATTTTATGATTATGACTATGAAATCCTTCAATAATCTCTCCAATATGGGATCAAAATCCATTAGTCTTGTATTCCTCCAATTGTTAAGGTAAATAATATAAAATCCTTGAATGGTGGTAGCTACTATCCCTCTAATCAAGTCCATACTCCCATCCTTTCAAAACATGATGTGATCCATCCCAAAGAGGATCCAAATAATATTCCCTTGCTTTATATACCAAATTTAATCCCTCATAGAGATAAGATACTTTCATTTAATCATGACATTTCTATCAACTCCATAAGGAAATCATGGAGGATTTGTAAATCATTAGTAAATGGGATGTTCGTTTGATTTCATTGATTAAAACCCCTCCTATTCCTACATTTACAAAAAATATTCCCCTCATTATGGGTGATAATCCTTCTTGGACTTCATTTGATATTGAATGTTTTTGAAAGGTTAACCAAGAAATTATGGCATCTTTACCAAGTCATATTAATCTATGAAGAAAAAGGAAATACCCTGCATCTCCAGAGCAAAATAATTTTAATATTTCAAATAAAATACATGTACAAATGTTAAGAAATGTGTCTCAATAAAATGATATTCCTACCACACCAAAATAGGTGCCTCCACCAAAGCTTCCTCAAGCTCCACTTGTTATATCTTTACAAAGGTGCATCATTCAAGTTGTAAATCCATTCCAAGCTCTTCAAATAATACACCAAAGGTACCAAAATTCAAAGATCCATTACCATTACCATTACCAAGGTATCAAAAATTCAAGGATTACAAACTTACACTTATTGTACATTAGGATGATGATTCTCATATGCCTAGGTTCAAAATAGGTGGTGGTGTAGAACCAATGATAACATCTATATCAAACACCACCATCCCTATAGATTATATTATATCTATGATGATCATTATTGAGGACCTTAAAAAATAATTTTATATACTTCAAATGAAAGTGGCTTTCTATAATGTAAATGCATATGTTATCGTATTCAATAATCAACCTCTTATACAATGACTTGAATAGCCTTATCCACCTAGTTTTGAATTACCACATTTACCTATCTTTGGTCACCATAAGGATCCACTTTAGCACATGCTAAATTATGTGTATTTTATTGGTCAATGGGCAAATGATGACAAACTATTATTAAAAGTATCCCATATGAGCATTTATGATGGGGCTCAAAATTTGTTCTATAGCTTACCAAAAGATTACTTAACCACTTTTTAAAACTTGTAAGATGTTTTCTTCTTGTCTTTAAATATTCATGAGGTGACAAAACATACATTATAACATTTTCATAATTTTAAACAATGTGATATGAGTCCCTTCAAGATTATAATATTCAATTTAAAAGTAAATCATATGAGCTAGCATTTTAACCCTCAAATTTGGAACTGCATTTATAGTTAGTAGAGGCCTTCTTTCCCCCTTAAAGTAAAGAGCATTACATAAATAATAAGATTCCTTCACTTATTTACATGCAGATATATGTAGATATGTTGCATTCATACTTATTTATCTAATGAAGCTTAACATTTCTCCTTCCAAGTACCAAAGTTTTATCCCTTAAATAAAGGAAGGAGACCAATTTCCTAAAGAATACTATGAATAAAAATGTGGCATCCATAACCTATATATGACCAATTTACAAATGTCACTTAACATGGGACTAATCCAAGATCTAAGTCCCATATAAGAATATCAAAATGAATAAAAAAATAAGTGTCCATGCTTACAAGATTTAATAATTAATTTATACATGGGTGGCACTTATTTTTGGCATAATAACGTTGATCCTACTCAAGAAAGAACTACTTGTAATGTAAGGGGTTTCCAAAAAATGGGCTTCAATTTAACAAACTTACAAAAACATAGGAGGTTGGAAAGACTCCTCAAGCAACATAACAATATAAATTGCTTATGGTCCTAAAGTAATTCAAACTTGGGTTTGGGTTATGCCTACCACATCTCCATATGCATTTACACTTAGAAATCTTTGGCTATACCAAATGGAAGAAAAATTTGACAAAAATAAACAATGAATTTGTTTTCCTCATGAAGGTAAACTAATACATATTTCCAATGATAGCATTACATATTTTATTACACATGCAAAACATGAGGAGGAACATGTTGTATCCCTTTTCAACCTAGCCAATCATGATGCAAACAATGTAAAAGATCCAACTTGAGGTTGTAAGGTTCATAATGGTGGGAGATATCTATGACCATCCATTGGAGGGAATCATAGGATGATCTTCCTTATCATCAAAAATACCAAAAAAAAAAGGTTCAAAAATACAAAAATATTTTCAGCACCTACATGTTCTATTGACTCATTGGCATCTATATGTAAGTTCCATGTTGAGGACTATCATATAATTTACTCCTACATACACATTCACATGTATACACAAATACATGATACACTTATGGGTGTTGGGCCTTCCCTTTACTCACATCATTAGGATGTTGGGAGTACTCATCTTCTATGATATTGATAAACACATGTTACATGATTTGATGATCACTCTACACTATCATGTTTGAGCTTACATATGTACTTACACATGCTTATTATCCATGATTATAAATTATATGAGGTACTTGATATGCTATGTACTCAAAAAAAAATTCTAACACATTTAATCCATGGGCTACTATGACATGTGTATTTTAGTTGCTTATGCTTTTCCATTACACACTTCCTTGAGTGTTTTGCCTCGTGATTGTCTTATTTTTTTGAGCATTTGAATATGCTTCATTGTATGCATCCCCTGTGCCTATGACCTCTTTCTTGTATATTTTGATATGTAATTGCATTCTTGGACATTTGAATATGTCTTTCCTTTTTTATATATACATTTGACTAAATCATGTCCATTTAATTTTGTGACATTTGAAAATGTCCCTTGTTTATGGTCTCCTTGGACCATTGCCTTTTGATTTATTTTTTAGTGCTCTTGTGTGTGTGTTTATTTATTTGTTGAGCTTGTACTATGACTATCTATATGTTTTCATCTATTTATCATGCATTTTAGGCCTACATGTGATCATATTAGTTCTATGCACTCGAATGTTACATCTACCTAAACATATTTCCTTCTCTATGATACATGGTTACATTCACATAATTATAGTTGTCTTACCCTTTTGATGTGAGATAACTACCAGGTACTATTTTCCCCTCACCTAAAAGTGGGGGTATATATTAATGGTGACATGTCATGGTGATATGGCTTACATATTTTTCATAGTTTCTAGATTACAATGGGGGCATGCTTCAGAAGCATGTTCTCCACATTCACACAGTATGTGATACACCAGTTTTTAGATTTAATGGGGGCTTGTAATTATGATATGGCTTCCGCACATTCATAGTTTTAGATTTAGTGGGGGTATACTTTGGAAGCATGTTCACCACACCCACTCATTTTTTAGCACATCTAGTTTATAGTAGGGGTATGTTTTGGAAACATGTCATCCACATTAGTACTTATATCAGTTTCAAATTTATCCATATATGGTGGGGATAGGATTTGGTAGCATCTCCTCCACACTTACATAGTTTTTTGAATTGGTTAAATCACACATTTATATGATTTTGATACATATTTGTGGTATAATTATATGCATGGTACCATTATTACACATAGTTTCAGCATGAGACAAATCTAAGGTACATATGTTATGAAACATGTTTATAATATTACAAAATACAAATCAGATTTAGATTCTAAAACTATTACACATACTGATACCCAACAAAATTTTATGGACTTTAATACACCAATCTACTATAGTAGTTGGTTGACCTTTTAGTATGGTTGGGGTGATTAAATCACTCAATCTTACAAAAAATTTAGTTTTTAGACTTGATCATCTAAACTCACCAGGTTACAAGTATCATTGGGTTGTAAAATTAAACTAATCTCAACTACCATGTGGTAACTCACTTTTAATCCAAAATTGGGGGCATACTCCTCTCTCTCTCTCTCTCTCTCTCTCTCTCTCTCTCTCTCTCTCTCTCTCTCTCTCTCTCTCTCTCTCTCTCTCTCTCTCTCTCTCTCTCTCTCTCCATTTATATATATTTATATCCTTGGATTTATGTACATTAAAATAATTATATATATATATATATATATATATATATATATATATATATATATATATATATATATATATATATATATTTATCTCAATTTTAGTTTCAAAACTTTTAATGATACATCTTTTACTAAAATAACTTGTTGATAGGCAATATGGTTACATCAACACACAAGTGTAATCCTAAACCGTACTCTTTCAATTTCAATCTATTTCAAGTACTTTTGACCCAAATTATATGCACTAATTATACACTGTAACATGCTTTTGGTTTCAAGCCAGTCACTAGTAAAGCACTTAAACCCAACTCTAGTAAAGCACTCAAATTCAACTCAAGTATAGACAAGGTGTGTATACACACTTTGATCCTTATTCTTTTCCTTTAAACTAGCAATTTCACTACTAGATTAAAGGAGGGACAAATGTAGATGATATTTTATGATTATTTAGCACCTCAATCTTGTACACTTGGAAAACTCATGACCTTGGTTATTCATCTTAGTTCTAAACATGCCTTACTTATGCAAGCCTTGTGTCTACTCTATCTTATGCCTCTTGGCCTATATCTTAGTCAGACCATTATTATATTGATGACACAAACATCTTATCTTACTCATAATTCTTAAAATGTACTTATCTTACACCTTTACAAGTTTTGAGCATATTCCTGCTTTCTTTCTCCTTTAACACTTGCATCCAAGTCAGATATTAGTGTTGATGTTACTATCATGGCCTAATGCAAGTGTCTAGTGCCCTAAATTCATCATATTTTTTAATGAAACTTATTACAATGGTCAGCTTAAGTGTTTTAATGCAAGTTATCTTTTTATAAGATTGTTATAAATACAATATCAACCCTCATTCATTCCTCACCTAGTAATCAGACCAAAAAACACTCAATAAGAACTCAATAAACTCTTAATTTACCAAAAGCTTTCATATTATTCCCTATTCTACTATCATTCAATGGAATAACCTAGCTACAAGTTTGAATTATTAAAGGAGTAGTAATAATTTCATATTTTCCAAGTTAAAAGCTATGTCACCATTGTACTTTCTTTACACATTACATGATTTACAAATAAGCCAACATATAAGGGATAACTACATGAGTATGAGGCCCTCTTTTGGAGTATTGGATATTTAGGCAACACCCTTAGAAAGTGGGGTCATTATGATTCATCTCAACACCATGTCTTCACTAACCAATTTTTCTCTAAGGTCATATTAAAGATGCAAAACTAGGGTTTTACCATTTCACCAGGAGAGACAGTCCATGACCCATATCTAAATTCACCAAAGAGAATGTGAAGCCAAACCTAGAACCATCTAGGTGGTCACATCCTATTTTAGTCCATAGTTTATACAAGACACTAGCATAAAGATTATACACTAGTGTTGATGCAACTGTTCTAGGTTGACATAAGTGTCTAGAGAGCTAGAGGCACCAGATCCAAAATATAAGAATTGATATAGAATCTACTTCTTGCCTCCTTCCTACCTGTACTAGATCCAATGTTATATTAGCATTAGAAATAACTAATTACTTTCATTTGTCATTGTATATATAGCATAGTTATACTTACTATTAATAGTCTATCTCAACTTTATAAATTCAACATATGATACATCTGAGTTTAACACATTGATTGGCTTGATGTAGATCTAATATTCACTCTTATGACCTATGATACATCTGAGTTTAACACATTGATTGGCTTGATGTAGATCTAATATTCACTCTTATGACCTATTATATATATATATATATATATATATATATATATATATATATATATATATATATATATATATATATATATATATATATATATATATATATATCCTTAACCCTAACCACTAAATAGGATCTATATCCAAATTAGAGTTAAATAATGTGCTTGATTTACCTATTGATTTTATATTATTACTATATAGATGTTGCCATTATCTTTATCATGCATCTTAGGCCTTCATATAATCACATTATTATATGTGCTTCAATGTTATATCTACCTAGACATGTTCCTTGTTTATGATTCATGGTTCCATTTAAAGATTACATAGTTTTTTTATCCTTTTGAGGTGAGGTAACTACCATTTTATATTCTTCCCTCACCTCAAAGGAGGCATGTCATAGATACATGTTCTTCACACTTGGCATAGTTTTTAGATTCAGTGGTGGCATTGTCATATAGGTATGGATTCCACACATTTATAGTTTTAGATTCAATGGGGGCATGTTTTGGAAGCATGTTCCGCATACTCCTTTAGTCTTTGGTACTTATATCAATTTTTAGATTTAGTGGGGGTTTTTTATATATGCATGGATTTCACACATTCATAGTTTTAGATTCAATGGGAGCATGCTTTGAAAGTATGTTATCCATACTTATTCAGTTTTTAACATCTCTAGATTATAGTGGGGGTATGTTTTAGAAACATTTTCTCCACATTGGTACTTATTCTAGTTTTATATTTCTCCATATATAATGGGGCATACTTTGGAAGCATGTTCTCCACACTTACACAATTTTTAAATTGGCTAAAGTACACAATTATATAATTCAAACTCGTAGTTGTGGTAGAATTATATACATTGGTACCATTGTTATACACAATTTTAGCATGAGGCATATATAAGGTGCATATGTTATGCAATGTGTGCCTGGTATTGAAAAATCCAAATCAATTTCAAATTTTAAAATTGTTAGGGACTGTCATCACCCATCAAGATATACTTTTATGCATGGATACCTAGGATGTACTTTTATAGACTATATTGAACCAATCTACTATAGTATTTTGTTCATTTTTAGTATGGTTGAAGTGATTAAATCACTCAATCTTGCCAAGTTTTTAGGTTGGACTTGAGTTTTTCATCCAACCTTACAAATTTTATAGTATGAGTTGACTTTGTTCACTCATGTTTACCAAGTTATAAGTATTTTTGGGTTACAAGGTTAAGCTAATCTCAACTTTTGAGTGGTAATTCACCTATTCTCCAAGGCTGGGGGCATGTGCCTTCTAATCTCTCTATCTATATCTCTTTAAATATATGCACTTTCCATATTTATATATATTTGTCCTAATATCAATTTTAGATCCTTACAATGATACATCTTTCAAATCAACTTACCAATAGTCAAGGCAGTTACATAATTACACAGGTGTACTCCTAAACCTTGCTCTTTCAATTTTAATATTTCCAAATACTTTCAATTATAGATTATATACATTGATTATGTATTGTAACATGATCTTGGCTGTAGGCTAGTCACCATCAAATCACTTAAGTTAGACTTAAGTAAAGGCAAGGAGTGTTATATACACCTAGGTATGCATTCCTTTCCTTTAAACTATCAATTTAATTACTAGATTAAATTGGGATGGGTTAAATGTAGACACTATTTTTTGGATTATATAGCACCTAAATCTTATACACTTGAAAAACTTAGACCTTGGCCATTTTTTTTAGTTATAGACCTTTCACACTTTTCAAATTCTTTCATCTTCTCTATCTTATGCCCCTTGGCCTATATCTTAGTCCAACTAGTCTTATATTGATAACCTATAACTTATATCTTGCATTAAATGCTTAAAACTTACTTATCTTCCACATCTACAAGTGTTAAGTCTATACCTACTTTTTTGCTCCTTAGACACTAGTGTCTAAGATAGACACCTACATTGACACTAGTGTCTTGACCCAATGCAAGTGTTTAGTGCCCTAAAGTCATTTAATTTCAAATAAAATGTATCCTAATGATTGGCCTAAGTTCTTTAATGTGAGTTACTTATCCAAAGGGGTTGATATAAAAATAATATCAACCCTCATACATTCCTCACCTATAAAAACCTAGCATTTAAAGAAAAGAGCATTCAAAGAGCACTTAATTTAGAAATGTTTCTCTATTTATTCTTATTTATATACTAGTCATAGGGACTACACATCTACATGTCTGAAGTACTAAAAGAGTGACTCAAGTGCTATATTTTCCAAGTTACAAGCTAGGTTATTATTGTACTTATTTTTCACATATTGCATGATTCACACATAAGCCAACACATAGTGAAGAACACCATCAATCTAAGGCCCTCTTTAAAATAATAGATATGTAGGTAATGATCATTTATAGATGGTTATTTAGGGTCAATTCAACACCATGTGCCCACTAACCCATTTTTCCCCAAGGTCACTATGAAGATGAAGAACTAGGGTTTTACAAATTCATGAGGAGAGACAATCCATGACCCAAATCTGAATGCACTAAAGCAAAGGCAAAAGCAAACCCAAAAGAATCTAGGTGGTCAATTCCTTTTCTATTAGGTATTCTATGTAGGATGCTTACATCAGGTTCAGATAGTAGAATCAATGCAACCATCTAGGGTTGATGTTAGTGTTTGAGGCTCTAAATGCATCAAATTTAGAAATTGATGACTATTTTAGAATCATCTTCCCATCTCCTTTCTACCTATTTTAGATCCATAACTTCATTATCATCATAACAAGTTAATTACATTACTTTTTTGTCATTTTTATATCTAGCATAGTTGTACTTACTATTTTTATCCTATCTTTGTTTTAAAAAATTAACATATGTTTATATCTGAGTTTAGCACCCAATTGACCTATTGTACATTTGATCATCACCCTTATGCATTTTCATTTATATATTCTTAACCCTATCTACCCAAGTAAGGATCTAGATCCAATTAAAGTTAAATAGAATAGTTTAAAAACTATTGATATAAGCCTTAATGTGAAAGGTTGAAGCACTAATGATGAATGTTTAATACATGTTTCAATGAGGTCTAAGTTGAATTTATATTATTAATATCCCATTAATTCTTTGAATGATGTCTTTTATCACAACTTGATACTAAGTTTTAAGCTAGATATATTTCATAATTCATTTAGAATGGTGGATTAATGCGTTATTATTGTAAGTGAGTAAATGGGTATAAAAAATCTGAGTTAAATTGACATAAAAAATCCTTAATGAGTTTAGGTAACAAGTGTACAACATAATAGTGCACTAAAATTTCAAATTTAATTTAGATTTGAACCCCATTATTCATACTTGATTGTGTTGGACTTAATTGTGCTCCACAATGCCTTTAAAAAATGTGGTTATTATCAAATAAATCTACATGTGAATCATGCTAGTATAAAATAAATCAAAACACACTTTGTCAGTGATCAGTTATTGAGAAAATCCATACATATCCTTGATTGTTCAAAATTTTGAAGTTCAAATTTTCTAGGTTGTGACAAAGCATTGTAATAGGAAGGCTTGTACCAAAATTGAGTGTTATAATATGATCTTTCTCTAATTTTTGAAATTAATCAATAATGCCAATAAGTGTAAATTGTAATGGTAATTGGGGGTGGTGGATTGTAATGTCTATGAAATTTTAATGAGTTAGGGGTGGTCATAGACTATAATGTCTATGATATGTTAACAATTAATGGTTGACGTTAGATTTAATGTTCATTTGACTATCATATGACAATCTAAGCATTAAATTTAATGTCTATTTGCTATTTGACCATCATATGGATGTTTTTCATTCTTTATTGGAGAAGTTGATAAAAAATATTTAATATCCTGGGCATATGGTGGAGTTTGGATCCTTTTATTCTTCATCAAAAGAGTTTTTTTACCCCAACACAATGGTGTAGTTAGATTGAGGCCAACTATGATCGATTAATGAGAAGTTCACAAAGAAGGTAATATATGTATTAATCAATGTAGTATGTAACAATTCAAGATAATTTCTTCAAGATTAATATCTCTCAACATTCCTTAGAAAAATATATTAACTGGTTAAACTTATATTAGTGGTTTACACTTGATAATTTATTTATATCAGTGGTTTACACTTGATAATTTATCATCAAGGACTGATATGATTTTAGCCTCATTATTGATATTTATGGTTAATAAACATTTTATATTAAAAAACTTAATATTATATTTAAAAAAATAATAATTAATAAAAATGGAAGGTTTCAAATTAAATTAGTTGAACACATTATGGCTCAAACCCTTGTTGGAGGAATAAAATTGACTGGAACACAAGTTAAAAATTAGCTGATCAAGGCACAACTCATAGAAATTTTAAAATAACTATTTTAACATAGAATTCCACCCTTGCGGGAGAGTTTTTAAGGCTCTCACTCCTGAATACAATATTGGAGCAACCTTAGGGTATGGGTATCATGTAATGAGGTTGAACCTCCAGAGAAGGCTAGCTTCTTCTTGGTAGATCACCTAAACTAATACTTCTGCTTGGAAAAGGGATAGAAATGGGGTATAAGATGACTAAGAAAATTAAAAGGGTGATACACCAAATTAATTTACACTTTTATAAGCTTTAAACAAAGACTAATTCAACATAATATAATTCTTTCTAACACAATCTCACAAACTAGCTAATTTGCATAAGTATTTATTAAACTAGGCTCACCAAGTAATAAAGAAAACAAAGAGGAGTTAAAAAACTCACAATAAACATATATTAATGGTGTAAAATGGTCAATCAGACCTGAAACTAGCTTTAAAACACCTAAAAAGAGGCAAGAAAGAAGGATAATGGACATGAAAGAACACTTCTTCACAAGGCCATCATACACAAGCTTGATAAACACAAGTTAGAGGCAAAAGATAGGTGAAAAATGATCTTTATTGCTTCAAAGGGTATTTTTTACAAATTTTTATAGGTTTTTACCTTGTCAAATGAGAATATCTTCAAAATTAGGGGAGAAATAGGAGATAGAGGAGAAAAGGGGAAGAGAGAGAGAAGAAGCAAGCAAATAGAATTCAATAAATGAGATACAACCACATTTCATGGACTCTCAACCACATTTTTATTAATTATAACTAATCATTCCTCAACAAAATAACCCTCATTAGTCCAAATAGCCTTCAAGCCCTCTCATTGGCTTGAAACACACTAGAAGACAAAAACTTTTGAGGATGATGATGTCATGATCCATTCAAAATGGAAAAGTCTCTAAAGACTTTGAAAACTCATTGAATGATCCACTTGTATCCCCAACCTCAAAAATTCTCCTCTTTGGCTTCTAAACCCCCTCCACTTGCACTTCTGAAAGATGTTAGGCAAAAAGTTAGTTGCCTTAGCATTTGGTGCTTAATTGACCATGGAGGTTATCTTTTGGAGTTTGATTTTTGATGTTTTATTCTATTTTAAACTTTAATTTGATATTCAAACCTGAAATAAACTCCATGACACTAACAACTTTCATAGACCCCATTTATGGAGGTCACAAGCTTGAGCTACCCTCAACCAGTTGCCTTGAAACCTACTCCAAAGGCTATTTGACACCCTAAAGACCACTTCTGGACCTGTAGAAGACTTCCATACATCCATGGAAAGCATGTGAGTAATAATATGAAAATTTTTACAACCTTAAATACCTTAAATAATGGTGGAAATCACCATTAAACCTGCAACAATGCACAAAATGTCAAAAAAATAGATTTTTTACCCTTTATCTTAGCAAGGCACCATAAAAACCCTTGTGAAGAACTCCAAGTGACATATAAGGATTTTTTATGTCCCATTAGGCTTATTCCATGTCTTATACCATTTCTCTCTTTGAAGACCTATAAAATTAAGCATTTTTATCCATTTTGGACCTCCTGGGCACCCAAACATGCCAGATTCTTTTGCAAAATAGGTTAGTCCAAAAACACAAAACTAGTTAAAAGGCTCCTTTGAGAGCTCAAACAAGCTCACCTTTAAGATTATTATTCATACAATGTGGACCTATATTCTACCACTTTTTTTCATTTATCTCTATTACATATTACCCTTCAACACCCATGAAAATATTGGGCTCCCATGTGGAAGGTATGAAAAGATATGCATGTAAAGATGATTGCCTATAGAGTTTACAAGCATTATAGACATAATTACATTCATAGAGATTATTCATAAAAATAAATACCTTAAATAACCTCAATCCACAATTAATTTCAATAAAATAGGGGTAATCAAAATATACTCTAATCATTTGGCCCAACTCTCCATGGTATGAAAGATATGAGCATCTAAAGTGGAGCTAAAATTGGGTGTCTTAGGCCTAAAAGACTTGAATTCCTCTGAAGGACAAAATTGACCTTCCCACTAATATTTTTTCTTTAAAACATATTAATTTCACTGAAACATCTCATAACACCTTTTCAAATGATCAAAAACCAACTTTTCTCTTTATGCCTTTAAGACTGCTTGTGGGGTTTTCAGATTGCCTATGGGGTTTGCATGAAGTTTGGAGTGTGAAAAATCTTAAAATGTGTTTAATAGTATTAAAACCCACCCTATTATTCTTTTAAAAAACTTACCTAATCTTTTAACCCTCAACCATACCTTAAAACTCCAAAAAGTATGTTTGCACCAATAGTGACCATTATGAGACATGGGGGGGATTGTGTATAAAAAGTGGGAACATACACTTATCATATGACCATAAAAATATTATTTATATTTATATTATGTAATTATTACAAATAATACAAATTTTTAATTATTTTATATGTATACTTTGTCCTTTAGACCATTTTTACCAAAATTTACCTTGAGTTGCCTGCATGCTTCCTCCATGCCTAAACTTGTTTTTATTCAAAATTTTACTTGAAACCCATAAATTTTATCACTTATATAGGACAATATAAGTTTAAAACATCATATTATATCATTTTAATGCCTCTCCAAGGCCTAAACTACTTATCACCCAGAATTGACAAAATTTCAAATGGCCTCTAATGGTTGCCTTCTTGACTACAAGAGGATTGTGTAAGAACAGTTAGTAATTTCATTATTTATATGACCTTTAAGATGGAATGGGATGATTTTTTTTCATGGGAACCATTATTACCAATTTTTTTACTTTGACTTGACCTATATATGCCCCAAAATGGCCAATTTCTCCAAGGTAGGCTCCAACATTAACCATGATTAGACATAAGGTTGACTATACTAAAATAGTGAAAAGTTATCATTATAAAAAAACCTCAAAAAAAAATTTAATATGTATAGTAGGTAATATTTACCCTATCCACAAAATTATTTTATTAGATCATTCATATTTTAGCCTGTAGGTCCATTTTGCCAAAAGCTAATGACATGTGCCTAGTTGGTCAAATTTCATAACTAGGTTTTCCTCCTTTTTGCCTTGGTTTGTGCCTTAGAATGATTATTTTTATTTTAAATTATCATTTAAACCTTAAAATTATTAATTAAATCATATATCTCACTTAATTTGGATAAGGTTATTGAGTGGATCTTGTTTGTCCATGACTATGAGAGAGAAACCAAACCTTACATGGTCATAGGTGCAAGTATTTTAAGGTGTATGACTATATATTTATGTGTTTTAAAACCCTTATCAAATTATATTTGATCCCACAAACCTTTAATACTCATGTAACCTCCATGAATCACTATCATTTGGTAAGAAAACCTTCATAGACCAATGTCTCAAGGAAACTCTTGCATTAGATGGCTACAAGCCTATAACAACTTAGTGACTTTGACTATAGTCATTTTTGATAACAAGTATATATTATTTTTATATATAATTTCTTGCATGAATCCACCTCCTAATCCAAACTTCTTGAGTTATGAATGCCAAAATATGACTATGTGAGAAAGCACAGCTCCAGTGCTCTATAAGCCTATTGTAGGTGATCTTTTGGGGTGATTGAGTGTGTAAAAGTACCTATAACACCTTTAATCTTAAATAAATCCACCTTACCAATGATTTTAATTTATGACTCCCCATTACTCCATGAAACCTTCATTATACTAATGTCTCAAGGAAACTCTTCTTATCAACTTGAAGGTTTTTTAACCTTAAGATGGTTGTAGGTGGTTATTCTTAGGTCTTTGATAATATAAGTTCTTGGAAAACCTCAATTATTCCTCATGTTGATCTCTTCATCATTATCTACTTGATTCACTAACCTAAGTCATGAAATTTCTCTTTATGCTTTAGATCTCATTCTTTTTGATGTTTAGAAACTTGGCTACTTATGAGGTTGTAGGTAGTCTTTGAATTGACCATTGAATGAGTGCTTGGGTATTTGGAGTTGATCACATTTGATCTTTTGATGAATTCATTAAGTTTATTCCCATGAATCATTACAATCATGAAAACATTATAAGATGAAAAATCTTTGCCATTATGATCTTGTGTCATCACCAAACCTTCCCAAGGGTTATGTCTCCTTTCTCAATTTCATGAGGGTATATGATATCATATTATATGGACTATCATATCAGGTTAGATCTAATGTAAGCAACCTATATCATACTAGGCACTTTTGAGTGTATTATACCCTCTGATGAACTCATCTAAACCTCTCAAGATTGTCTAATAAATCCACTTGCTTCTTCAATCATATTTCATATTTGGCCTACACCAAACACTATCATGTTATGTATGTGAAACTCTAAGTTTAGCAATACTATAGGTTTCCGCATGTCCAACTATGTGAATTTTAATTATGTGTGGTCTTTTGAGGTCATGTAAATCATCTTGGACGAAAAGAGACTACTTTATTGTTCATAATACATTCATGAGACTCAAAACCATCTCTAAGCTCTTAGGATTGACCATTGAATGAGTGTCTAGATAGATGTAGGTTATTGTGGGAAAGATCCTATAGATGGGTGTCTTGAGGTATCTTTGGAAAAATGAAAACCAATTCTTTTATTGGTTTTCAAAATATCCATTGGAGATCAAACATGGCTTCATGCCTCTTGATGCACACTACCTTTATGTCAAGGTATAAGCTTGTATACACATCAACCTTACATCACTACCTTGGTGTGACTCTTTGGTAGCATTTTTCACCCTTGTCATGATCAAGAGGTCTCAACTTTCATTACATTAAAACTACAACCCTTTATAATAACCCTAGTTGCACATCCCAATCCTTTACCACTATTACAATCCTCCCTTTTAACCCTTTTTTGGGCCTTTTCACTTTGTAATACCAAGTACAAGTTTACTTTGAGGAATCAATCTCCATTTAACCACTCTCTATCATTTTTTTCTTCCTACCATTATTTATAACCCAATTCCACCTCTTGACATCTTTCTAGATCCCTTTTTGGTTTCCATTAGGCCTTATTAGGTCTTATTCAAACCCCACAACACATGTCCCTCTCTTATAGTTCATACATGTACATAATAGGGTAAAAAATACTATAATACATTTAAATACATCCTCCCCAATATTTTCACTAATTTATAGGGTTTTTCCATGGTTCAAACTCCCTAAAACAATAAAACCCTAACCTAGGGTTTCTCTTCTCCTACACAGGCCTGAGAGCCTAAAAATTCTATATCTTGAGTCCTAAAGTGTTTCAAAAGGCAAAATGACCTTTCATTGGTCTATTTCAAAATATCTCACCTTGTATAATCACTCAAACAAGTCTTTACTTTTGTTGTTCCACTTTTCTAATTGAATTTTTCTTTGACTGTGTAGGAAATATCACCATCTACAAGCTTGTTTGCATCCATGGAGTAAAAATGTGTTATAATATTTCCAAAAAAAGTTCCAAACCTTGATGAATGGTAATAAATCCTTATCTTAACCCACATACTTCCTTCAATCATCAAAAAAATATTTTGACACTCTTTATATTCCTTCACACAGGCCTCATTTATTGCCCTTTTCAATTACCACCTCTAAAGTTTGAACACGTCCTCCTAATGTGAAAACCAATTCCCTCATTGGTTTTTAATAATATCATTTAGTCCACCTTGGGAATTTAGTCTCAATGACTTATTATCCTTTTCTCAAACAAACCTAAATCCATTTTGAAACCCAAATTTACTCTCTAAAATAAAAGGTGGTTATAGGTGTTTTTAGGGCTATAGGATACATTATTAAATCCTTTCTTTGCATTGTTTCCATGTTGTGAGAGTGAAATTGAATGGCCATTGTCATGGTGGATGTGTTTTCCATGCTCAAAAACTTCTTATCCTCCATTATTTCACCCTTAACCCATGTCTTTGTTCTACTAGGCCTGACTAATAGGCTGACTATATTTCACCTTAGAAAAGGCCTAGTTGTAGGTGTATTTGCATGGTTGGACCTTTAATATATTGCCTCACTATGACATAAATGTCTTTAATGTTTTTTCACAATCATTGGATTCATTCACCTCATGTTTCAAGCTATGTTAACACCCATCACATCATGCTCTATCATTTTTTTGCTTCTTATAGTTGATTGTAGTTGCCTTACTGATGAAAAATAGGGGTATTGTAGGTTAGTACCCCATCTTGAACTATGCCACATGGTATGTTATCCCTTTAAGGTTCTTGAATCAACCTCTCATGGTAATTTATTCATTTTCTTAGGCCTAGTGTATATAGGTTCACAACATGGGATTTATGATCACCTACAGTCAAGTTGTAGGTGTGGTTTTCTAATCTAGGACACACCTATACGTGTTGAGGGAGGATAACATCTTGAAATTTAACCCTTGTTGATGCCTTTTGAAACAAAAATGGTCTTATTAACTCAATAGAACACCTAATTATGAATATATGCCTTAATAATGCAACCTTGGGTTGTGAAAGTACTTAAGAGCTCAAAACCTATAGAAATCATTATGTTTATAGTGAACAAATGTGTAGAATGAAAGTCTTGAAACACCATGTTATTCTAATCAAGAACCTATTTATTTTTCAAGGCTCTTCCCCTAAGATAGGGCTATAGATAGATGCATTTAGATTGATCAAAACCCCATGTAACATTATTCTCTTGAGATATTGTATCTATCAACCCTTAATAAATATAAAGAATGTTATGGAGTATTTTACACTATCCAAAAGCACTGAGGGATTTATTTTAGAGATTTTAGGAATATTGTACCTAAAGCTCAATCCCTCATATGCATGTAACTTCTTTAAACATGCCTACCACCTTTGTCTTCAAACATGATTATCATGGCATATTCAACACATATAAACTTTGTGAGGGTTTTAAAGCATGTCAAACTCTTCCATGACCATGCTCAAACTTTTGTGTAAGGCCACCTATATGTACTCATTCATGGTGTATGATCATGTGAGAGATTTTCCTTGATTATCAAGACTCTTTTATGTCACTTGAGAGTTTGGTCTGATGGCTTATGCTCCAATAAGGTGCCCCATGCCTTGAAAACTCTCTCTCACATCTCCATAACTGTGCTTAGAGATCAAAACACCATGACTATAAGTGGGAGTAAGCAAAGAGCTGAGAAACATGATTGAAACTAGATAATGGTGGCATCATCTTGAAATCTGATATTTTTAATTTTATTTTGAGTTCCTATTGAGTTTAACTCAACCTTCAAAATACTTTAGACTCTATTGAAACATTCTTGATCTCTACTCAGTCCATTTGGGTTGTAGGTGTCCTTTTGTATAGTCTAAGATTGAGTCTAGGCCTTAATAAGGTCACAAACAATGAACTAGATCATTGTTCTATAGGTGAAAATCAATTCCTTTATTGGTTTTCTATATGGTTATACTTAGTAAGAAGAGATAATTAAGCCAAACCCCACAAAGGTAGCACCTCATTGCCTTCTTCCTCAAACCATAGATGTAAATGGAGATCGATCAGGATATACAAGTCCTCATTTGACCCATCAAGGGTTGATGAATTATTAGGGATTTATGATCAAGGATCACTTGTGTAATATTATGTTGCATAAGTAGGAGGATGTACATTATCCCTCTAACCCAGGTTCTACTCTAAAATTGATCAAATAGGCCATTCATAAGGATAAGAAAGAAAATAGGTTTTATGCCATAAGTACCTTCTAGTAGGAAAAATTTGATGAAACCAATTTAATAGGTCTCTTTTTACCTTTTAATGACTCTTATTAAACCGTTATTTCTTATTTAATTCTTAAGCAAAGAAATGGGAGAAACCTTAGACCCTGTATGTATGAGTAGGCCATCTAAACACCCTTGAACTATTAGTAATTTATCATAAATATGGGGAGATGAACTAGACCACCAATGACACAAATTAGAATTAAATTAGGGTACTTATCACTACCAAAAAAATTCTATCCCAACTCTCTCTCCTGATTATATCAAGTGAAAACTTGAGGCTCTCCTAGAGCTGTCTAAAACTAATAAAAGTAATTTGTCCTTAGCATGAAGAACCAGAAGCCTAATTATGCAATACAACACTTGGTCAAGATTTTTTATTCTGTAAATTAACTTTCCTCCCTTCTAGAAAACTTTTAAAATTCTTGGACCTCCATTAAGGGTAGAAAACATGTTTCATGTCTAGTTTGCAGCCAATAAGTTATCCTTACCTCTGTTGGTTCTTATGATGGAATATGATTTTATGGGAATATAATATGATATTAGGGACACCATGGATGCATTTATATCATATTTAAACCATTTTATAAATCAAATCCTTCAAAAACCTATTATTTTAAAGCTCTAAAAGGCTCTAAAATGCATCCTTTTGCTCCCAAACTCCTCTCCTCCACTCCAAATGACTTAAAATGACCTTAAACATGTCTAAAAAGGTAAAAGACACCATAAGTAGGTGGGAAGAAGTCAAAACAAATTTGACTTCCTCAAAAATTTACTTTTTCACTTGAAATTTCTATTTTGAGGAACCTGAAGTCATTTAATGCACTTTTGGGGGTCTTTTGGGCATAATAGCTTCTTTAGACCATTTTTTTTACTCGTTATAATATATGAGACTTTTTTAAAACCTCCTTCATTCCCCTGAATGCTCAAACACCATGGAAACATGTTATATCCTTCACTTGTAGTTTTAGACCTATTTTTAGGCCTTTTTCTCAAAATCACCAAATTTACCTTAAAGCTTACTTAAAGTGTTTCAAAAGCTTGCAAGTGACATGTGGTAGGGTCATGAGTGTTTTTTAATCTTTCCACCATTATATCACCGACTTAAAAATAAATCTATTCATCTTTTCACACCACACCAGGACCTCCTAATATACTACATTACATGATTAAGTCAAGACCAAAAAAGGACTATTCATGGGGGTAGAATGTCACTAAAAGGTCCAAGAGAGTGGCTTGATCCATCTAGGAAAAATATTGTTATGTAGGCCAAATTTGGCCAAATTTTTTGGGAACCTCCTAGGATTACATGCCTGATATGCAATAGACTAGTTACCTTGTCTGATTCATTGGGCATATGGGGTCAAAAGACTTTCTTTCCCAACTGATATGAAAATGATACAGGGTTATTCACTTTTGAAAACTTAATCTTGAAGTAAAAAGGACAATAAGAATTAAAAACAACAATGTGCTCAAAACACTTAGGGAAGGGGAATACATAACAAAAAGCAAATGTGCACAAGGCACTTAGAGGAAAGCAAAACTATATAATGTGTACAACTAAAACTTACAAATACTTTCCTCCTAGATCAAATGGAAATATTTTAGCATCAATGATTTGTAATGGACAAAGATGAGAGGCACCCTGCTTTTGTGAGCTCATGTTAGGTGGACTAAGATGCCTGATTGTTGACTCTTTTATCTTATTCCCTTATGGATGGAGAGGTACAAACATGTATCCAATGTATAAAAAATCCCTTATTGGCTCAAGACTCTCTTGATGTTGTTTATCACTCTTGAGAAAGCCTTGCATGAAGACTTTATTTAGGTTCTTGAGAGCAACTACATTTTGTTAACTTGGTGGCTCAAAAAGACCATATTCTTCCACCTTATTCTTATGAAAATTAGGATTGATCATGCTTATAGTATCATGCTCATAGTTTTATGGAAGAAGGATAGGTCTCTTAGCCTCCTCAAACTCTTTGGTTATGTAATTGAACTACTACCACAACTCTTCAAGCTCTTCACTGGTATATTTCTCAAATTGTATCACTTGAGCACTTGAGATGTCTCTTTCATCAACCTCACTCAATATTTCATCTTGTTTTTTAGCTATAAATGAGGGTTTATTTGACCAACCAAGGTTTAAAACATCATACTTATCTTACTCAAGGTTTGATTTGTCTTCCTCTAGTTCAAATATATCGAGGCTATCTTCATTTGACACCTCATTTTGAAGTGGACCACCCTTTGGTACCTAGTTTTAATTCTCTTTTTCATATATGTAGAATGGACATTCAATAGTCCATTCAAGATAAGCCTCATATTTAGCTTAAGGATTGTCATCTTTAGGCTCTAATTCATTAGTGTCAAAGCCATGCAAAGAAGGCTAATCCAAACCTGATTTCTCCTCCTCTAAATGAATTGGGTTTCCTATCATGATCTCTTCATCATAGACTCTTATATTTTCTTCTTATGTCTCACCTATGAATGCAAGCTCCTCCTCTATCTCTATTCCTTCCTTGAATGATTTCCATAAGGGAAATGTATAGGGTACATCCACCTTATTATCTTCTTGTTCTTGAATATGCCTAGGAGAGAGTGGTTTCACTAGTGTGGGCATGATATAACTAGGATTATTGGCATAGGGAGAGATCCACTATGGGATGGCTTCATGATCTTCAACCAAATGGTCTTCATTTTTTATCCATACAACAAGTCCTCCTTTGTAAAGAGAAATGGTGGGAGGGCAAGAAGGTCCACTTGGTGGAGTAGGAACATAAGGAGATATTGGATGTTCTTAGGGAAGAGTGGGATGAATATTCTCATGAGGGAGAGTGTGTGTATGGGTAGGAGAGGGTAAAGTAATTTTTTTTGGTTTGATATGTTTTCCCTCCCAATGCTCTAACACCTCTTTAATGGTTTGTACCCATTCTTTCATCTCTATCTTCTCAACATGTGGATAGTCACCTTCTTCAATGGATGCCCACACATTCCAAAGCTTATGTAAGAAGCTCCTTTTCCCCTCCATGGCATAAATATGGAAATATTGTCTAAGTCCAACCCCTTTATTGATTTTCATGATTGCTCTCACTTAGTCTATTATTGCTTCTCTGATTCTTGACAAGGATGAGCCTTGATAAGGTTGGTTAGGGGGCTGATTTAAAACTCTTGGAGGCTAAGTTTGAGGCTCTTGGAGAGGAGAGGACACATAAGACTGATTTTACTAAACTTTTTTATCCTTACAATATATCAACACATTCTCCAAGCTTTGAACCATGCTTCTCAAACACACTTTATTCTCCCTCTCATAAACTTCCCATTATTTATCCTCATAAACTAACCACCTATTCTTGACTAACTTAAGAGAACTTCTTGACTCTTGTATAACATGTATAGGGATGACTAAATAAAACTCTAAACCCCTACTAATCTCCCTTATCAACTCAATATAATATGATAATGCTTGTTTGAATCTTGATAACGATGTAATAGGATAAACCTAGTCTTGACAAAGGGAAATAAAGGACTGATTTGAATGCAAAGGAGGTTGATTTTGGTCATACATATGGGCCATGATAGGTATTATAGGTTGTTTTAGGGCCACTTGAGGGAAACACATAAATATTTTTAGCTTAATATGAGTGATGTTAAGGTAGAGAATAAGCATGTTGATCAAAAGAGGTTTGAGTATACATACCGAAGCATTTTATTTTAGGCACTTAGGTTGTTTGACCAACTGATGTTCATAGTTGAGTTGTCATTGGTGTTTTCAAACATGCCTCCAAAGGCTTATTATACTAAAGAGCAACACCAAGAACCCTTTAATGAAGTGAATAATATAGCAGTCCCATTGTGCATGCTAAAACCTATTGTAACATATAATTTAACCCTTGTGGGAGATTTTTTTAGGCTCTTTCACTCCCATTTATAATATTGGAGCAAACTCAGGTTATGGGTATCTTGTAATGAGGTTGAACCTCTGAAGAAGGCCAACTTCCTCTTGTTAGATCACCTAAACTAATACTTATACTAGGAAAAGGGATAGAAAGGGGGTATAGGATGACTAATAAAACTAAAATGGTGATACATTAAATTAATTGATACTCACATAAGATTGAATCAGACAATTCTTGCTCACACAATCTCACAAACTAGATAATTTGCATAATTATTCCTTAAACTAGGCTCACCAAGCAACAAAGGAAATAAAGAGGAGTTCAAAAAATCACACCAAGTGTCCATTAATGGTATAAATATCTCAAATTTAGACCTGAAAATATCTTGAAAAAACCTAAAAAGAGGCAAGAAAGAAGGATAATGGACATGGAAGAACAATCCTTCACAAAGCCATCATACACAAGCTTGATAAACACAAGTTAGAGGTAAGAGATAGGTGAAAAATGATCTTTATTTCTTCAAAAGGTATTTATTATAAAAAATTATACTATTTTTCCTTGTCAAATGAGAATATTTTCAAAAATGGGGGGGAAATGGGAGATATAGGAGAAAAGGGGAAGAGAGAGAGAGAAGAAATAAGCAAATAGAAATCAATAAATGATACATAACCACCTTCCATGAAGTATAAAACACATTTCTATCAATCATAAATAATCCTTCCTTAATAAAATAACCCTCACTACTCTAAATAGCCTTCAAGCCCTCTAATTGGCTTAAAACACAAGCTTGAACCACCCTCAACTAACTGCCTTAAAACCTACTCCCAAGGCCATTTGACACCCTAAAAACCAATTTTAGACCAGTAGAAGACTTACATACATCCATGGAATTCATGTGAGTAATAAAATGAATATTTTTTATAACCTTCAAGACCTAAAACAATGGTGGAAATCACCATTAAACCTGCAATAATGCACGAAATGTCAAAAAATTGGGTTTTTGACCCTTTAGCTCAGCAAGGCACCATGGAAACCCTTGTTATTAACTCCAAGTACCATATAATTATGTTTTTTTAGGTACAATTATGCCTCTTCCATAGATTTAGACCATTTCTCTCTTTGAAGACCTATAAAATTAAGCATTTTTTAGCCATTTTAGGCCTATTGGGCACCAAAACATGCCAAATTCTTCTCCAAAATAGGTTTTTAAAGAGATATATGGATTAATATACACATTATTAGTTATTTACAATTTATTTTTTACTATTTTATAGATATATGAGTCCAAAAACACAAAATTGGTCAAAAAGCTCCTTTGGCAACTCAAACTGCTCACCTTAAAGATGATTTTTCATACAATGTGGACCTCTAATCCACAAATTATTTATATGGATATATATTCCATATACCCCTTTAAGACCCACCAAAATATTGGGCTCCCATGCAGAAGGTATGAAAAGATGCACACATAAAGATGATTGCTTATAGGGTTTACTAGCATTCTAGACATGCTTACACTCTTATTGATTGTTAATAAAACTTATTCCCATAACCAACATAAATACATAATTAATTTTAATTAAATATTGGTAATAAAAACATACTAGAATCACTTGGCCCAACTCTTCATGGTATGAAAGATATGAGAATCTGAAGAGGGGCTAAAATTGGATATCTTAGGCCTAGAAAACACAAATTCCTCCAAAGGACCAAATTTAACTTGAAAATGATATTTTTTTATTGAAAACATCTTAATTTCACCTAAAATTTTTCATAACACCTTTTCAAATGATCAAAAATCAACTTTGCTCTTTCTGCCTTTGAGACTACCTGTGGGGTTTTAAGCTTGCCTACGAGGTTTGCATGAAGTTTTAATTTTTAACACTCTATAAATGTTTTTAAGAAGCTTAAAAACATCCTATTATTCTTTTAAAATAATTATCTAAGCTTTTAACCCTTAACCACACCTTAAAACTCCAAAACATATGCCTGCACCAATAGTAACCATTATGAGACATAAAGGGGACTGTGTATAAACACTAGGCATTTAAATTTATCACATGACCCTAAATTATTATTATTATTATTATTATATATATATATATATATATATATATATATCATTTAAATTTATCACATGACCCTAAATTATTATATATATATATATTCATTATTACTAATCCTACCAATTTTAAAACCTTTTATATGTGTACTTTATCTTATATACCCTTTTTACCAAAATTTACCTTCAGCTACCTACATGCTTCCTCCATGCCTAATCTTGTCTTTCTTAAAAAATTTACTTGAAACCCATTAAATTTATCATTTATATAGGACAATATATGTTTAAAAAATCATATTATATCATTTTGAGACCTCTCCAAGGCCTAAACTCCTTCTTATCACCTAGAACTGACAAAATTTCAACTAGCCTCTAATGGTTGCCTTCCTTGACTATAAGAGGAATGTGTAAGAAAAAAGAGTAATTTCACTATTTATAAGACATTTATTATGGCATGGTATTATGTTTTTGGTCATGGATACCATTCATACCAAATTTTGTGCTTTGACTTGACCTTTATATGCCCCAAAATGGCCAATTTCTCCAAGGCAGACTCTAATGTTGACAGTGATTAGACATAGGGTTGACAATACTAAAATAGTGAATATTTACCATTATCAAAAAACATAAAAAATATTTTTAATAGTTACATTAGGTCATAATTATCCTCTCCACCAAATTTCATGACTAGATCATGCCTATTTTGGCCTGTAGGTCCATTTTACCAAAAGCTAGTGACATGTGCCTACTTGGTCAAAATTCACAACTAATTTTTACTCATTTTTGCCTTGGTTTGTGTCTTATAATGATGATTTTTATTTTAAATTATCATTTAAACTTTAAATTTCTTAATTCATTCATATATCTCACTTTATTTGGATAAGGTCATTGAGTGAATCTTGCTTGTCCATGACTATGACAGAGAAATCAGACCTTACATGGTTGTAAGTGCAAGCCTTTTAAGGTGTATGACTATATATTTAGGTGTTTTATAACCATTATAAAATTATCATTGATCCCACAAACCTTTAATTCTCATTTAATCTCTATGAATCACTATCATTTTTCAAGAAAACCTTCATAGACCAATGTCTCAAGGAAACTCTTGCATTAGATGGCTACAGGCATATAAAAACTTAGTGACCTTGACTATAGTCATTTTTAATGACAATTAGACATTAGGTTTATATATAATGTCTCACATGAATCCACCTCCTTCTCTAAACTTCTTGATTTATGATTTCCAAAATATGACTATATGAGAAAACATAGCTCCAGGGCTCTATAAGCCTATTGTAGGTGATCTTTTGGAGTGATTGAGTGTGTAAAAGTACCTATAACACCTTTCCTCTTAAATAAATCCACCTTACCAATTATTTTCCTCTATTAATCCTCATTACTCCATGAAACCTTCATTAGACCAATGTCTCAAGGAAGTTGTTCTTGTCAACTTGAAGGTCTTTTAACCTAAATATGGTTGTAGGTGGTTATTGTTAGGTATTTGACCATACGAGTGCTTTAAAAACCTCAATTTTTCCTCATTTTGATCTCTTAATCATTATCTACTTGATTCACTAACCTTAATCATGAAACCTATCTTTATGCTTCAGATTTCATTCCTTTCCATGACTAGAATTCTAACTGCTTATGAGGTTGTAGGTAGTCTTTGGATTGACCATTGAATGAGTGCCTGGGTGTTTTGAGTTGATCACATTTTATCTTTTGATTAGTTCACTAAGTTTTTTCCCATTAATTATTAAAATCATGAAAACCTTATAAGATGAAAAATCTTTGCCATCTTGCTCTTGTGTCATCACCAAACCTTCCCAAGGGTTATGCCTCCTTTCTCAATTATATGAGGGTATATGATATCATATTATACGAACTGTTATCTCAAGTTAGATCTAATGTAAGAAACCTCTATCATACTAGGCACTTATGACTATCTTAGACCATCTAATTAACTCATCTAAACCTCTCAAGATTTTCTAGTCAATCCACTTGCTTCTTCAAGCATATTGCATATTTTGCCTATACCAAACACTATCATGCTATGTAGGTGCAACTCTAAGCTTAGCAAGTCTATAGGTTTCCACATGTCAAAATATGTGAATTTTACTTATGTGTGGTCTCTTGAGGTCATGGAAACCCTCATGGATAAAATATACTACTCTCTTATTCATAATACATTCATGAGACTCAAAACCAGCTCTAAGCTCTTAAGATTGACCATTGAATGAGTGTCCAGCTAGATGTAGGTTATTATAAGAAAGATCCTGTAAGTGGGTGTCATGATGTAGATTTGGCAAAAGGAAAACCAATTCCTTTATTACTTTTCAAAATAGCCATTGGAGATCAAATATAGCTTCATGCCTCTTGATGCACACTACCTTGTGCCAAGGTATAAACTTATATACACCTCAACCTTACATCACTGCCTTGGTGTGACTCTCTAGTATCATTATTCATCCTCATCATGCTCAACAAGTCTCAATTATCATAATGTTCAAACTACAAACCTTTTTTACAACCCTTGTTTCACATCCTAATCCTTTACCACTATTACAGTCCTCCCTTGTAGCCCTTTTTTGGGCCTTTTCACTTTGTATGACCAAGTACAAGTTCATCGTAAGGAACCCAACTTTATTTATTTTTACTTTATATGGCCTTTGCACTTGAGAAGTAAAGCTTAGGGTTCCATACTTTCTTTGGAGATATGGATGTTGTCTTGTGGAGAAGTCTTTTGGAGGCATTGAAAGGTTATGTAGCCTAGATCTTATTTGTCCTTATCATCCTTACATACCACAACAACCTCTTGTGAATCACCTTGGCTAAGGGAGAGATTGATGCTTGGTGCATTCATCTTCAAAGGTAAGTATTCCTAACTTTATTTCTCCATTGTAAGAGTAGATAGATAATGTATTTGTGCTTCTCTTCCATGTATTAGGATTCTATATACATTGATGTGAGTATATGTTTTTTATGCATGTTTAGTTTTATCATTTCTAACCCCCATTTTGTGCCACAAGCTTTGGTGATCACTAGATTAGATTTACTTTTCTTGTTATTAGAATAGGTGAAATATCAAAACCTAGGACCCCCTTAGCGTTATTATGTGATTATGCTAGACTAGATGCTTTCTAACCCTTATTATCATGGTGTATTATGATAAATGATCCCCTAATTGGATCTTATATTCTTTTTTTTCATAGTTTGTAGTCTTTAAAACTACCCCTATATAGTCAACTGGATTAACCTTGTTAACCCAATTCTATATTTTGTGTGTTGTCTAGATAACTAGTTCAACTCTATTGACCCCATTCATTTTCAAACCTTTACTTCCACATTACAAAGGCAACATTGTCGACCATGTTCTATATTCTATGCATACACTATCAATTCCATTGAAACTATACCATGTTTCAAAGTTAGAATTAACCTTTATATGCTAGTAATTAGTCCACACTTTCATTTCTTGTTGTTTGCATGCTTAGAATAGATCACATAGTCTAGTTTTGTGGTTTTCAATATACCATTTAGTTTCACTATTTTTTATGTTATACACACATTACCAAATCACAAAATCTTAAACAAGCACTTTAACAATTGTTTACCCAAGGCCTACCTACTTAGATTTCATCACCAAGGGGGAAGCCAACTTGGTTTTTTGGCCAAGTATAAACACATGGTTAATGGTATAATTTTTCTAAGCACCCAACACCTTTATCACTATTGTGTGTGAAGTAAGGGGGTAGGCCCCAATACCAAACTTGTACCATTACCAATCAGATCCCTTTTAGCCCAAACATCCTAAAACTATCCTTAGATTACTTTAAATTTCCTTGCTTACAACCAAGTTTTCATCACATTTAAAACTATATTCTAATAATATAAACAACATTTAGGTTGACCATGTAGTTATCTTTTACTTTTTAAGTTGATTGCTTTCTCTTTGCTCAAATTATATGTGTATTGCAAAAACTTGCATTAGCTAGCATTGGTATAAGGATTTGTGCTATGTGCCTTAATTGGATTCACCCTCATTGATCTAATTGATTGTTTGTTTCTCTTAATTTTTTACTTTCTTAAATACTTTAAAAAATATTCTTGTTTCATTACATAGTCATTTCACTAAACACAGTCTCTTATAGGCTATTTATTTTTCCCTATCTATTGTACAAGGCTGACCTAGTCGACCCTGTACACTTTTTAAGCCTCTATTTATTGTACTAGGTCAACCCTATACAATTTTCAAGCCCTATTTTCTATGCTAGATTGACCCAGTCAACTCTATACAATTTCCTATCGCTTCATCTTTCTTGTGTGTATATTTAATCTTATTTGATAATGATATATTTTCAGCCTTATCTTAGTCAAGAACATTTCATAATTAAGGATATGGATAATAACCTCACTTATTTTATTAATTCAAATGAAACTATCCACTTTCTTCCTTCCTCTTCTCCTAAACCAAAACCAATCACTATATAATGTAATGTAGTTGAGGTCCTTCATCATAATCTTCTTCCCAATACCAATGTTGGGAATATTACACCAAATAATCTCCCTCATATCAACACCAATACCCCTCCTAAAAAAACCAATACACCTATTGGTACAACTCAACTTATTGCACACATTGTTCAACAAATAAACATTATGTAAACAACCAATCAATCTCAAATAATGAGTATGCTACAACATTTATTAAACATGATTAGTCAATCACCTCAAGTCATCATGTCTCAACCAAATCAAAACTTTATCCCTCTTCCTCATATAAATTCTCATGGGAATATCATCCCTCAACCTCTAATGAATAACAAAATGCTTCAACATCTTTAAAATGAACCTTTATCCCCATTCATTGTATCCATATATATTGGAAACATTTCTCCAACTATCATATATAATCAGACTAAGGACCCTACTATCTTTCTTAAGTCTTATGGTAATCTCTATAAGGAATGGGTCCAAACTAACACCTTTGATACCACCAATCTCTTATCCAAAACCTTTGTTGTTGATGCACTTGAATGGTATAACCAAATTCCTAGACATTCCATCTCACAACTGGAGGATTTAGTCAATGCTCTAGTGAAGGAATTCCAACAAGATGACCTTCCTAAAAATTACCTTAGCCATTTCATCAATTCTAAGCAACTTCCTAATGAATCTACTCATACTTTTATCAAATGATGTAAGTATTTAACTCATAAATTGGATCATAACATGAATGATGATATTCTTTTAAAACTATTTGTCACTACTCTTAAACCTCCCCTTCAATACAAAGTTTGAATCTTTTCACCAAAAACTTTAGAAGAAGCCTTAGACCAAGCAAAAAGATAATACTTTCTTATGACTCAATTTGAAACACCTCAAAAAACTACTAAATCACCTTTCCAATCATTTTCTTATAACATTGATTCATTGAATCCTCCCCAACCTCACAATGGAGCATCTAATTCAACCAATTTTAGCCCAACCCACCTTCATTTGAGTCTAGAACAACTTAAAAAAAAATTTCCAGCCTCTAAACCCATGATCTTTGATCTTTCCAAACCTCCTCCAAAATGGTACAATCCTAATAAGTTTTATTGGTGGCATGTTACTATAGGTCATTCTCATGAGTCTGTCGTGATCTTCACCATTTTCTTCTTTCTTCCTTGCTTGGTCTGCATTTCAATATTGCTACCCTCATAAAACAATGTTATCAAGACTATCTTCAAGCTTCCCAAATTCAATCTCAAGAAACACAATCACATTAAAATCAACTACCTAATGATTAACAATAATCATCTCATACCTACACCTCATCTGTTGTTCAAACCATAGTTGATCCTTCTTCCTACACCAATAAGGAAAGTATAGCTAACATGGAATGATATTAATTCACCAAATAAGAAGAATTATAGTAATATATCACAATGATATGGAAATATATCATAAATTATGAATAATATATAAGCCACTTCAAGGGGGAAACCTCCCAAATGCTTGCAATAAGAATGAATACTCAAATATGATCATGAATAACTAACCATATGCCAACTATAGGATGTTGCTAAGTATATGAATGCATAAATAAATGAAAAATAATATGTAAAAGGTTATGCAAACCACAAGTCAACAACACATATCCCTAGGCATGCTAATGGTTAAGGGTGTAATATGCCCCTCCCCTTCAAAACAACATTGTTTTCAATGTTGAAGCAATCTTAAATGTTGTTGCATGAATGATTCATCCTCCTAGGTAGCATCTTTAGAAGGAAAATTCTTTCATTTAATCAAATACTCAATAATCAGTCTAGATCGTAGTTATTTAGTACATGTTTTAAGGACCACTTCAAGATCAAGAATAACCCTCCCTTCCTCATCTAATTTTGGTAACTCGGTTTGAGTGTAACTCTCTATCTAATGACATTATTAATTAAATATACATAAAATACTGGATAAATGTGAGTAGATGGAGGAAATTCTAGCTTGTAAGCCACACTACTAATTTTCTACAAGATCTAATAAGAGCCATAATACTTGGGAGATAGCTTATTATCCTTTTTGTGTTACTTCAAGAACATCTACTTATATGGTTATAAGTGAAAAAATATCCAATCACCAATTTCAAAATGCCTCTCACTTTTATGTTGATCTGCTTATTGTTTCATGAGATTCTGGGTCAAAGCTAAATTTTCACACAAACTAGCAAGGACTTCATGTTAATGTTGAAGGTGTTCTTCCACTGCACGTACCTTTGGGTGGGTCTTTAAGGGTGAAGTAAGGGATGGAATATGGCATCCATATAATTCCATAATAGGAGACATTTTGGATGAACTATGCACTGAATTATTATACCACCATTCAACCAAAGGCAACCATTAAACCCATTTATCCTATTTATCTGACACAAAACAATGAAGGTACCTTTCTAGACACTTATTGACTACCTCAGTTTATCCATCAAATTGAGGATGATAGGATGAACTATGAGCCAATTGGGTTCCCAAACATGAAAATAATTTTGTCCAAAAATTACTAGTGAATATGGGATCTTAATCACTAAAAATAATCTTGGGAGTACAATGCAATTTCTAAACTATATTGAGGAAGGCAAAAGTTATTATACTAGCCACCAATGGTTGAGATAAAGAACAAAAATGAGAATAATTTATGAGTCTATCCACAACAAATTTGATAATAATTCTACCTTCAGATCATGGTAGCCCAGTAATGAAATCCATAGATACCTCTTCCCATCATTGACTAGGGATGGATAAGGGTTGTAAAAGACTTGGGGTTTTAATGGTTTCACCTTTATTTTGTTGACAGACCATACATTCAGTGACATATTTATGTACATCCCCCTTGATTCCTTTCCAAAAAAAAACCTTCTTGACTATATGATAAGTTTTCAAAAACCCTAAGTAACCACTAAGTGGAGACACATGAAGTTCTTAAAGGATTTTTTGTTTGAGAAGAGAATTTTGACATAGATTTAATCTATCTTTGTATCATAATGCATTCCCCTTCCATGTAAACTTTTCAATCCCATCGAAACCCTACTACATATTTTGAATAAATGCTTGGGTAATACTATCATTCTCTCATTCTTCCCTTAGTTCCTTGAGCCAGTCTACCTACCAAATGGTCATAGCACATAACAATGCCTCAATTGGTTCATCTCACCTAAATAGTGCATCAACCACCACATTTTCTTTTCCTTTTTTATAGACTATTTCAAAATCAAAACCTAACATTTTTGTCACCCATTTTTGTTTTTTATAGAGGATAACCATTGTTCCCAAAAATATTTAAGGTTATCATGATCTTTCTTTACCTAAAAGTGACGACCCAATAGATAAGGTCTCCATTGTTTGAATGCATGTAGAATACCCATCATCTATTTCTCATAGATGGGTTTGAGCTGATTTTTACCCTTCATTTGATGACTTTAAAATTTAATGGGCCTACCCTCTTGCATGAGTATTTCACCCATACCATATGTAGATGCATCACATTCAACCACAAAATTTTTAGAAAAATCTAGATTAGACAATACTAGGGTGGTGCATCAAGCCATTTTCAATTGTTTAAATGCCTTGGTAGCTATATCAGTCCACTGGAAGGAGTCTTTATTCAATAAGAAAGTTATCTATGCTATATTATTACTTTAGTGATTGAAAAACCTAAAATAATAACCAATTAGCCCCAGAAATCACCTTAGTTTCTTAAGTGTCTAGGGAATGTGCCACTCCATGATGGCTTGGATTTTTTTAGGATCAACTTTTACTCCCTCATGTGATATAATATGACCTAAATATTCCACTTCATAAACTTCAAAAGCACATTTGAATGGTTTAGCATACAACTGATATTGCTCAAGAATTAAGAGTACTTGTTTCACATGATGCAAGTGGTTTTACCAATTTTTGCTATAAATAAAGATGTCATCAAAAAACACAAGTACGAACTTTCTCAAAAATGGCCTAAGAACCATATTCATCAAACTTTGGAAGGTATATGGTGCATTGGTGAGACTAAAATGCGTGACCAAAAATTCATAATGGCCTTCATGAGTATAGAAGGCTATTTTAGGAATGTCCTCATATATCTGAATTTGATGATACCTAGAATGAAGATCTAAGCTGGTAAAATAAACAACACCATGTAATTCATCTAAAAAATCATCAATTATAGGAATAGGAAACTTATCTTTTATAGTGAACTTGAGGATCTCTCTATAATTTTGACACATCCTCTAAGTTTCATCCTTGTTTTACACCATGACTACTGGAGAAGAATATTCACTTTGGCTATGGTGAATAGTACCTACCTCTAAAAACTCTTGTACCATTTTTTCAATTTCACTCTTTTGGGCATAAGGATATCTATATGGTCTAATGTTAGGTGGCTTACTTCCAAGAATGATTTTGATAGCATGATCATGAGTAAAACAAGGAGGAAAACCTTTTGGCATGGGTCCAAAAACAACTAAATGCTCATCCAATATTTGTTGTAACTCAGGATGGGTAGACTCTTTAGTTTGTTGAAAATCAATGGAAAACAAATCTGTCACAAATCCTTCATCACCTTTTTTTATCATCTTGGTCATCTGATGTGAACTAACCATTTATGGAGATTTAAATCTTAATCCCCATAGTTTCAAGTGCTTACCTTCAAAATAAAAATGCATGAATAGTTCATGGAAATTCATCTCAATAGTACCCAATGTGGTGAGCCATTTTACTCCCAAAATAATGTCAATCCCACCGATAAGAATAGAAAACATAAGAGAATCTAGAAAATAGTCCCCCATTACTAACTTAATACTATGGTATTTTCTAAAATAATTAAATGTACCAACATCTACAATCATGACTTGAAATTTTGGGGTTGGGTAGATGAAACAATTCAAATGAGTAGCCAACTTACCATTGATGAAATTGTGTGTACTACCTGAGTCAATCAACACTATGACCTTCTATTTCTTAATGAAACCCACCACCTTAAGAGTTTGAGGATTAGAAATATCTATAAGTGCATGGTAGGAGATAATAGGTTGAGAATCTATAGTTTCATCCTTAGGTCTTTCACCCCCAATAGATGCCTCCTCATCTCCTTCATCTTCATCAGCCCCTTCAATGTAAAATAACTTCGTTTCAACACATTAATGACCTTTGCTCTATTTATTGTCACAACCATAACACAACCCTTTGGCACGTTTCTCCTTTATTTATTGTGGTGTCAATCTGGTAGGTTGAGGCCATGATGGAGTTGGTAAAGTGAGTTTCTGACTAGTAGTGAAAGGAAGATGTTTGATCATCTCAATTTATTTTACCAAGCATGCCCTTAGTATAGTTTTGGATACATTTATGGGGTTAAACATATGAACCTCCAATTGAATACTATCTTTTAGTCCACCTAGAAAAAGGTCAGTCAAATTTGCCTTAATGATATCCTCCAAACATAAGGATAGATTTTGAAATTAATGAATATAATCCTTCACTATTCATATTTATCATAGTTTGGTTAATTGGTTAAAGTAGTTTTTAGAAACATTATCCGATAATGATACATTAGTTCATTAGAGAATACTAACCATGTAAGAAGAGCACCAGTCTTCTTCTTTTGAGCACAAAACTAATGATACCAAATGAATGGCTTAGGTTATAGATACAGATATGCCACAATGACCTTTTGAGAGTTAGGAGTTTGGTGTAAATCAAATATATTTTCAATTTGAGTGATCCAAGTTAGTGGATCCTTACCATCAAACTTATGCAAGTCTACTTTTGGCAACACCAATTTTACCCCCATATTAGTAGTGTTAGTATTGAGAGGAAGAGGACCAAAAGGAAAAAAATGGAGTGTTGTTGAGTGGTAAATGAGATGAAATGGTAGCCAATTGTGTCATTATTTGATGCAACTCATTGTTCATGCCATTAATCCCCCCTTGCATTATTGATATATGTGTTTGGACTTGCACATCCTTCTACATTAGGCCATGTATATTTGACTAGATTTGATAAATCATATCAGATGATTCATACTCCATGTCATCCCCTAACAGATTTTTAGGGGTGTTTTTCCCTTTCCCCTATCCATGGGTGTTTGGACTAGCCATACAAAGGCTTGATGGTGAACCTTATTTTACCCCATTGACCCAAATTTGACCACTAATTTTTTTTAATATTTTGGCCTCAAAACACAAATATCAAATAATAGACCCAAACTAATTTCTTTCAAGGTTTTCAAAAATGTAAAAAAAATTGAAAATTTCTACAAATTGTGAGCTATGGAGAAAATTTATGAAAAACACTAAAATGGAGATAAATTTTGAAAATCAAATATAAATGATCTAAAATTTTAATGGAAACTTACATGACTTATTTTGCAACTCTAGTAAAAAAATTTAGATAAATTCACATTCATTTTCAAGATATATCAAAATTTCAATATCTAGGGTTTTTGACCTGATTATGGCCCAAATCAATGCTTTAATACCACTTTGAATGATAATAATTCACCAAATAAGAAGAATTACTATAATATATCAAAATTATATGGAAATATATCATAAATTATGAATAATATATAAGCCACTTTGAGGGGTAACCTCCCAAATGCTTGCAATAAGAATGAATACTCAAATATGTTCATGAATAACTAACCCTACCTCCTATAGATAGTCTAAAAAAGCCATCTGCCACCCATAGGTAGACCTAATAACTATATAAATGCATAAATAAATGTAAAAGGGTTATGCAAGCCACAATTCAACTACACATATCCCTAGACATGCTAGTGATTAAGGGCATAGCATAACATGAACAAATTTAAACATATTATTGCATCCATTGAACCTCAACCTCTTAGGTCATATGAACCAAAATATTACCTAGTTAAAATTCCTAATATACAACATATCATACATTTTCCTCCTTTACCTCTTCACACCTCTCCTACAAATCCTATGTCAAATTCAACATCCCTAAAATCTAACAAATCAACACATTTACCTATCTCCAAATGCACCTACCAACCTAATGAAAAGCATTCTAATGGTTTAATGTTACCTCACTCCATCTCACATACTGGGGTATATTGTGATGTCCATCCCTATATCCATTTACCCATTGGGGCATCTTATGATGCCCACTCTTAATCTATAATGCATAATAACAAACAAATTTAGCTTCAATAAACCTTTTGAAACTTATAGACTTGTATTTCACATACTCATCTTTGATACATACATTATCATAGATCTTAATTTTTATTTTATCTCATGTTTCTTAGTTTTTATGCACCTTTTCCTTCTTTTAGTCATACTTTACTAAGCATCATTGTTTACCTTTGGGCTCTTTGGTTTTCTTACACATTACATTTGGCATTTGTTTTCATTTTTGTCCTCATATATTTCTTTTATTTTTTTATTTTTATGTTATTCTTTGCCTTAGTAGCTTTATGTTTATTTTTCCCTTATTTAGCATTCACCTTCATGGGTTTCTCTATTGTGAGTTGCAGTGTAAGACCATGGATAGGACCTGGCCCTCCTCACAAAATACCACCTTTGATTTTTTTCTTCTTTTATTCTTTCACATCCTTTTTGGCACCCTTGTGGGTTTTTATTTTATGAGTTGAAGTGTAAGACCATGGATAGGACCTGACCCTCCTCATAAAATTATCATCTTACTATTCCTTTCCTAGAATATGTCTTGCAATAATTACATATTCTTGATCATTTTTTCTCAACCTTTAGTTTTTACTTCTTTTAATAGATGGAATTTGCATAATATTCTATATTAGCATGCTTTCCTCCATTTGCCTCATTATTATGATAAGGAATCACACTTTTATATCATTGTATCCTTTTTTCACCCTTTGTCACATTTTTTATGATTTGAAGCAATTCAAATTATTCCATGTGTCATTCATCTTGATTTCATATCCTTTCACTCCACATTGGATAAAACAAGGTCAAAATCAAGAAAGCACTTTTATTTCACCTAGATTTATGAGGCTCTTAGACCCCATGCTCTCTGAAGTTCTCTCTCTTAGCAATCAATTCCCAAGTATTCAAATAAAAGTCATCTTTATCACCTATGTTTGGTTTTCTAAATCCGTATGGAGGAGGAATAGAAATAGCCATCAAGAAAATTAAAAGACAAATAATTTGAAATAAAAGGCAATGATATACAAAAGGCAACATATAAATCTCAAAAGTCAAAATCACATCAAAAGATGTGATTCTAAGCACATATCCTATCTCTAATTGAATCTCAAACTCCACAATTGGCCTCATATAGAGCTGATGTCCATTAGGGTGTGGTAAGCCAATATATTGGAATAAAAGAATTCAATAAACTCTATGTTGATACCTACTTTCTCATGCAAGTACCCAATCTTCATAATAGACTGACAGCTATGTAAGGGTCCTGAGGAATGAGGAACACATTGTGGGAAGGTAGGTCCATTTTAATTTTCATGCATATAGCCTTCATGGGATGATCTATATACTACATTTGTTGACCTAAGACTTGTGTGGCTAAGAGAATTTCTTTATAATCCTTAAGGTCAAAAGTCCTCTTATTTTGATAAACCTAATTTGAGTGTCGTGACTTCAATAAAGAGTTCCTCTACCCTAGTTTTTCTTTCATTTTCCCCTTCACCCATTTCATTTCCCCCTTGAAAAGACAAATTGTGATTCTAAATGTATTTTCCCTCTTCTATTATTCCTTCTTCTTCACCTCTTTTAAACATGCTAGCATTACTTTGTTTCAGTTTTATCTATCCTTAGATCAAAATAACATGTTTGAGAAACTATGGATTACACCCTTACACCATTTATTTACCACACCATTTCACTATCATCCTAGTCATGTCATTAGGTGGTTGTATTTTCTACATTGTATCTTAGAACAAGCACTAAAAGTTGAGTTTTCATCATTTAGAGTTTTTTTATTTTCATTTCTCCATCATGTTCTTATTTAATTTTTTGAACTTCACTTATCTTACATATGACATTTGCCAATTATTACATGTTTTTTCTTTATTTATGCCTTCATTTGACATACTTGTCTCACACCTTCAATTACATTTCATTTTCAGTCTTTCATGTTTTTCTTTTTGCCTATCTTACATGAGCTTACTTTTCACTTGCTTACATATATTTTTTTAAGTTTTCTTGCATTAATATTTCATTTGTCATTCATGTTTTACATGCTTCCCAAGGTGATTTAGTATGTTCTACATTCCTTTTTATCATTCATGTTTTACATACTTCCTAACATGATTTAGAATGTTCTACATTATTTTTTTCCATTTATGTTTTCCATCCTTTCCAACATGATTTAATGTGTTTTTTTATTCATTTTCCATCATTTCTCATTCTTTTACCATCATTTTTCCATTTATTTACCATCATTTGTCATTTTTTTGCCATCATTTTGTCTTTCATTTGCCTTTAATATTCTATCATTGCCTTAACAATATTAATTTTCCAAAAAAAATTAATACCCTCATATCTTTTCCTTAACTCATTTTTCACTACCATATACCTATATTCCAAAAAATTTGATTTTTAGCTATTTTTTTCATTAATTTCTATAGGTTCACCAAGTGTTCTTTACATTAGATGTCTTCACTTCTATTACAGTCTACTTATTTATCTACAGCACTAAGGTAAGTAAAGGTATGTGTTTTTCAATTTTGTCCTTTTATTTATCTTATTTTATGGATTACTACATTTTACTTAGCATTAGTGTTATGTATTATCATGTTCTATTTCTTGAAGCACCATCCCATGTTACACTCACATAACACATGATGAGCTTCGAGTGGGGCATATGTATACACATAATATTTTCAAATTTTTATCTATTACTGACACTTTGTATCTTGCAAGAACCCATCTTTTTTCAATCTCTCTGAGTGTATGCCTTAAGGGGTGCACCAAGAAAGGGTGGGTAGACCATTAGTGATTTGTAGGATTATTTTCCCTTTTACTACATGTTATCTACACACTTATCTCCTAAAACCATTAACCCTAAGCTTGTTCTTCTCTATAGTACCCATTCCAAGAATTTGTTACCTTTTATCCCCCTTTTCCTAACCTTATCCCCTTTTTAACTATCGACTATACTAGATCAACTAAGTCAACCATGTATAGTTTTCAATTTCTATTTACTGTACTAGGTTGACCCTATATTATTTTGGGTAAAATTAATTTAGGGTATAGGGCAGCTCTTAGTTGACCTAGCCCATGATCTAGTGAATTCTTATCTAAAATTATGCTAGGTTGACTGGGTCAACCCTATTACTTAGGATTTTTAGAAGGGTTTAGAATAACTCCACCTATAAATAAAATTTCATTTCCATCATTTGATAAGAATAAGTCAAGAAGTAAGAGTGAACAAACATCTACTTATTGACCATTCTACTTGATAAGTAAATCTTAGGGTTCCATACTTTATTTAGAGATATAGATCTTATCTTGTAGAGAAGTCTTTTAGATGCATTGATAGGTTGTGTAGCCTACATCTGATTTATCTTTGTCATCCTTACATACCAAAATAACCTCTTGCAATCACCTTAGCCAAAGCAGAGATTGAGGCTCGATGGGTTCATCTTCAAAGGTTAGTATTCCTAACTTTATTTCTCCTTTGTAAGAGTAGATAGATAATGCATTTGTGCTTCTCTTTCATGTATTAGGATTCTATATACATTGATTTGAGTATATGTTCTTTAAGCATGTTTATTTTTATTATTTCTAACCCTCATTTTGTGCCACAAGCTTTGGTGAGCACTAGATTAGACTTACTTTTATTATTATTAGAATAGGTGAAGTATCATAACCTAAGACCCCCTTAGGGTTATTGCATGATTATGTTAGATTAGAGGCTTTGTAACCATCCTTAGCATGGTGTATTATGATAAATGATCCCCTGATCAGGTCTATTAAATCTCCATATTGGTCATGCTCCTACTTAACAAATTATTCTTAGGCGGAAGTGTAGGTATGCTCTATCTTCTTTGAGTTAGGATTTATTTATAGAAATGATGCATTTCTAATTACATACAGCTCATCTTATAATCTAATATTTTTACTTTACTTTAGAGTTACTATTGAGTTTCACTCAACCTTTAAACAACTTTAGACTACCTTGAAACATGTTTGATCTCTTCTTAGTCTATTTGGGTTGTAGGTGTCCTTTTGTATTGTATGGGACTAAGTCTAAAGCCTTAAGAAGGTCACCAATTATGAACTAGATCATTTTCCTATAGGTGAAAACCAAATCCTTTAATGGTTTTCTATATGGTTTCACTTAGTAAGAAGAGACAATTTAGCCAAAACCCCCAAAGGTAGTACCTCCTTTACTTCCTCCTCAAACCATGTTTGTAGATGGAGATTTTTTAGGCTATACTAGTCCTCATTTGACCCATCAAGGATTTAATGAATTATTGGGGATTTATGATTAATTATAACTTGAGTAATATGATTTGTCATAATGAGGATGAGGTACATTATCCCTCTAACCCAGGTTCTGCTCTAAAATTGATCAAATAGGCCATTCATAAGGACAAGAAAGAAAATAGGTTTTATGCCATAAGTACCTTATTGAGAGGAATTGTCTAATGAAAAAAATTTTAAAAAGTCCTTTTTAACCCTTAAATTACTCCTATAAAACCATTCTTTCTCATTGAATTCTTAATTAAATATATGGGAGAAAACCTGAACCCTCTATGGATGAGTAGGCCATCTAGACACCCTTGAACTATTAGAAATTATTCATAAACATGGGAAAATTAAATAGACAACCAATGACATAAAGTGGAAGGCCATTTGGGTACCTATCATTGACAAAAATATTATATCCCAACTCTTTTTCTCCTGACCATACTGAGTGAAAACCTGAGGCTCTCCTAGAGTTATCCAAAACTACCAAAAGTGGTTTTTCTTTAACATGAAGAACCATAAGCCTGTATATGAAATAAAACACTTAAGAAAGATTTTTTATTATATAAATACCTTTCCTTACTTATTTAAACCTTATAAAATTCTTGGACCTCCATTAATGGTAGAAAATGTGTTTCATGTCTAATTTGCAGCCAATAGGTTTCCTTACCTCTAATAGTTTTTTTGATGGAATATGATTTTAGGGGACTATAAGAGGATATTATGGACACCATGGATTCATAAATATGATATTTCATCCCTTTTATAAATCAAATCCTTCAAAAACCTATTCTTCCAAAGCTCTAAAAGGCTCCAAAATACATCCTTTTACTCCCAAACTCCTCTCCTCCACTTCAAATGACTTTAAATGACATTGAACATGTCTAAAAAATTAAAACATGCCATAAAGAGGTGTGATAAAGTCAAAACCAATTTTAAATCCTCAAAAAGTTACTTTTTCACTTGAAATTTCTATTTTGAGGACCCTTAAGTCATCTAATGCACTTTTGGGGGTCTTTTGGGAATAATATCTTCTTTAGGCCTAGTTTTTGACTCATTAGAATATTTGAGACTTTTTTAAAACGTCCTTCATGCCCTTGAGTACTCAAAAACCATAGAAACCTATTATATCTTTCACTTATAGTTCTAGACTTATTTTTAGGCCTTTTCCTCATAATCAACAAATTTACCTTAAAGCTTGCTTAAATTGTTTCAAAAGCTTGTAAGTGACATGTGGTATGGTCATGAGTGTTATTTTATCTTTCCACCATTGGATCACCCACTTAAAAATACCTTTCTTTAGATTCTCACACCACACCAAGACCTCCCAAAATATTACATTGTATCATCAAGTCAAGACCAAAAAAGGACTAATCATGGGGGTAGAAGGTTATTGAAAGGTCCAAAAGAGTAGACTGATCCATCTAGGAAAAAAATTCATAAGTAGGCCAATTTTGGACAAAAATAACAACTAAAACAAATAGTAATCACATGATGTCACCCTAGGAGGTAAAGGCAAGGGATCATCCTTGGGAATCACCATCCAAGCAGGTGGCTCCATATCATGAAACTCTAAAGTAGTCCATTCATCAAGGAGGTTATTATGAATAGTGATATGTCATTCATTAGTTGGTTAGGGCCCAGTTAGAGAGAGATTATAAGGATTGGCATCAAATTTTCCATGAGAAATCTAGCCTCTCTTTGGAGGAGGGTGAGGAGGGAAGTGATCCCTACCCCTGGATTAACTTCTACTTTGATGCCTTCTAAGAGGAGGAGGTGCTATAATATGGGGTGAGCCATTGGGAAACATCTGGATCATGTTGTAAGGGGCACTCCCCTATTGGTCTACAAGATCTTGCAAGTGGCAGAGTTCCAGATCCATCTTTTCCACTTGAGCTTGAATCTACATAGCAGTTGAAAAAATAACAAAAACCTTTTCATTAATGGAAAAATAAACTTCATGATGGTCATGTTTATAGATAGCATTATTTCTAGCTCTCCATAACTAAAAGAGAATAATTACATGGAAGAAATCCCAAGTCAAAGGAAAGGAGGCCAACCAAATATAATAAACTCCAAAGAGCATCTATTACCAAGAGAAAGGCTCAGGGTGGTAAGGCTAAAAAAGTGAATGAATCCATTGTTAGGTAAATTAAGCTTTTAGAAAAAACTAGAACATATGTTTAAATGACTCAAGATGCTTGCAAATCAGATAAAAGGGATGGAGAATGTGGAGGTAGAATAATCTCTCATCGAGGGGAAGTCCTTGGTATATAAAATACCATAAAAAATAAGCCAACTTGGGCTCTAGGGTATGTTACCACACATGATCCAAATAGGTGAACCAAGTCCTAGGAGAGGACCGGAGGCCCCAGTGCCTATTAAGTTTACCTAAATCTAGGGATAAGGGACTCATCACTTGATAAAGTAACTCAAGAGAGTAATTATTTAAATGAGTATCATAGTTCCACCTCCAATCCTTCCACTAGGCCCTAGGAGGTGTTGGTAATTTTTCCTCTCAAGGGCAAAAACCAACCCCTATAATCCAAAACTTTCCAATATCCTGTCTATAATCTTTGTAAGCTGGTCAAATAGGTATATTTTGGCCTAAAAGAGTAATTTTTGGTCTTAAAATTTTTAAATGTAAGTTAAAATGTCCTTAAATTATCATAAAATTCCTTTAAGTATGTTCAAATATATGACTATATCCTAAGTCCAAAGTTTCATGACATAAAAAGGTGTTTAAATGCAAATTCAAGTCAAAAAGGCTATTTTTCACCTCCCACATGCCAATTTTAGCTTTTAAAATCATGGAAAAGGTTAATGTTGGTGTTAAAACATTAAAAATCCTCGTGGATATCCTTAAAATGCATTTAATTTGGCAATGATAAGCTTGAATTACCTTTAAAAGCCAAGAAAAGGCTTATTTCATTCATTTTAAGAGGAATAGTATGGATCTGTAAAGAATTTCATACATCTAAAGCTTGAATCAAGAGCATCAGGTCATAGCAAAGCTATATGAATAATTAAAAGGCAATTGGATGGCATATAATCCCAAAACTGATCATTTATAGGCAATTGGCAATTTTTCACAAAGAGACCTACTTACAGGTTTGATGATGGTATGGATTAGAGAGAGTAGGTACAAGGCTGAAATTTTGGGCAAAGAAAGTAGACTTAGATGGATTCCTCATGGATTAAGTGATTTTTAAATTTGCTTATCCTTCATCGTTAACCATTAATTGAAGTCAGGTTAATTTTTACAATTTTGCATCTATGAAGGCAACCAATTTTCTTCAGTTTGTCCTCACCAGGGCATCATTTTAGGAAAATTCTAGTTTATGGAACTTTATAGGAACCTAATATACCTTCCCATTATATTTTTTAGGTCATTTTCACATATTTGATGGTCAAATAAAGGATATTTGATAAGAGTACTTCAATTCTACAGTCTATGTGCTTCTAGAAGAGTTTGTATGGTCTAAGAAAGAGAGATAGGTTTCAAGATTTCTTATTTTCATCCATGACATGGATCTATTTCATATTATATGTTTTCCAATCAAAATTATTCGTATTTCTCCAAGATTAATATCAATAAGACTATTCATATGCTCTAAAAGCATCTCAAAAGGGTCATTTTAGCATTGTTTAAGGTTTTCTAGCTTCTTTTAAGGTTTTAGCAAAGTATTAGGTTTCAATTTTACCATCTTGTGTTCCTTCAAATTCTTCCAATTGATATGGTTTAAAGAGGTTTGGCCCATGCTTGTATATGAGTCTTTAGTTTGGTCTTGTCTTTCTCTCATCCCATTGTTCACATTCATCTTATTTTATCTCCATTATATTGTTATACTTAGTCTTACCACTATGTTCAATGTATTATTCCACCCACCATGCATGTTTTCTTCATCATCATTTGACTCCCACCTCCTTTCATTCACCTCCATCCTACCATCCATCTCATGAGAGGGATACAGTAGATAAAGGGCCATCAAGGCCATTTGAAGAGGTCATTGAACTCTAAGATGACTAGCTACAATCATGAAAAGGATCATCTACAGTAATATAAATAGTCAATAGCTTTCATGAAGAGAAGAGAGGAAAGATATACTAAAATATGTCTTTTCAAGGCCTCAATTCACATCATCCCATCAAGATGCATCAATCCTTCACTCAAAATAAAGATTATGTCATGGTTTTGATGCCTTCTTTAAGGTCAAAATATAGTCATGTCTGTACAAATGGTATTTAGGACCACCTACAGTGATAAGAGTTCCCTAATATGAGAGACCTTTCAAGGTATAAAGAGCATAAAGCACTACCAATAACCTCAATCAAGGGTATAAAGGACATATAAGTCTAATTCAAAACCATCAAGAGGAAGATAAAAGGAGACCTATACTGCCTAAAAAGACACTACAAGCCTCCTTTCAAACCCAAAACCTATAGTGACTTTTGATTGAACACTTCAAGGCTTAAAGGATTATTTGTAATAGAGGCATAGTTAAGTATGAACAACAATAAGTGTGAAATATCTAAAGAGAGATAAACTAGGGACACATTCAAGTTTCAAATAGACCTTAAAAATGAGCTAAAAAAAGGCTACATCTAGTAGTGAGGCAAGCTACATCCATAGTGACAAAAGATGATAACAAGATGTAACTCTAGGCTAAGGAATCAAGTGAATGGAGAGTTTAAATTTTGGAGGCTTTCAAGAATAATAATAACATATGGTGGCCTTTTAGGTTTGTATGTGCAAGATATATAATCTGTAAAAAGGAACTATAGCCATCATATATAGTCAAAAAAAAGAGAAATGAGAAGTTTATTCTCATAAAAGTGGAATAATGACTCTATAGGTGGCAGTGCTTACAAGATAATGATTAGGTTTTGAGATCAAAGATAGATGGGGATATGAACTCATATAGGTCATGTTTTTCATGATATTATAGTAACCTATAGTTGGGCAAAGGATTTTTAAAGGTATGATTGGTAGTTTAGATAGAAGAATAAGACATTTTGTCATATTTTTAGGTTTTCTAAGGTTTTGGCCATGTTTGAAGGTCTCATAGTGTTGTTAAAAAGGTAAATCAAACTTTAAAATTATAATGACAAAATCATTGGCCAAGATCTCATGGTATAGTCACCTATAGTTGATTGTATAGGAGACCTCAAGACAATCTTGAGTAGTCTCTTAAAAGTCAAGTCAAGCAAGAACATATGATTATCATGATGAGGCTCAAATCTTCAATAAACATCATGAACTTATTCAAGATTATACTCCACATGAGATTTTTTGGATTATTATAGTCCATATAAGACCTAATACACCCACCTACAGTCCTTCTTTCAAAGCTTATCCATGTAAGTTGAGGATGCAGTGTTATAAGGAATGTTTTACATGTTTATCTTCAATTCAAAAGATGATTAAAATGATAGAATAAGGACCCACCAAGAATCACAATGTGAGGGTGTCTTAATAAGCTTCTATAGTCAAGTTTACTTGAATATGAAACCCTATCTATAGTCACATAAAGGTAAACTATAGTCAATACAAAGACATAGTACTATGAAAGAGGGGTTTTTAGGTTCAAAACCTTTAAAACATGTTAGAAAGGGGTTTATGGGTTTGAATGAGTTTAATTCAGTAAGGAGGAGGGTTTCAAACTTGATGTTGAGTCATGACATGATGACCTATAGCTAGCAAAGATAAGGTATACCTATAGCCAAGTAGGTGATTTTGGTAATTAGAGACCTTATAGACAATGATGATGCTTTCAAGAGGAGTTTGGAGTCATAGGGACATCATTATGACATGGTCATGACTCACAAAACATTATGTGGTCATAGCATCATTACTCCATATCCCCTAATTCATACAAACATGAACACTACTATCAATCATCTTAAGTGAAGTATGCACCTAATAAGATAGTGTTTCATATTGAGGAATTGTTAATGCCTAAAACTCTTGCTCTAGGAAAATAGCCTTCTAGAGGAAGCTTTATATATGTGGGACACAAATGCGATCTATAAATCAACCTCTGGGGTTTTAGAATCTAGCTCTTCGAATAAGAACAAAATATAGATAAAACTAAAACAAACTAAGGTAATGTGCTGACATCTTTAAAATATTGACCTATAATTGCATTAAATATCTTGAATCTTCAGACATCATATACTATTAAAGGAGCATATGCATGAATTAAATCCTATAACATAAAAAATAATCAATACTATAGAAGCAAAGAAATGTAAATAATAAATAGTGATAAATCTTCACTCATTTTTACATAAAACATCACATCCTCTTAATTGTTGGGTAGAAAAACATCATACAAAAGGCTAATGGCATAGTATATAATACAATCCTTTCGTATGAGGGGCACCTGCTAATTTCTTAGAATGAAAAACAAAATTTCTTGATAATTCTATTTCAAAATTAAAACTTATTACAATGGCTACTCTAGTACCAAAACAATGATCTACAAACCCCTTTTAAAAAATTAATGAGCTCTAAATATGTAAACACTGTAGTCTCACAAGGAAGTGACACCTAGAAATAGGCACTTGCACTTATGATGAGGTCATTGTAACTAAATGAGGAGCTTCAGATCATGAGTATAGTTGTTCTTTAGAATCTTGGATATGGCATAATAGTGGCACCCATATGATGCCCACAATGCTTAGAAGAAGCATTGTGATGCCACATCTCTATCTCCAAAACTACCTTTGGAATGATATTGGAAATGCAAGCCCATTTAATTCAACCAATGGTAAAAATTGAAATCTTGACAAAATAACCTACCTTGGATGAGTACCCAATTTCCATGTGGAGAGATGCCACTACTCCTAGGTGAACCAAGAACCTTTTTATGATAAACAAGCACTAGGATGCCATGTGGAAGGCTAGCACTTTTCCTAAGAAGTCAAGAACCTCTTCATGATAAATAAGTGTTGGTACACCATGTGGAAGACTGGTGCTTATCTTGGGAAGTAAAGAATCTGTTCATTATAAATGAGCACTGGGACACCATGTGGTATTTGTGGAAGGAAGCCAAGACTTAGATAAAATTACAAAGGGGACATTGGGAAAAGAGAAGGTCAAAGCACAACTACCGAACTTCACTTAGCACATCTGAGACCAAAAGTTGACTGCTCCAAAAAATAAAATGTGGATTATGATCCATAATTCCTAGAGACTTACAAAGGAATCCACTTGTGGATGGAAGAACCCAAAATTTTGGTTTTGCATACCATTTAAAACAAAATTCAAAAAGTGCAAGGCTTGCAAAACTTAAAAGTTTTGAAGAGCAGCCTTCAAAGGCATCCACTCTTCCTCCTTCACATAGGTCTTCTTCTTTAGATCCTTAAAGGCTCTATCCAAGTTAATAATCTCCTTAAAGGAGATGTTGCTCAGGCTTTGGACTACTACTAGCATTTAGAACTCCAACTGGGCAAGAGGCTACGAAATGGTCTCCACCTTGGAAACACTTGGTGCTTGATCGAGAGACATAAAAATGATGTGATCATTTTTATTTTTCTCCATCAACTCTTTTATTTTGTCCTCTAGGAGGATGGTGTTATCCACAAGGAATGGAGAGGGGAGTCCCAACTAGACCATCTATTCAATGTGCTCCTTCATATCCTAGACTACCTTCTCTAAGGCATTAAGAAATGCCTTGCCTTTTATTTCTACCTTATTATAGCTCAGAAACTCATTTACCTTTACCACCACCTATCTTCGATCGACCAGCCCTACTACTTGCAGTGTCTCATCTATTATACTATAAATCTCTTAGATAAGGAGCTACAAGTCCTAAACTTTAGGGGACATGAAGGCAAGGACCTAGTCTATGGATACACCTACCTAGGAGCTCAAACAATGTGAGTTTATGATGAACCTAAACATTGGCTTCAAGTTAGCAGTCATATTATTTATTCTCTCTTAGTAAGATATATACAACTATTAGACCATGGGGAGGATCATACAGTCTAAGATTGAGTGGAGAGTTTATTTTTTTATTTTAGGATCTCTTAGTCCTTGGTTGAGGACTCCTGTTACATCTATTACTATAATTATTACTACACACTTGTAGAATCTAAGATATTCTTATAGGTTTGCATGATCTCTACTTCTTCCTTATGTAACTTATTCTCCATGGTCTTCTTCTCCTTTTTTAGGCCATTTATTTTGGCCTTTAACTCTATAACCTAGATCAACAGTTGGGGCCTTTGATTGGCTTACACTTGGAATCTCTCATTAGTGACATAATTTTGTAGGTTAGAGATAATTTTTGTGAGTTTTGTGTCTTTGCCCTTGGCCTTAGTGTTTAGATGATCGATTGCAGCTTTCACCCTTGTGAGTTCTAGATTTATCTTCTCCAACTAATAGCCTGCTTTGATATAGTCCATGATGATGGACTTCTATGTTTCCTCTATCAATTTAACCCTATCAATAGGCCTAGCCTAGCTGAGGTTGAGGATGATGGTGTGTATTGAGTATTCCCCCAACTACATCTTTTCTTGGGTCTTGACTACTTGGGGTGCCATGTGTGCAATCATTAGATGTTGCTATGCTAGGTCACAAAATGATCACATGTGGGGCACTACCAAGGCCTTGGCCTATTTTCCTCTTTTCTTCTCTACTTGGGCCTCTCAAGGTTTTATAATAGCCTTAATCTATTGATGAAACTACTCTTATGACTAAATATTTTCCCCTACAAAGGGGGCTCCTTGTCGTAACCCAAAAGGAATGGTCACTTGTTGTGAAGCGATGAATGTTGTTCCTCCAGAGACAAGTGTGTGATGGGTTAAGGTGGAAGGAGATAAAGGTGGGAGACCAAAAAGTAGGGTGGAAGGAGATTGCACCACAATAGATGTTGATGAAGTGGATGAGGGTGGATTAGTGAGAAACATTACAATGGAGGTGATCAATTACATGAAGGAAAGTGGAATGAGTGAGGTGATAGATTGGGTAGTAGAGAGTGGTACGAGCTCAACAGAAACCATGTAGGGTGAAGAGGGAGTGAATAATGAAGCAAAAGTGGAAAGAAGGGGCTGAAAAAAGCATACTTTATTTTGTAGGGGCTTGAGGGGAGAACTGGAGGCTTGTACCCTAGAGCCAGGCTAAGACGAACCCACCTTAAGATACCCTAAAGAGACCTATTATTATGGGAGGATCAGATATGGATAATGAGGTGGTGTCTAGGTCAAAGGCCTCTAAACTAAGGAAACTTCATCTTCCTTCTCCAGAGGGGTGTCCTCTTCTTCTCTTGGGGCGTCTTCCTCTTCCCCTTCTTTGACCAAGAAATCTTCTTCTAATAGAGATTCCTCCTCATGGTGCTCATCCTAGAGGTTCTCAAATGTCTCATTTATATCCACATCTTCAAAATTTAGTCTTGGCTTGCTAATTTCTTACCTATATTTCTAATAGGCATCTATTTTATCTTAGCTCTAGTCCCTTTAGATCAACTTCACCCTCAATCCTTTTATCAATTTCTTCATGGGATCAAACTAATGAAATACATCATAAAAGGACTCCCACTACTTGCAGGTATCTGATGTTGGGAGGATGGGTGTAAACTGGAAGCACACAATTTGATTACTAAACCAAGCAACTTAATATGCGGAAATTAACCAGATTCACCAAGTAACTAGAATTCAGAATAACACATGATATGAGAGACAATACACAACTTGTATTAACACTTTATACAGAAAAGAATACAATAAAGAAGATGCCACTTCTTCTCCACCACCTTACAGAGGTTTCCCACACCTCAAGTGAACAGTAATTCTTCTCCCCAAAGCTCTCCCTCTCACAGGTCCCAACACCCAACTCAAATACAGAGTTGGTGTTCACCTCCCGTGCTCCACGCACACCACAAGTGCTCCACGCACTCCACAAGCACTCCACGTGCTCCACAAGTACTCAAGGTACTTCAAGTAGATCTCCCATGAATCTGCAACAACCTGCAATTCAACAGACCATACTTATGGAAGGAACTCCCTTGCCTTCCTCTTGCTCTATCCGAGTACACACCTGTACTCCAAGTAGATCATGCCTGATACTGCTCCCTGTTGTGTTGCTGTCTGTATGACCTTGCACACCTGCAAATCAAACAATGGTTCTATTCACCTGTGAACCTCGACCTTGCACACACATACACCTGCAGATCAACGATCTTACTTACCATGTAGATCTCCTATATAGGCCATGCAACTGTGACCAAGATCCTACACTCTTGAAGAACCCAGCTGGCTCTCCAATCCAGCACCAACACACCTGGTACTGTGGCACTAGGAGGAACGCACCATTGCTCTACCTCACACACAGAAGGAGCTTATAATTATGCTCTCTTACTCCCTAGCACACTTTTCCAATACAACCATGAGTCTATTATATAGATCTCATCCAAACAATGATTAGACATCTAATTACAATAATTAGATCCGCAGCTATGAGTCTAAAATTAGCACTCATCATGCAAACTCTTGGTTCGTTAGCTCACTGCCCGTAATTAACTCGCAGTCAAACTACACAGGCGACCGACGTCGGTCCCTGTCTGCCTGGGGTCGCCGACGCCGGCCGATATATGACCGACGTCGGTTGCCTTCCTGTCTTACCCTGCCGATGCCGGTTGGCCAGACCAACGCCAAACACTTCTGACACTCAGCAACTCATTCTGCAACCTCCTCCATGTCTGCATCAGTGAAGCTTTTAGCTCCACAATCCTAACATCTGATGGGATGTTAGACAAATCCATGTAATACTTTATATCATCCTCCATCGATGACCTTCATTGTTTAAGGTATAGTTAGGGTGATGGTCTTTAAGGTGCATATATGACCAATCAAGTCATAGTTCCATTTGTCATCAATCTAGTCGAGGCTAAGCTCTTCAAGATTGAGTATAAATAGATGCTCTTGCAACCTCTTTACCACTATGATGCCCCCTATTGAGAAGGGGATGTCATCTAATTCCTTCTTCTTATAGCCCATGACATATACTAAGTCAACCACATTGATTTGGTGAGCCAACTCTAAGGCTAGGGTTCTATCTATGAGTAGGCTTGAGAGTCAAAATGGATCTTCCTTGAATTTGTGTACTTGAATGAAGGTGTAATGGGACCCAAAGAACTAGTCAATCAAAATTTTGTCACTAGTAAGTCATGACCTCTGGCTATCCATCATTCTAAAGGTGATGGCCTCTTGGCTGAGGTCAATCAAGACCAAGGATAAGAATGACTCTAAAAAATCATAGTAATCTTATGTGGTCAATAGGATGTGGGTCCATGTAGAGATGGGAATCACTATGTTATGATGGGTGCTTATCTCAATGGAGTTGAAGGTGAAGTATGAAGAGAAGAATCAAGAGTTCTGATATAGGATCAGGTAGAGGAGGAAGGAGGAATACCTAAAGGTATTTAGTGTTGAGAATTTTACCAGCCCATTGTGTATGGTAGTGGTGATGGTATTCGTAAAGTCCATCCTATAAACCTTCTCCTTACTCACCATCCTCAAAAGGAAGATTTCCCCCAATTAGAATTTGATAATGTGAGCATTTGATTCCATCCCAAAGATAAATTCTAATATAGAAAGGGCATCTTTCATGTCCTACATCATAAAGCTCATGAGAGCAATGGGTAGAGGAGGCAATTCGATGTAGTTACTCTTGAGGACTAAATTGATGAAATCCATCTTATAGACCTAGGTGTCCTAGATATTTTCTAATCTCTCCATATTGAAAATTTCATTGTTTGGGTCACTCAAGAGTCAAATCACTCCCTTATTAAATCATCATTAACATCCATTTTTAGGTGGTTGTTACCTATAATAATGTTAGTAATGGCATCGTATCTATTTATGCATAAGGCAATGATCTTTTAGCATGGGTACACAAGGGGCACCATGTATTAGGTCAACATGGAGTTCCAAATCTTGTACTTGAATGACTTGTAGTCATTAATCTGAACCTTTTTTATCATTTGAGCATGGGTGCCCTCTCTCAGGCTCTTTGGGTTCTTTGCCAATTTGGGATCAAAGATCCCATCAGCATAATCTAGGACTAATGAAGGCTTCCTACAACACCCCTTAGTGACACTTTTGACATTTTACACTTTAGGCTTTAGTTGAATGAAAGTGGAAGCATATGATTTACTTACTACATACTACAGGGGAAGGTTACCATGACCACCTGACCCACAGGTTCTATGCTTCCTTGGATGTTTTCTGCTATTGGATGAGGATTTAGAAGTTTCCATATTATGACTTCTTTTCATAAATCCTCTCTTTGCTCAAGGGAAATAATGGATATCAATTTCTATTCATAATCCTTGTAATCCTTTCTCAATTTTCTTAGCTAAATTTTCTTTACTCTAGACATTTTGTTTAATCATTCAATGCTCTTGAAATCTCTTAGGCATTAAGTGTTGGGTCTGATTAGAAGGGAGGTATTTATAATCCACTCCTAGTATGATCATCATGAAAATTTTGAATTTGGGGCACCCCATAAATGTTAAGGGTGACACACATGCTTAAGGAGTGATTCATAAGATATTTTGTGGTGATACTCATGGGGGATCATGCAATATGGAGCATCTAACATTAATGGTAGGAGGAGTGGGTAGGTAACAGTCTTTTAGAGAATGTTTAAAAAATAAAGAGAGTCATGGTGCAAACAACTGGCAATGGGACAAACCACTTATACCAACAACACTTATTTTTTAAGGGAAATAGAAACAAAGAAAGGAAAACAAACCAAAAAAGTGAAACCATAACAAAGAAAGGCAACCAAATAATTATATATAAGGGGAAGGCCAGTTAATCAATTAAAGTGTTTTAAGTCAATTTTTTAAACCAGAATCCCTAATGCATTACCTTCTTCATCCTCCAACTCAAAAGTATTACCTTGTATATTTCCAATGATGCAAAATGGCTCCCTCCATATGGAATCAAACTTCACATGTTGGCCTAACTTCGTGGCTCTTTAGTCATATTTTAAAATCAAGTCCCTAAGCTTGAAGCCTGGGTTGAATGCTTCCTTGTCAAACCATCACTTGACTACCTGCTATCAGGTGACCTTGGCATCACTAGTCTATTATCTTACCTCCTGGAGGCTAATAAATTCTACCAATTTAACCTCCATCTCTTTGTTATCCATGATCTCAACAAATTTTAATAGTTGTAAGGCAGGAATCTCCATTAAAATAGGCATGGTCACCTCCTTCCCATATACTAGTTTATATAAGGATGTCTTTAAGATCTGCTTGGGAGTAATTTAGTCAACTCATAGAGCCATATTGAGATGAATATGCCACTCTCTTTGATGTTATGTGTCCATCCTCTTGATCAACCTAATGAGATTATTATTGGTTGCTTTGGTTAACCCATTTCTTTGCAGGTAGTAATTGGATGAAGTCTTCAAGAAAATGCCATTTTAGAGTGAAAACCCTCAAATATTGGAGCTAAGGAAGGCTTTCACATTATCCAAAATGATCATTTTGGGCAATACAAACCTTATTACTAGATATTCCAAGAATTTGAGGACCATGTTTTCAGTTACCTCCTTCATCAGGGTTACTTCAATCCACCTTGTGAAGTAATCGATAGTTGTAAGTATCCATTTGTGGCTTGCACTTGAGATAAGATTAATCATCTTGATAAAGTCTAGGCCTCACTTTGCAAAGGGATCATTGGTCACATATGGGTTTAATGGCATGGCCAAATTCTTTTACTTCCTTATGAAGAACTGACATTGCTAGAATTTCTTAACTGCCTGATGGCAATCTATAAACAATGTTGGCCAGTAGTATCCCATGCACATGATCTTGGTCATGGTGGTCATTACCAAAACATGTCCACCTGGAGGATTGAAATACGTACCCTATATAATTTTCTCAACTTGATACTTTTTGATGCATCAAATTAGATCTCTATCAAAGTTTTTTCTTAAACAAGACTCCCAATACCAATGTGTAGCTAGCCCATTATAACCATAGAATCACCTTTTGTGTGTGGGGGGACCATCAAGATATTGACTAGTTTGTATGAAATGGGTTTTATTGGCAACCCAAGACCCCTCAATTTTGTGTTGATTTAGAATAACCACTTTTGATGTGTCTTGTTCTTCTATCAGGGCATCTATGCATTGGGCTAAGTATTCACAGATCCCTCTTCCTCAGATTACTTTAGTTTGCATGAATTTAACATAATATTCTAGGATCTTAGTGATCTAATTGGCCTTATTTTATGTGATTTATCCTTCCATTATTTACTCTCAAATGTTAGAATGCACCACATACACCATTATCTTGTTCCCTACCACCAGGTGCCTAAACTTCTTAAGGATTTTAACAATGGTGAAAGCCTGTTTATCGACAAAATTTTACTTAACCTCCTTCTACATAAGGTTTTTTAATAGAAATCAATCAATTTCTCACTTCATTCTTATTCTTTTTGAGTTAACATATCCACCAGGCTATGTTTGGTCCCATAGACATACATGATGAAATCTTTGGAGAAGTTAGGGTTGACTAGTACAAGGGTAGTGGCTATCACATCCTTGATTTTTTTGAATGTTATTCTTCCTTTGGGTGTTTATTTGAAAGGTTGATATTTATTTAGCATTAGTGTGATTGGCCTTACCAATCCTGTGAATTTGGATATGAACTGACTGTTGAAATTGATCTTTCCCAAAAAATATTGGACCCCTTTTTTATTGATCAACAAGGTCAAATCCCTGATAACCTTAACTCTATTTAGATTGATAGAGATGCCTTATTTATATACTATGTATCCAAGTAGCTTGCCTTGTGGGACTCTAAAAACACATTTTTGGGGGTTAAGAGATAGACCAAATTTTTGGCACTTTTGAAAGATCTTCTGTAGGTGGTCAAAATGGTCTTCTTCTTAGAGAACATGGTGAGGTCATCCAGGAAGATGAGGATGAACTTATTGATTAGGCCATTAAAATCTACATCCATAGCTCATTAAAAAGTGGCCCCAATATTTAAGAGGCTAAAAGGCATCTTCACATATGCGAAGGTTCCCCATTTTTTGGTGAAAGTGGTCTTATATTGATCCTCTTCATTTACCCATACTTAGTTGTAACCAGAGAACCCATATAGAAAAGAGAATAATTTTGCACCTACTACCATTTGGAGGATCTATTCCATAAAAGGAAGGGGTAATGATCCTTTAGGGATGCTTTATTCAAGTCCCTAAAATACACGCATAGCCTATTCTCTCCATTCTTCTTTCTTAATGGAACCAAGTTAGACACCTAAGTTGAATGTTTGATTGGGTATATGATTCATGAGTCAATCAATTTCCTTAACTCTTGAGTTATGAGAGACTCAATTTTTGGGTTTACTAGCCTTTGCTTTTACCAAATAGGCTTGACCCCTTCAACCAAATCTATGGTATGTTGGATGAGCTTGCAGTCATACCCCTTCAAATCATTATAGGTCTAGGTCATCACCCCTTCATACTTGTTGCAGAAGGAAATCAATTGCTCATTATCCTTTTGGGAAACTTCTTTTCCCACTTTCAATCTTCTTTATCTCTATAATCAAGCTCAGAGTAATCACCTTTATCTATGACAAACTTTCATCTATCATTCTTAGAATCATTGGAGTCAAATAGATTCTCCAGGGTGATCAACCCCTTAGGAAGTTTGTTGGAATTCAATTGCATGATATGATCCCCATAGGCCTCTTCGATCTTTGACTATAACTACTCCATAAATTCAAATGATTGCTAGAGAAACATGGAAATCTCGACATTGCTCTCAAAAATTTGTTAGTTTAGTCATTATCATGGATGGTAATTATGATGATCACCTACACTACTTGCTCATTCGTAAACAAATCCATTATTGGACCATATTGGGAGTTGATTATTACCATCTTGTCCATATGGGCATTCATTGTCCTAAGGATGAGATGAATATTGAAATCTTCAAATGCTTCAATCAAATCCCATATCCTATGGTGATAGGAGCTCATACAGACATTCTTCATAGCTGAGACCCCTCTCACTTGTCTTACCATTAATTTAGAATCATCAAACACTTTTAGATACTTTACGCCCATGTGTTCGGTGAAGTTGAGGCCATGAACTAACACTTAGTATTTGGCTTCATTGTTCATGCAAGAAAATTGGAATCAGAGGGCTCATAGGGTCTCTTTTCCTAATGGAGACATTAATTAGATGCCTGCTCTAAAGCCAATTTTGCATTTTACACCATTAAAATGCAGATTCCAAAGATCATACTCACTTTCAGGTTCTTTACTTTGATCCTCCTTTTTCATGACCTTGGGGATGGCCTGATATACATCATGGATTACACAGGTATCGAGGTTAGTGGCATAAAAATTCATGAAAGGATAATTCTCAATAAATTCATTAATGAGGACTTCTTCCTTTGGGCTCCTATTTTTTGCCATTTTTTCTTCTTCAAGCATTTCTATGTAATGTGTTTCCCATTTTGAGAAAGAGGTGTGTGTTGATTTGAATTTCATCATAGAATCATCCACTATGTGTTATAGATGCAGTGGCTCAAACAAAACTTTAAATTTCAAGACATATTTGGTCTTTAATATTAGATGAGACCAATCCAAAGATAGGTATCCACCTATCTTGGTGGTGAAATCTCTAGACAGACATAGCCCAAAGACTGGTGGGATGTCTATCACTATGACCTCTTGAGGAAATATAAAGCTCAAAAAAGAATATAAGGTAAGGGGAAGAATGCTAATGATACCTATGGTTTAATATTTCTTCCCATCTAAATGCATTACTCTTTTATTCAAAGGTTCATACTATAATTGCAGTGCATCTGTAATCTGCTTAGGCATCACTTTGGTGCTAGCATAGAAATCAATCATGGAATTGTGTAACAACTTCTTCCCCATAATAATCATCAAATAGAATTGGGTAGCTTTTATCTTACTCACCCCCTCTTTGGATTTGACAAATGTAGATGGTGTATGGGGTTGTGCACTCATATTGGCTTCCCTTCCCTTTGTTTGTGTGGGCTCTGTAACTAGTTTTCCTCATGTGCGATTCTCTTAGTCCTTCAAGACTTCTTTTAGTAGAGACTTTTGCTTAGGGATAGATAAGACCTCCCAAAAATAAACATTGGCTGGAACTTTCTTTATTTGTTCCACCACATTATATAACCCTATAGGTGGGAATTTGGGGTCTTTTACCTTATTTTGTAATGGTGATGGTTGGGGTGCTAAACTCTTCTCAAAAGTCACTTTAGGCCTTGCAATGACATCTTAGCTCTCAGCTAATCTCTTCTTGGTGTGAGTGTAATAGTCTGACTGGACTTATGAAGCTTTATACATGAGGACCTCACTTGCATAGACTACATCATCGCCTTTTACCCAAGAGAAGAGTGCATGTTTTGAGGCTATTTCATCTTCTTGTTATAAGGACATCCCTTGAATTTAGGTCAAGGACAACATTTTCAACCCTTAAATACTAGTATCCATAGGAAGATGAATCAGGTGCATTCCCTTGTCTTTGTTATTTGATAACCTTCTATTGTAGATTACCTCTTGGGAAATTTTGGGGCATATGTATATCATTACATAGAAAGAACTATGAATTTGAGCCATCCACTAGGTTATTTTGGCCTATGACCAACTCTCTATTTGAACTTAGTAAGACCACTTGCAAAGGATTAGGGATTGGGATGATTTGACTCATGGTTCATATTTGATGATTTGGTGCTTGATGATTTGGCATCGATGATTTGGCTTCTACCTTTCATGGTACTGGTTATGCTGATATGTATCCCTCCTATTCTATAAGTTCTAATAAGAGGGATTTAGGGTCATAGCGTATTACATTTTTATATTTATGATCTCATTCAAGAATTTTTATAGGATGCTCTTCATGTCATTCATCTCTATGACTATCATGGATGAATAGGACATGCTTGTTTGAGTCAGTGGTTATACATACAAGGAAGGATACATTTTTGAGGTGCTTGGGTCTTTTTATTATGGCATCATTGATATCTTTAGGAGCATGGGCATTGATGACCATGGGGGAAGTTTCTTGACATCTATCAAGTTATTCTCCACTCTAACTACAAGCTCATATGCATTAGGGAGCATCTTCCCTCCAAAGGTCTAAATCATAACCACTATGTTTGAGTGAAAGGATTTGAGGTAGAAGACAATGGCCATACCTATGGGTGATTAAGCCTCTATCAAGCTCCTTTTCTAGGTCTTAATGAACCTAGTGTTAAATTCTATAATAGCTTCCTATGAGGGTCTTTTAATGGTGATCAACTATTGTAGGATAGATGATCAGTCTACCTTCTCATTAAATCTCTTAAATAATCTATTGCCCAAGTAATCCTAGGTGGTGAAGGAGATGGGTAGTAAGGACTGATACTACTCAAGAGCTCACCCTTTGAAAGAGGTGGTTAGTAACCTTAAAGATACATTATATTGTGTGACATAATGTATAGTACAAACATTTACAACATCTTTAATATGTCTCATAGTGATTTTAAAATATTCCCTTAAGAATTTATGGAGTGCGTTTAATACATTAGTAGAAATAGGATCCCATGTAGTTGGGGCTACTGTAAGGATGAGTGGGCTAACACTATTCCATGTCATGAAGTTCCTTAGTGGTCCTTGGATGGCTATTATTATGGTTGCTACATTACACTTGATCTTGTAGTTCTTTGGTGAGTTGTAGTTACCAAAGGTGGTGATAACAAGCCTAGATTCTTCACTATTTATGACCTTGTAATGGTCTTATATCTCATACACTCTAACTTCTATTCAGGTAGACTAGTAGCTCATGTCCCACCAGGTGTGCTAGAAAAGAATAAATTTTTTATTCCTAAAACTCTTGCTCTAGGTGAACAACCTTATATAGGAAGCTTTAAAGATATGGAAATCAAATGTGGTCTATAAGCAACCTCTAAGGTTTTATAAGATAACTCTTTAAATTAATTTAGGGGTGAAAAGGGATAAGAAGAAAATTCAAATAAAATTGAAATAAACTAAGGAAATGCATTGAGATCTTTAAAGTATTGACCTGTAATTGCATAAAATAACTTGAATCTTTAGACATCATAGAATATTAAAGGAGCATATACATGAATTAAATCCTATAAAGTAAAAAGAATCAATACTATAGAAGTAGAAAAATGAAAATAACAAATAATGATAAATCTTCACTCAGTTTGACATAAAAAATCACATCCTCTTCATTATTGGGTAGAAAAACACCATACAAAAGGCCAATGGCATAGTATATAGTACAATCCTTTCCCATGAGGGGCCCCTACTAAGGTCTTAAAATGAAAAACAAAACTAGTTGCTAATTCTATTTTAGAATTAAAAATTATTAAAATGGATGCTCTAGTATCAAAACAATTATCTAAAATCCCCCCTTTAAAAAAATCAATGAGCTCTGAATATATAGACATTGCGGTCTCACGAGGAAATGACACCTATAAACAAGCACTCACACTCATGATGAGGCTATTGCAATCAAATGAGGAGATCTAACTCATGAGTGTAGATGTTCTTATAATCCCAGATATGGCACAATAGTGATGCCCAAATGTTACCCATGATGCTTAGAAGAAGCACCATAACATCTATGTTTATCTTTGAAATTGTCTTTACAATATTGCTGAAAACAGGGGCCCATTTACTTCAACCAATGGTGAAACTTGAAATCCTCAGAAAATAGTATACCTTGGATGAGTGCTTGATTACCATATGGAGATTTGGTGCTACTCTTAGGTGAATCAAGAATCCCTTCATGATAATCAAGTGCTAGGATGCCACATGGAAGGTTGGTGCTTTTCCTAGGAAGTCAAGAACCTCTTTGTGATAAATGAGTGTTGGGATGCCATGTGGAAAGTTGGCACTTCTCTTGGGAAGTTGAGAACCTCTTCATGATAAAAAATTACTATAATTCCACATGTAAACTATGGAATGAAGCCAAGACTTAGTTAAAAATACAAAGGGGACACCAAGAAAAGAGAAGGTCAAAGCACAACTATAAATATTCACTAAGCACGTTCGAGACCAAAAACTGACTGCTCTAAAAAAATGTGGATTATGATCCATAGGAACTACATGATGGTTTTGGGTATCTAGGGTGAGAGGTGGTTTTCAATAGTGTTGAAACATGCTAATAGAGGATTTGAGGCTTTTAAAACTAATATATAGTCTTTTCACTTCAAATATGTACCTACAACTTAAGAAGCACATGCCTTCTTCTTGGATCTTTCAAGTTATTGATTAGCAAGTAGAGCTCTAAAGGGAGTTATCAAAGAGGTTATCAAGAGTGTGTAATTTATTATGGTCAAGGGAGAGTGAGACATAACTGTCAAAGACAAACCAAAGTCATAAAACATAGTCAAAACCCTATAGGCTTGTGTATGGAGGATTGACTGTGTGAGGCCTAAATGTCTTGCTACAAGGTCAAAACATGATAGAAAAAGGGTGAATGGTGGTTTTTAGTGAATTAAAAATCCTGATGGAACTAAATAAGTTTGAATTAGATCAACTAATACCATTTCTCATAGCATACAACTCCAAGTATTATCGGCATACATCTATATGAGGACTTTTGAGGAGGTAAAAGGTGACATAAGATAACATGGAGGATTGGGGGGTAACCATGAGGAGTAATAGATATAAAAGGAGGTTATTATGACCTAATTAGAGTTAATAAATATTTCTTAGGACCCAAACACCATGATATAACACCAAAAAAAAGTTAGTCATATGCTCAGTCAATGCATAAGAGACTTTTTGAGAGAATGTTGAGGATTTTTAGCATCTATAGTTATAATTAGGACTTGAAATTTGGTACACAACATAATAATCACTTTAATAATCTTAAATTTAATTTTCAAGGCCATTACATAAGTGTAATTATTCACTATTTTGACACAGTCCCTCACTAGTCAAAAAATAGTCACAATGGAGCAAGAGGAGGTACAAGTGGGCTTTAAAGTGATACAGAGGTTTATAATATCATTGGAATGTTTTAAAAGCATGGGATGATTATATTAAATCTTTATATGGCCTTCAGAGAGTTTCCAAACTCCAATTCATATACAAACTATGCCCATACAAGCTAAATCAAGCAAGTAGGCCTAGAGGCTAAAAGGCAATTTTAGACCTATCAAGCAAGAAGACACTAGAAGAGTGTTTTAGTGACGTGGTACAAGCCCCATGATTATCATTTCAAGTATGGATAATAAATGGATGAGTCAATTTTAGTGCAAGGAGGAATTTTGAATTCTATAGTTCCAAACCCCTTCTAAGCCACCTAATCAAATGTCTGTATCTTTCACCACGTAAAGAGTTTGGCCAAATGCTCTTAACATGATTTGAGGAAACCTATTAAATTATAATTCATGAACAATTTAGGTTGGTTTAGGGGTTTTTATTTATGAAAATTTTTTAAGTTTGTAAGTAGTCTAGAATGCAAGCAAAACCCTACACGCAGATTTCCTTCATGTGATAGCTTCTCATATCTTTTGCATGGGAACCCAATATTTTTAGGTATGTTGAGGGGGTCTATAATGAGCCCCAAATTTTTCCTATTATTTTCATAATACATTACACTCATCCTTCTTATTTTCCATGCTTTTAAGTACTTTCCTATAAGTTTCCTTCCTTAATATTTCCATAAACCTATAAATAACATTATGTTTCCATACTCTTTAAATAGTTAGAATTATGTATTGGAATTAAATATATGATAAGTATCTATTGATTTAGGATTATTTTTATATAATGTGTTTTAAAGATGTTTTGGAGAAATAGGTATATCACACGAAACGTCCTATAGAAAAGAAATCTCATTGCATGGACTATCCTACATCCACTACATGGCTAAAGCCATGAATGAACAGAATTTGATTCCTCTTTCAATTGACTCATAGAAACAACTATAACCTCCATGGTTCCCAATAAATAAGTAGTTAAAAAATGAAACAACTTTATTTGTCATGTAGCAATGTTGTATAATCCACACGAAAGATGAATTTAGCAAAAGCAGATAATTTTAGTTATCCTAAGTTGAATGTTTCTTAGATTAGAATATATATTATTTTTTATAAAATAATATCCTTTATGGTACATAAATATGTAGTAGTAGAGTTGAGATATAGTAGATGTTGATTAGGGATTATCAGAAGTACATTTTGTCAAGCAACTGTTATTATAATTTCCTACAGCAATTCATTGCTACATTTTTTATTAATATAAACAAGCATTTCTGAGTTCAATTAAGTGTTGTGAGAGGAAGGATCAAAGCTAAATTTGGAAGGAAGAAGGGCCCCCTTTGGAAGTTTGTTGTAACAATCCAACCCATTTAAATAGCTAAGCATGTTATTTGATATCTTTATGTATTGTGTGTTTTGTTTATGAATTGTGTGATTTACATTCTTACTTAGATTTGTTTAAGGAAGCTTCCAATGTATAAGCATTTATTTCATAGTATTATGTTTATGTTTAATTTCTAGCATTTTATTTATAGTGTGACTTAAACATCTTAGATAATAATTAGCAGAATGTAAAATTAGGAGATTGAGTGTGCACATATAGTGATGTCATCCTATCAAGTCTACATCCTCAAGTTGATATTTAAATCAAGTAGAAGGTACAGGTTTATGGTAACTCTCCTTGCTCATTTGGTCAAGAGAAGTATATCTAATTGTGAATCAACTGCAAGTCATTTTTGGCACCATTATCAGGGAAGGGTGTCACACACTTATAATCTTTAATATTGATAGCAATTGTTTATGGATGTTTATTATTTTTATTTCCAAATCTTGTTATTTAGATTAAAGATTTCTTATTTTCATTTTTTACAAGCAGGGTAGTGGAAATTTTCAAAAAAACCCATATTACTAACCTTGTACAGGTAGGGTGGGAAAAAAGTTAAAAAAAGTGGTTGACATATGCAAAGTGAATGGGACTATGTACGAAGATCTTTACCTGAATCATCAATCATTGTTACAAGATCAAAAATTCATCTTGTAGCAACTAAGGAATATGAAGGAATTCTTAAAGATTACTCATAGTTGTCAATAGAAGAGGTAGAGAAAGAAGAATTTGTTTTTGGACTAATAGCACAAAATGGAGACCTTGAGGAGGTTCATACCCCTAGAAGAGACCCACATGTACCACCTTTGATAATTATCACCTTATCACCTCATACTCAGGAATCTAAAGTTCACTTCCCTTCATTGCCCAAATTTCTTGGTAAGGAAGCATTCAAGGCTATTCTTGCTCCTAGAAGAAACATTAGGCCAATAGAATCTTCTAATTTAGAGAGACTCTTTATCAAGACACTAATTTAATCTTCTGAAACCTTCACACCATACCCATTATATACTAAGCCATACATTCTTAAGGAAAAATATAAAGTCTCTATCTTCTACACCCTGGGAAATAAAAGAATTGATAGGAATTTTGAGCAGTGGGTAGCAACAACCTCCAGTTTACCAACACAAAGAGTATTCATTGGGGATCACCAGGAAGAAAACACTACCACTGAGTCTACTAATTTTGAATTTATTATCCTGACTCCTGATGAAAACGCACCCATGAAGAATATTTCTCACTCTACCCTCCCTACTTTTAGGGTAAAAGCATCTGAGGATCCAAACACATCTATTTTTGAGTTCAACATCTTATGTCACAGCGATGATTATAATCAAGATGCTCAAAAACTCAAATTGTTTCCAACAACACTCAAAGATGTAGCACTTAGATGGTTCATGGGACTTGGAAAGGATGTCATTTCTACTTAGGAAGAAATAAAGTTTTTGATGAAATATCAAGACTATTGCAGGGACAGAAACTACAAGAGAGATGAAATATTTTGAATGATACAAACTGATGATGAGTCATTAGAAGAATATATGGAAATATTTTTGTTCAACTTGAAAAAATCCAAGAAGATTACAATGGAAAAGGAATTGGTCAAGCTGATATTCCTGAAAGGGATTAGAGATGATTGTCTAGAGGCACTATATCTAATGTTTGGTAGTGATGTTTCTACACTACCCTTTGATGAACTAATAGTTCTATATACAAATTACTCCAGATCAAACATGAACAAAATTAGGGGTATAACCCTTCCTATAGCATATGTAGCAAGACTATCTAAAGGTGAAGTTAGCAACCTACTCTAGGACATGAAGTAGGACATTATCATCCACCTAGCTACTCATCTTGATACATAACATACAAGGAGGAAGTATGAAGAAACTAAAAAAGCCTTAGCCGCCTATTACCTTGAATGTAGAAAGAATAAGGTGGATTACACATACCATTATATGAAAGCTCAGATAACCAGCATAATTGAGGAGAATCTTAAGATAGTGGAGCTGCATGTCATAAGAGAAGATGAGAATTAAGTGTTTTTCATGGCTCAATGAAAACCATGGGTATAAAGATCAGGTATGCCATCAAACTCTATGTTTGCAAATTTTCAATTCTCAATTCTCAAATAATCCTCAATATGGTTATTGGATGAATATACCAAATCAAAATTGGTCCTAGACAAATTGGAAACTAGTCCAAAATCAATTATGGATGCAACAAAATGGATGACCTCAGCCTAGGCAATTTCAAAACTAGCAATAGTTTTATCCCTCTAATGCATGGCAATAATAATGGAAAGGTAATCAAGGATTTTCCCAGCAAATGCAACAACCACAAAAATAATAGGCCACAATGCCAAACACTTAGCCTACCCAACCCATCCCCAATCCTACCAATAATTTGGTTCAACCAACATAATCCACTGAAATGATGCAATATCCAACATACACCTTAGATATTATTCAAGTTCAACTTCGCTCAAGTCATGTTCTTCCACAACCCACCTCACCCATAATCATAAAACACTTTTAACTAGTCCCACTCCATACTAATCCATAGCCACCCATGGCTAATCTTGAGCCAAGTTCATTTGAAAATCAAAAAGAATATGGCAATCCTCCTTTTCTGAAGAGATTGAACATATCACGTCCTGAATCAGAGCCCAAATTTAATATTTTAGGACAAGTCAAGAATGTGTGCATAAAAATCCCACTCTTTCAAGAAATAAAAGGATGTTCCTATCTACAATAAATTTGTTAGAGAGTTATATTTGGAAAAAATGGGAAGAAAGAAGAAGGATCCTAAAATAGTCCAGGTTATTGGCCAACTAGTAGATATTATGTTGAGAAATATATTTCCCCCAAAATATTATGATCTGAGAAGTCTTATAGTTAATTTTATCATCCATGGCCAACCCTCTCCAATAATTTAATTGATTTGGGCACAACCATCAATGTAATGACCATGGAGACCATGCAATAACTAAAACTTGCCACTCTCCATCCAACACCCACCATCATCTAGATAGTTGACAGATCAATTTTTCAGCCTGAGGGGATTATTGAGGACCTTATTATCACTATGAAATCTTATAAATATCTATCAAACTTTATTATCCTACAACCAAAAATAAACTTGGGGGGTTAATCTTTCATCCTTGGCCACCCATGGTTGGCCATCATTGATGCTTTTATTGGTTGCAAGCCAGGAAAAATGTTAATTTCTAATGAAAATAACACCAAGAAATTGGTTCTTTATCTACCAGCTCAATGCTCCTAGAATGATGGCCCAACCCCTTAGATTAATGAATTTATATAAGTTGTCTCCTTATAGACTCTCTACATAACTGACTAGATTCTAGCTCTGCAGGCATAAGAAGAAGACACTATCCTTATTAGTATCTTGCAAAACACCTATCGACGGGATCCTGTAGCCACCAACCTATTGGAATGTACACCATTCCCTATTCAAAATACCTTTCCTAAGAATGATCTTGCTAAAACCATAAGATACATTTAGACATTCCATCAATTACTTCCCCATTAATGCAATTATGCTCCTTTAATCGTTAACGCATAAACCATGCTTTCTTTAACAAAGCAAGTAGACATTCTACCAAACAAACCTCTCAACATCATCACCTCCTTAACACCTCAATAAGAAAGTCAATTACTTAAAATGCTAAAAAGGCACACAAAAACATTTATCTAGGATTACCATTACATGAGAGGAATACCCCCATATTTATGCATGCATCATATTTACATTAAAGAAGAATGCAAACCTATTCACCAACCCCAACGATGAATGAATCCTTTAGTTAAAGATATTTTCAAAATTGAGTTGCAAAAACTCTTAGATGTAGGATTTGTTTATCCTATTTTGGATATCCAGTGGGCCTCTCCCCTGGTCATTGTCCCTAAGAAAGGGGGCAAATGGTGTATTTATGTTGACTACCAAGAATTGAATGTTGTTAGTAGGAAGGATCACTTTCCCCTTCCATTTATTGATCAAGTGTTAGATACATTAGCAAGGAAAAAGTAATTTTTCTTCTTAAATAGTAATATTGGTTATAATCAAATACGAATTGCTCCACAAGACCAAGATAAAACCACTTTTACTTGCCCTTGGAGAACCTATGACTATGTCATCTTTCTATTTGACCTTTGTAATGCCCCAACTACTTTTCAAAGGGTTGTTTTGAGTATATTTTTTGATCTCTCCCATGACTGTGTTGAAATCTACATGGATAATTTCACTATCTATGGGTAGACATTTGAATAAATGCTCACCAACCTGGAGAAAGTTATTCAACATTGCTAAGACCACCAATTATCTTTGAGCAATAAAAAGTGTTACATGCTTATGACTGAAGGGATTATGTTGGGGCATCACATTTCCCCTACTAGAATTCAAATCAACCCAGCCAAGATAAATATCATCAAGGATCTACCCACCCCAAAGAATCAGAAAGATGTTAGAAGATTTTTAGGAGATGTTGGTTATTATATATGATTCATCAAATATTTTAGTAAAATTGCCACCCCATTATTTGGATTTCTTACTAATGATGTTGAATCTACATGGACTAATGATTATCAAACTACCTTTTAGCAACTCAAAGACCTTATCATAACAACTCCTATTTTGAGAGGGATTGACTGGAAGAAGCCTTTTCACATCCACATAGATGCATCTGACACCACTTTCGGAGCTGTTCTAGACCAAAAAGATGAATCTATGAGTTATGTAATCTATTTTATCAACAAGAATCTTCAAGGGGTTAAACTTAACTACATTTTAATAGAGAAGGAATTTCTTGCCATCGTCTATGCCATCAACAAATTTTGACACTACATTATAGTATACCAATTATTCATCCACATAAATCATGCAGTAATTAGGTATTTAATGGACAAACTTGCTATAACAAGTAGGATAATTCATTGGTTGATTTTGTTGGAGTTTGATATTACCATTATGGATAGACCAAGTAAGGCTAATATAGTATTAGAATTTCTATCTTGATTTCAAAATGATGAACATAGTCCTATTGTTGATGATTCTTTTCCTGATGAACATTTATTTGTTGTAATAATTCAATCTCCTTGGTTCATAGATATTACTAACTATCTTGTTATAAGATCACTACCATAACATTTCTCACCTAGGGAAAAATAACATCTGATCCAAAAGAACAAATATTATTCTTGGATTGTAAGATATCTCTTTATTACTAGGCCAGATTTAGTTATGAGGAGATGTATCTGAGAAGATAAAGCTTACAAGATTCTTAGAGCCTACCATGATGAACTCTATGGGGGTCATTTTGTTGCCAAATAGACTACCATGAAAGTACTCACTACCAGATATTATTGACCTTCTTTTCATAAGGATGCCATGATGTATACCTATAGATGTGATCAATGCCATCATATGGGAAAACCCACTCACTCTAGTGAAATTCCATTACAACCACAACTAGTTCTAGATACCTTTGACAAATGGAGACTAGATTTTGTAGGTCTCATTGATCCTAAATCTAACAACAAGGAATATATATTGGTGTGAATTGATTATGTCATAAAATAGTTTGAGGTTAAAGCTTTAACCCATGCATGATATGAGAAAGTAGTTGTGTTCTTGTATGAATAATTCTTCACCCACTATGAAGTACCAAGAGAAATAGTCACAGACCAAGGCCCGTAGTTCACATCAAACCTCACAGCCAACTTGGTAAAAGAATATGAAATTAGATAGAAAAATTCTACCCCTTACCATCCTCATTCAAATGGTCAAGTGGAAGTGAAAAATATAGAATTAGAAAATATCCTCACTAAGACTGTCGGCTTGTATAGAAAAGATTGGTCAACTCACCTTCTAGAAGCAATCTAAGCTTATAGAATCACCTGGAAAACCATAACTAGTTTCACTCCATATGAATTAGTTTATGGTAAAAAACTTGTTCTGCCCATTGAGTTTGAACATAAAACATTAAGGACAACACTTGATTTGGGCTTGGATCTTTCCTAATCTCAACAAGATAAGAATATGGAATCAGACATAAAAGAATCACAGCCAACTTGGTAAAAGAATATGAAATCAGACATAAAAAGTTTACCCCTTACCATCCTTAGTCAAATGGTTAAGTGGACATGAAAAATAGAGAATTAGAAATTATCCTCACTAAGACTGTCAGTTTGTATAGAAAAGATTGGTCAACTCACCTTCTAGAAGTAATCTAAGCTTATAGAATCACCTGGAAAACCATAATTGGTTTCACTCCATATGAATTAGTTTATGGTAAAAAACTTGTTTTGCCCATTGAGTTTGAACATAAAACATTAATGACAACACTTGATTTAGGCTTGGATCTTTCCTAATCTCAACAAGATAAGATCATGCAACTAAATGCACTTGATGAACTAAGAAAGGAAGCACTTCATCACACTTAAATAGTGCAAAGACAACATGTGGGTTGGCATGAAAAGAACATCAAGATTAAGAATTTCCAACCTGGTGACTAGGCACTCCTTTTTGACTCTAAATACAAGGATCATAAGGGAAAGTTGCAGTCTAGATGGATTGGGCCTTATGGTATCAAACAAGTTTTTGATAATGGAGATGTAAAGCTCATGACCATTGACTTTATTTAATTTGGACTACTTGTTAATGGTTATAGGCTCAAGCTGTATAAGAAACCATTTTCCAAAGAAACTCTCACTCACCAACTTCTTGAAGAACAACATCTATCTCTTCTTCATGAAGCAAATCAACTTTTTCCTAAAGTTGAAGGGTATTTATGTCAACCCTTCTCTAATATTTTCCAAGAAGAGTAAAAGCTTCCTACATCCAAGAAAAATTAATTCACAATGGCTTCATTCAGACTTAATAAAATCTTACCTCTTGGATTCTTGTGATTCTAGTAGAGTTGAAACCAAAAAATCTAAAAATTCAGTAATGAAAACCTTCGAGCATTGTTGACGGATGTTGTCTTAGAAAACTGGGTCACTGGCTGATCAACATTCATTAGAGAGAGAGAGAGAGAGAAAGTCACTACTATAATAAAACTTTTTGTTTTCATTTATTTTTTCTTGCATATTCATTCCCTTGGAGTAGAAATACATTTTCCTTCTTGCTACAGGATGAAAACTTGTTGCTACAAGAAACACTTCTTGCTATAAGATGAAAAACTTATTTTTATAAAAAACATTTCTTGCTATAGGATGTATTCTTATCATTTCATCCTACATTACATCTTACATAAAGTGTTTTACTCCCAATCAAATGACAACACATGCCAAGACTACCACTTTGAACCATCATTTGTGCATTAATGAAAGGTATTCCTATAAGTAACAAGGTAATTATTTTATATTTATTTCATGTCATACATTCTGATTATTACTAAATATTATGGGTCTTAATGCTATTAACATGTCTCCATATCTTCTCCTTATCATGCAACTCACCATATATTCTCCTTTGTTGATTGATGTGATCTTTGGCATGCTACTATTGCCACCCTTTGTTATTACCATGATTCATTTTGCACATGTTAGCTTCATCCCTTGAAGACAAGTGATAGTTTAAGTTGGGGGGAGATTTTCCATAATTCAAATGGATTATTTCACTTCCAAAGAAAAAATTACAAACATTTCACCAAAGCCACAAAACCTTTGCTACAGAACATGGACCTAAAACTCAAATTTCATCTCACAATATGGGGGGGACTTGCTTAAATATTAACCACTTGATATCACTCTTTTAACCAATAGCTCAGACATCCTACCCCTATTATAGAATGTAAGTTGGGAATAATATTTTGAGAGGATATAGGACCTAGATTAAGGAATTGTAGAATAATTCATTGGTTCATTGCATAACAACTTGGAAATAATAATAAGAATGGACATAAATCTAACAAAAACCATCATTAGTAAAGTAATGAGATTTCCACAAATAGTGGAGGCATGATAATAAAAATTTGATGCTGAAGTAAAGAGGTGAAAATTCATCAGAGGAAATGAAAGCCTATAAACTTCAAAGTAGGGCACTTCATGGTTATCTTTACCGAGAAGATGGGCCAAAGCTGTTGAGTTCATTTGTAGGTATTTCACTTGTAAAGGGAGGTATTCCATGTTGCATGGAATTCACTTCAAGTTCATGAATCATTTACGAAATGGTATAAATATAAACATCCCCAACTTATTTCTCTACATGATCACAAAAATGGTAGAAGCATTTCAAAGAGGTAATTTCAAAGGTCTTTCCCATCATTGTTTAATATAGTTGATTATTCAAGACTGTTTGCAAAAGACTAGACCCAAAATAAGTTGGGAAGAATTTCTCCAAGTACCAGGGAATGAAGAAAGTGATAGAGGAGGAAATGAAATAGAAAATGAATTGGAGGTAGAAAAATGGAGATCAAAAGAATCCCTTCTTATAGCTCCATAAAAACCTGTAGAGGGAAACCTTCATGCAACTCCATAAGAACCTACAGAAGGAGACCTTTTTGTAGCTCCACAAGAACCTATAGAAGGAGACCTTCTTATAGCCACACAATAACCTATAGTAAGAACTAAAGAAAGGACTTTCACAAGTAGGGAATCCAAAATAAAAATCAAGAAACTCATTCTCCAGGTTGATTTAGAGAAGTCTAAGGAGGAACTTCCACCTTCTCCCAAAAAGGCCAAGGTAATATCCACTCCTCATAGATCCCATAGATTGAGATGAAAAATGAGAACTAAACCTTTTTCTACTATTGAAATTAATGAAAAATCTAGAGAAAAATAGACTGCTAGTAGTGATGAATCTCTAAAGGCTAAAACAAATAGGGAAGAATGTTCTTTAAAATACAATTAGGAGATAGAACAAGTAGAGCATAGTTTTGAAGAGTTGCAAGAGGAACCAATGTAGGAAGAAGAAGAATAAATAGAGAAACCTACCATACAACTATAATTTTCAACTCTGGAGCAAGCCCTACAAGAAATTAAGTGACTAAGAAAGAAGATACAAGATCACTCTGGAAGAGGACTAGATGCACTTGTTGCAGCAGCTTTTTAGCTATAACCCTCTATCAAAGACTATCCTATAGTCATTATTTCACAACCTTTTTTAGAGGTAAATCAATAGGAAGAACCTACATATATCCAAGAAGTTAGGTATCATTCCTCATTTTCAATATCTTATAAATTAATGAATTGGATAGATAATCAGTCTGAAAGTCTAAAGGAATTAAGAAAAGAAAATAAGAAATTGAAAGAAAAGAATAGGTTGAAAGAAGAAATAATATCAAGCTAAATTAGAAAATTGAAGATATGGCTGATCTTACTTAAGATATCCTTGACTACATGCCTCCTACAAGAGATTATTCAGTATAACTTAAGGAGAAATGGCATAAGTTTAAATTTATGAGAATTTATTGTGACATGCCTCATGAAGTAATTGATCCCCTCTCCTTTTTTATCTATAAAAAAAGTTCACAGGAAGAACAAGCATAATTGTGCGAGTTCTACCTTCACAATTATGTTGTTCCTTATGATAGAGAGTGGAACCCTAATCTATATGTTGGAGATGTCCAACTAAAGGAATTATAATCATAATTATTGAATGAGCAAATAAGAAGAGAAGTGGCTGAATATAGGAAAAAGGAGAATGAAAACCAGATGCTTATTATGAAAGAATCAATGGCACCTGATGTTGCATTGACTGAATGGGATAATATCATGTTGAATAAGGAAGTCAGAGCCTGGTTTGTGAAGAATTGTGATGAAACCCAAGATTTTTATTTAGGATTGAGAACTTTTGATAGTCCTACAACCAAAGAAAGAGTCATGTATTAAACAATGGAATGAGCTCACTCCTATATTGAAAAAGATAAAGCGATATTCCCCTTTTAACTTGAAGGTAAGATTTAACAAGATCACAAAATATATTCTTCTTACAGGTGAAATGGGATCTCACTTGTTGAACCTCAAATTCTAGCCCCCTCTATTCTGGTATCTTGTTCCAGATTGGTAGGATAAGGCCCCATTGGATGAAGCTAAGGAGGTAAAATTTTGGCAACTATTTGAACAGAGGTGTGGATTTTACGCTCACTTTACTAGTGGTGCCACAGATTTCATGGATTTTAGAGTTCTTTTTGAAATGGGAATGAACAAGTTTAGTGCTCGTGGTTAAGCAAGATCTTAAGTTGGGGGGTGTGATGAGCCCTAGAAATGTCCTATTCTTTTCCTCATCCATTACACTCATCCTTCTTATTTTTCATGTTTTTGAGTACTTTCCCATAAGTTTTCTTCCTTAATATTGCCATAAACCTGTAAATAACATTACGTTTCCATAATCTTTGAATAGTTATAATTATGTATTGGAATTAAATATATGATAAGTATCTGTTGCTTTAGGATGCTTTTTCTATAATGTGTTTTAAGGATGTTTTGGAGAAATAGGTATATCACACAGAATGTCCAGTAGCAAAGGAATCTCATTACATAGACTATCCTATAACTACTGCATGACCAAAACTGTGAATGAATAGATTTTGATTCCTCTTTCAATTGACTTATATAAATAACTATAACCTCCATGGATCCCAATAAGTAAGTGGTTGAATAATGAAACACCTTTGTTTGTCCTATAGCAATTTTGCAGAATTCACATGAAAGATGATTTTAGCAAAAATAGCTAATTTTGATATCCTAAGTCGAATGTTTATTAGATTAGACTATATATTATTTTATATAAAATAATCTCCTCTATGGTATATAAATATATAGCAGCAAAGTTGAGATATAGAAGATGTTTATTAGATATTATCAAAAGTACATTTTGTCAAGCAACTATTATTGTAATTTTCTGTAGTAATTCACTACTGCATTTTTTATAAATATAAACAAGCATTTTTTAGTTTAATTAAGTGTTGTAAGAGGAAGGATTGAAGCTAAAGTTAGGAGGAAGGGCCCCCTTTGGAAGACTGTAGCAACAATCCAACCCATTTAAATAACTAAGCATGTGATTTGATTTTTGTATTCATTGTGTGTTTTATTTCTAAGTTGTGTGATTTACATTCTTGCTTAGATTTGTTTAAGGAAGCTTCCAATGTATAAGCATTTATTTCATAATATTATGTGTATGTTTAATTTCTAGCATTTCATTTACTATGTGACTTCAACATCTTAGATAAAAATTAGCAAAAGGTCAAATTAGGAGATTGAGTGTGCACATATAGTGATGTCATCCTATCAAGTCTATGTCTTCAGGTTGACACTTAAATGAAGTAGAAGGTACATGTCTATGGTAACTTTCCTTACTCATTTTAGTAAAGGGAAGTGTATCTGATTGTGAATTAGCTGCTATTCAATCTATATACTACACATTCATGGAAATAAGTTTGGATTTTGAGGTTTGTGCTTCATGAATCTTCATCAAGAAGATTTAATTCTAAAACCCTCCCAAACCCTCTTAGTGACCAATTTTGAGAAAAGTGGATTTTCTTGATATCAAAACCTCATGGATCAACCTAAAACCTCTTCAAACATCAAGTAAACTTAGAGATTATTCCATCAATGCTAATTTATTATATGAAACTATACGGATTAGGGCAAAAATCAAGTTTTTTGGAGAAAAAAGTATGAAAGAAGAGCTACAAGGTAGTCCAATGAAATACAATTCATGTAAATTAAAGATTGAGACTTTTTTTTCATCCTCTTTATATGGTCAAAAAAATTCCTAGAAGTGTCCCTACAAGCTCCTTCAAAATAGCCAATTTACAAGAAAATTAGGCAAAATTAACCTAATCAACCATGGTGACTGAGTGGCATGAGTTTATTCATCAATATCACATATCTCATGGTGGGATTAGTTTATTTAGGTATAATATAATCATTTTTTTAGGTTTTCAAAGTTTTTTTTCAAGTTCCAATGGTCTCCAAATGCAAGAAGTAGGCTACTTGGATTAATTGGCCTAATAGGCCTATTTGAACAAACAAGCAAGAGAAAGTTGGTATTGAAATGGTTATCAAAGGGTTTATATTGAGTTAAAACATTACATATCCACCATAAAAATTTATATTATCATGCACATTCAGCCTTCAAGGGCCATTTCATGCAAAAAGAGTTCAAGTTGAGTTAACTAGTCTTTAAGACCAAATTACTCCAGTAGATTAGTTGGCTAGTTTCATACATCTTTCATGTTTTTCATGAAAAGGAGGACATCTATTCACTTTAAAATCAGTTAATATATGGTGTAGAAAGCATGCAAAGAAGCCTCAACAACTCAAGATGGGCCCACAATTTTTTTAATGCTAAAATGAGCTTCATGCAAAGACTTTCAACAAAGGAGATATCATAAGGACTTTAGTTGCAAGTTAAAGTGGATTTTTGACTTGAGTTCATGTGGAGTTGACCTAATTCTCACCTCTATGCCATATTATCTAGATATTCTTCTTATTTTTTTTATTTTCTATATATTCAGGCTTTCAAGCCAATTTTCAGGATCCATCCCTCTCTAGGGCATGGCTAGACTCTACCAAGATTGAGCTTTGTAACCTTTTGAGATGAGTAAAATTATTATTTTCAGATTCCATATTTTGGTATAAAGTTTAATATTGGTTTGATTTGCATATATGGTAGACATTTTTCCCTTGTCAAGTCCTAATCTCACCTAGTTACTAGTTTGTCATATTATATAGATTATGTTTTAGTGTTTGATGTCATATAAGTGACTAGTTAGTGCCTTGAACTAGGCATATTCCATAATTTCCCTTAGGATTTAATCAAATAATAAAACCTATACATGAAATACTATACATAGGAGTCATTTGGGTTTGTAGATTCAATCATTTGCTTATTTTATCAATGTTTTAGGATCTCAAATAGAGTGGATGAACCAAAAATATAGGTGTATCACCAATAGTAAAGTAGGATTTCCCTTTCAGTTTTATTCTACCCCTTTTCATCCTAAAAATCAATAGGTTTAGTAAATTGTGCAGAGTGATACATCAGAGGAGCTAGCCTCATCAAAATCTAGAGGTCTAGTCTAAGTTCAGGTTTTCCACACCTCAAATCATTCCAATGTTAGTCTAAGTATGAAGGATTTTTAGAGCAAAATTTTCCATCCTTCAAGCAAGTTGCTATCTGGGTTGCTAAAATTTTTGGCATGCCCAGTGGGACACAAATTCAGCCATTAGAGTATAAATTTGTAGCATATTCATCTTTAGAGCTAGTTTTAAGTACTCCTATGGTCCTTATCTCAAGGTAAAAGGCATATTTTTGTTCATAATTTCAATTATCTTCATGATTTTATAGGCCATGGCACCCTATAGAAATGAATTCCATCATTTTTGTCCTTATCAATAGTTCTAGTATGATCCTCATGACCCATATCAATCCTACCATGATCTATATCATCCATATGATGAATATACAAAGCTTTATTAGTAGTATGAAAATTCATACTAGTCCTATAATAACTCTCATGAACCTTGTTATCCTCCTGATCAACCCAATCAAGTCCCAAAATAGTCCATCTCAAGCTTCAAATAAACTCTATTTGGCTATGAGAAACATATGGTAAGTATAGATACCCAGAAGAGCTATAGATAGGAAATATTTAAGCATCAAATTTAGAATATGAGAGCTAATTTTCAATACGCTAAAGAGTTATGTGCATCTTTCATAAGGCAAAGTCACTCAAAGTTTAGTGTTGATATTCTAGACATAGGTGGTCTAATTGTAAGCATTGAAGAGAGGTTGGTGGTTTACAAGAAACCTCAGGGTCATCATAATCATCATCATGTTCTCATGGAGCTACCCTTTTCTCTTTATGATCAACAAACAAATGTTTATCACAACCCTTCTAAGTCAAACTAGACCCTGCCTAGATTTCCAACCTGTAAGTCTATCCAAGAGAGGCCTTAGAAGGCTAAAGAAGTATGTTTTAAGGAGACTAATCTTCATATTTTTTAGCAAATTATACAGGAGCCTTCATCTTTAGTTTTTTAGGGAGACATCTCTAACCAATTAGTCCATGATTTTGAGGCTAATTTAGTTAGGCAAATTGAGTTTACAAATCAATATCTTTAGTATTCAATGGTAGTTGTAAAAGTAACATGACAATAGGTTCCTTCTTTCACACCCATGGCTAAAAAAAGTATAGAAGTAGAGGTTCCTAAACCCAAGTTCATGACTTATAATCAGATACAACAATCCATGATGAGTGAAGAACATTCAAACATAAGTCAATATACTAAAGTCAAGAGTAAGCAGGAAGTCATTCATCCTCCACTTCCCTCTCCTCATAATCCCAAGTCCTTTACTTCATGGAAAGACATTTAATAAATAGTAAAATAGAGAGAAGAGGTGAAGGTGATCCAAGAGGAACAACTCCATGAACAAAATTAGGTATCTATGGTAAGATCATTGGACCTTTCTCATCTTCTTGAGTACTTTCAGGGGTCTACTATGCCAATTCTTGAGAAGGAGAATCTATTATGTGAGGTGAAAGAAGAATTTGTAGCTAAGGTAGGTGAAGATGAAAGATTATTTCATAAACATGAAGAGAACATCATCATTTACACACTTAGTGTCAAGGATATGATTGATCCAATCTCACAAGTTGTACAAAAAAGTGAAATCAAAGAAGTTACTGCTAAGATAGAAGATCGGCTAAAAGTAGATGATGATGTTCAAGAGGAAGACACTCCAATTGTATAAGTTGAAGGTGTTTTTTATGAGCTCATTGATCACACAATATCTACCATCCATCATGAAGAACAAGATCTTGCATAAGTGACAAAAGACAAGCACCAATCAACACAAGAAGATAAAGAACAAGCTAATTTTGAGAGCATGTGAAGTCATTAGCTTGATGTTAAAGATGAAGCAATTATGATTGATCAATATAAGATACCAAAAGATGATTTCTAGCCTTATGATCAAAGTGAATAAATTACAATTGTGCTTCATCTTCATGAGAAAAAATATTTATATTTGTTTGACATCTTTCATTTAGGTTATTCTTTACTTGAATGTGATCCATTGTAGGATGAGAAAAGTGCTATCATCAAGCAAGAAGCAGTTGTTTTCTAAAGAGATGACATATTTGAGCATCTCAATCATGGTTATCAACCTCTCTCATCATCTTTATATGTTTTTATAGTTTTGGAAGCTAAGTATGAACACAAATGGCCTCAAGAAGTCACAAGATTAGATCCATCTCTTTTAGAGGTCAGCCTCATAGATATGACAAAGGAGATACATCAAGTTGGTCTACATGATCATGATCAGTAGTTAATAACTAAAGAAGAATTGAATATGTTCTTTAAAATTACATAGATCTGGGAGGAGTATGATTGGGTCTTGGATCTATATCTTCAATCCATGTACTTGAGAATTAAGGTAGAAGGCCCATCTGCATCATCAAGAAGACATGAACATATAAGTGATCTTAACTAAAAGAAGAGGATATCAAAAGATGGAAAACATGTTTCAAAGTTACATGGTGCACAAAATTACTTTCCATTTGATACTAAAGGTAAACTTATCATTTCAAGCTAGTTATTTTAGGTTATTTGGTTTCAATAAGTGAATATCACAGGCAACAATCTACTTCCCTTTTGTTGTGTTTTCTTATTTTTGTTATATTATATGTTTTTGATTCTTGTTTTAGTTCTTATTTCCCTTCACTCCTATTGTGTTACAATCAAATGAGGTATTACAAAATCCAAAAGAGTCTATTTTCTAGCCAAGAGAGTCATCAAGTCAAAGTTGTTATGCTTTAATTTACCATTGTCACATGAAATCTAGTGAGTTATTTTGACTAGTAGGCTGGTCAACCCTTGTGAATCACCAAAAATGTTGTCAATTTGGCCTATAAAGGTTAAATACCAACCCTTATATTCCAAAACTTTCTATTATCTTATTTATAACCTCTGCAAGCTGGTCAAATAAGTGTATTTTGGCCTAAAAGAGTAATTTTTGGTCTTTAAATGTTTAAATGGAAGTCAAAAAATGATCAAATTGTCCTAAAATTCCTTTAATTATGTTCAAATATATGAATATATTCTAAGTCCAAAGTTTCATGACATAAAAAAGTGTTTAAATTCAAAATCAAGTCAAAAAGGCCCTTTTTCAACTCCCACCTCCCACGTGCCAATTTTGGCTTTTAAAAGCATGAAAAAGGTTAATTTTGGTGTTCAAACATGAAAAATACTCATGGAGATACTTAACATGAATTTAAATTAGTGTTGATAAGCTTGAGTTATCTTTAAAAGCCAAGAAAAGGCTTATTTCATAAATTTTAAGAGGAATAGTATGGATTCATATGGAATTTATACATTTAAATCTTGAATAAGTAACATGTCATAGAAAAGCTTCATGAAGAATTATAGGGAAATTAGAGGCCATAAAATCCCAAAATTGATCATCTACAGGCAATTGGCAATTTTGCACAAAGAGACCTGCTTACAGGTTTGATGATGGTACGGATTGGAGACTGTAGGTACAACTCTAAAATTTTGGGCAAAGAAAGTAGACTTGGAGGGATTCCTCATGGAATAAGTGGTTTAATAATTAGCTTATCCTTCCTCATGAACCATTAATTTTAATTCAAGCTAATTTATACAGTTTTGCATCTATGAAGGCAACCAGTTTTCTTCAGTTTCTCCTTACCAAGGCATCATTTCAATAAAATTATAGTTTGTGGAGCTTCTAATAAACCTAAGATACCTTTCGATGGTATTATTTAGGTCATTTTAACATGTGTGGTGTTCAAACAAAGGAGCTTTGATAAGAGGAATTTAATTTTGTAGTCTATGTACTTCTAGAGGAGTTTGTACGGTCTAGGAAAGAGAGATGGGGTTTCAAGATTTCTTATTTTCATCCATGGCATACATCTTTTTCATATTATTATGTTTTACAATCAAAATTATCAAAATTTATCCAAGATTCATATAAATAATACTATTCCTATGCTCTTAAATCATCTCAAAAGGGCCAATTTAGCATTGTTTAAGGTTTTCTAGCATCTTTTAAGGTTGTAGCAAAGTACTAGGTTTCAATTTTACCATCTTGTGCTCCTTCAAAGTCTTCCAAATTGATACGATTTGAATAGGTTTGGCCCATGATTGTATAGGAGTCTTTAGTATGGTCTTGGCATGATCTCATACCATTGTTCACCTTCATCTTATTCCATTTCCATTATACTATTATACTTAGCCTTACCACTATGTTTAATGTCTTTTTCCACCCACCATGCATGTTTTATTCATCATAATTTCACTCCCCCCTCCTTCCATTCACCTCCATCTTGTCATACATCTCATGAGATGGATAGAGAAGATAAAGGGGCATCAAGGCCATTTGAAGAGGTCATTGATCTCTAAGATGACCATCTATAGTCATGAAAAGGATCATCTACATCAGTATAAATAGTCAATAGCTTTCATGAAGAGAAAAGAGGAAAAATATACTAAAAGATGTCTTTTCAAGGCCTCAAGTCACATCATCCCATAAAGATGCATCAAGAATTCTCTCAAGATAAGGATTATGTCATGGATATAATGCCTTATTTAAGGTCAAAATATAATCATGTCCATACAAATGGTATTTAGGACCACCTATAGTGATAAGAGTTTCCCAATATGAGAGACCTTTCAAGGTATATAAAGAGCATAAAGCATTTCCACATAACCTCAATAAAGGGTCTAAAAAACATATAGGTCTGATGCAAAACCATCAAGAGGAATCTAAAATGAGACCTACAGTGCCTAAAAAGACACTATAGGCCTCCTCTCAGGCTCAAAAACCTATAGTGACTTTTGATTGAACACTTCAAGGCTCAAAAGACTATTTGGAATAAAGGCATAGTTCAGTATGAACAATAAGAAGTGTGAAATATTCAAAGAGAGATAAACTAGGGTCACATTCAAGTTTTAAATAAACTTTAAAAATGAGCTAAAAGAAAGCTACAACCAGCAGTGAAGCAAGCTACATCCATAGTGACAAAAGATGTAACTCTAGGCCAAGGAATCAAGTGAAGGTAGAGTTTGAATGTTGGAGGCTTTCAATGTTAGGTGACCCCTTATCCAACGGAATCACAATTGATTACTTTCTTATATGCAATTAAACACGGAATTATACCAGAATGATAAAGTAACTAGAAACTTGAGACAACAAAGAATTTGAGAGACAATACACACTCTTGTATTAGATATTACTAGAAGAAAATACAATAAGGAAGATGCCACTTCTTCCTCCACCTCAAAGGCTTGCCACACCTCAAGACCTTCTTCCCTCTCTCTCTTGCTCAACACAACAACTCTATAGCCTGAGTTATTATCCCTCCTTGAATGCTTCAGCTGATCTCCTTGACCTTACACCTGTAGATCTCCTTGACCTTGCTTGCTTCAATGCCTTTACTTGCCTTCTTGATAATTACAATACATGCCTCATGGGTCTTTAAATAGAATCCCATGGTTACAAAAATAGAAATCTAACTACAATAATTAGACACGCAGCTCGTGACTATAATTAGTCATTTGACATGCAAACACTCGCTTCACTTAACTGACTGTTCGTCAACAGTAGTTCTGGAACGCACAGGCGACCGACGTCGGTCCCTACTTGCCTGGTGCTGCCGACGTCGACCGAATCCCTGCCATCGCTAATTTCCTTCTGCATTGTCTGTGATCGACGTCAGTTATAATGTCGATGCCGATTCTTCTAGTTCTTCAACATCCTCTTCTTTGTGTCTGCAAATAGTTGAAGCTTTTAGCTCCACACCCTAACAATCTCCCACTTGGAGATAAACAACTGCTACTGTACCTATACCTGTACACCATCTATTTTGTTCCTTTGGCTCTGTATCCCTCTTCAAAGTCACTCTTGAAGACCAACCACCACGTAAACCTGTGATGCTATACCCGTCACTTATGCCACAAGAATTTTGCTGCTCCCAAATTCTTAATGACATACTTCTGAACCAACTCTACCCTTAGCTCAGAAAACTCCCTGTATATGAAACCCTAAAAAAAGTAACACAATACAGTAATAGGATAATGTAGCTAATATTATCCAACCTAGTAAAGATAAAATACAATGGTCAAACCTCCATTGTCCTGCAGTTAACTCAAGACTATATACCCTAGCCTTCTGTCTCACATGTCCATCCACTCTCTTCTCTAAAATGGGAATCCATCTCTCTATCCAGTGCTTCCTTCCAGCTGACAACTCTACCAACAAATACCTATTTGGTTCTTCTCCAAGGACTCACACTCCTCATCCATGTCAAGCTCCCACTGTTTCTGGATTCTACCTGCATTGCTTCTTCTATCTTCCTAGTTTTTGACTATCAGTAAGCAATATAAAGAAGGTGAACAATGAATATGAGGTTCACATACCTTTTCTGACCTCTATATGGGTGTTTGAGACTCCTTGATAGCTAACTGTCCACCCATCATCCATTCCAATGACTGATCTCGGCCATCTCCCAGTCTGCTCCCAACCGATGTCGGTTCCCTGCACTGACCCTGACTGTCGACGTCGTTACCCCTGGCCGACGCCGATGTCCCCCTTGCCGACGTCGGTCCTTATGACCGACGTCAGACTTCTCCTGCCTGACCTACCGACCCTGCTAGTCTGCACATGATCGATGTCGGTGTTTGGCTGACCGACGTCGGTTCCAAGTGACCGACGTTGGTGTCTGTGTGTTCCTGTGAGTGATGAATTCTTCATCCGCGAGCTCATCTTGGATCAAATCTCTGTCCATACTACCCTGCTTAGATTTATTCAGTGCCTGTAACTATTCTCTGGCCTTCATCTCCTCCATAAACACCAAGACTTCCTTGTTCTTGTCAAAAGCATCAAATTTCCTTTTCCTACAATGAACTCTATCTATGCTTTCCGAATCTGAACACATACCTTTTGAATCAAGAACGTCCATTCCCTTCTTATTCATGTGACCCAGCCTATTAAGCCACATCTTCGAATCTACGGCTGAAGTAGATAAACCAGAAGTAGAATCAATAATACAAGTAGATAGATAAAGAGTACCTACTTTCTTACCTCTTGCTAAAACAAGTGCTCCCTTGGTAACCTTCCAAGAGTCCGTTGTGAGGGTTATTGTGTATCCCTCATCACCTAACCTTCCCATAGAAATCAAACTCTGCTTCAGAATTGGAACATGCATGACCTCCTTCAACACCCATGTGTTGTCAATCTGCAATTTCAACTGCACTTTCCCTTTGCCAACTATCTGACAAGGCGTACCATCCCTTAAATAAAGCACTCCAAAGTCTCCCTGTTCATACTCATGGAACAAATCTCTGTTTGGGGATGCATGAAAAGATGAACCAGAATCTAAAATCCATGATCATACCTGACTATCCAAAGAAAGTATGAGAGCATCCTGTACCATGATATTTGCATCTTTTGCTTCTTCTTTACCTTCAAGTTGATTCTCTTTATCTCGCAACCAACACTCCTTCTTTGTGTGTCCTTTCTTTCCACAAAACCAGTAGGTAATACCTTTGGATTTAGATCTCCTTCCCGACCTTGATTTCCCTTGCTCAATCTTCTCCCTTTGCCTTCCCCTGCTTTCTGCACTTAGAGCATTCCCTGATGATTCACCTGTGCTTCTCCTGCGTATTTCCTCATTCAAGATCACACTCACAACATCATCAACTTTTAAGATTTTAGAAGCAGATGCAGAATTACTTACTGCCATAACCAAACTGTCCCAACTTTTAGGCAAAGAACATAAAATCAAGAGAGCCTTTACCTCATCATCAAAAACAATATTGACTAAAGCTAATTGGTTTACCAAACCATGGAAATCACTGAGATGAGTATGTACCAATCCACCTTCCTGCATTTGCAAAGTAAATAGCTGCTTCATAAGATATACCTTATTAGAAGCCGAGGGCTTTTCGTATAAATTCGCCAAGGACTTTATCAACTCTTCTGTTGTCTTGCACTATGATAAGCTGGAAATCACAGACGATGCAAGGCTCAACCTTATGGAATCGAGAGCTCTCGATCAAGAACGTTCCATTCTTCATCCTTATTTGTGGGCTTGCATGCAACCCCACCCAACGGTAAGTACAGATCCTTTTGATATAGATAATCCTCAATCTGCATCCTCCAGTGATGATAATTCTTGCCGTTAAACTTCTCCATTCGTAGCTTACTTTCTTCTGCCATTGCTGAACTCCCACTCAATCAGAAAACCCTGTGAATGACCTGTAATCAAAAATAACCTGCTTCCTGCAAACCGTAGCTCTGATACCAACTGTTAGGTGACCCCTTATCCAACGGAAGCACAATTGATTACTTTATTATAAGCAATTAAACACGGAATTATACCAGAATGATAAAGTAACTAGAAACTTGAGATAGCAAAGAATTTGAGAGACAATACACACTCTTGTATTAGATATTACTAGAAGGAAATATAATAAGGAAGATGCCACTTCTTCCTCCACCTCAAAGGCTTGCCACACCTCAAGACCTTCTTCCCTCTCTCTCTTGCTCAACACAACAACTCTATAGCCAGAGTTATTATCCCTCCTTGAATGCTTCAGCTGATCTCCTTGACCTTACACCTATAGATCTCCTTGACCTTGCTTGCTTCAATGCCTTTACTTGCCTTCTTGATAATTACAATACATGCCTCATGGGTCTTTAAATAGAATCCCATGGTTACAAAAATAGAAATCTAACTACAATAATTAGACACGCAGCTCGTGACTATAATTAGTCATTTGACATGCAAACACTCGCTTCACTTAACTGACTGTTCATCAATAGCAGTTCTGGAACGCACAGGTGACCGACGCCGGTCCCTGCTTGCCTAGTGCTGTCGACGTCGGTCGACTCCCTGCCGTCGCTGGTTTCCTTCTGCACTGTTTGTGACCAACATCAGTTATACTGCCGATGCCGGTTCTTCTGGTTCTTCAGCATCCTCTTCTTTGTGTCTGTAAATAGTTGAAGCTTTTAGCTCCACACCCTAACATTCAAGAATAATGAAGAGCATATAATGGCCTTGGAGTTTTGTAGGTGCAAGACTTAACATGATATACAATCCATAAAAAGGACCTACAACCATCATATATAGTAAAAAAAAGAGAAATGAGAATTTTATTCTCATAAAGGTGGAATAATGACTCTATAGGTGGAAGTTCATGCAAGATAATGATTTGGTTTTAAGATCAAAGATAAAGGGGGGTATGGAATCATATAGGTCATGTTTTTCATGATAGTATAATCACTTACAATTGGGTAAAGGATTTTTCAAGGTGTGATTGGCAATTTAGACAGAGGAACAAGAGGTTTTTCCATATTGTTGGGTTTCATAGGGTTTTGGCCATGTTTGAAGGTTTCATAGTGTTTTTAAGAAGCTATGTCAAGATTTATACTTCTAGTGACAAAATCATTAGCCAGGCTCTCATGGTACAATCACCTATAATTGACTGTATAGGAGAGCTCAAAATAGTCCTGAGTAGTCTCTTAAAAGTCAAGTCAAGCAAGAATATATGATTATCATAATGAGGCTCAAATATTCAATAAACATCATGAATTTCTTCAAGCTTATAATCTACATGAGATTTTTTATATTACTATAGTCCATACAAGACCTAATTCACCCACCTACAGTCCTTCATTCAAAGCTAATCTATGCAAGTTGAGGATGTAGTGTTATAAGGATGGTTTTCATGTTTATCTTCAATTCAAAGGATGCTTCAAATGATAAATAATAAGGACCCACAAATAATCACAATGTGAGGGTGTATTAAAAAGATTCTATAGTTAGGTTTACTTAAATATGAAACCCTATCTATAGTCACATAAAGGTAAACTATAATCAATACAAAGACACAGTACTATGGAAGAGGGTTTTTAGGTTTAAAACCTTCAAAACATGCTAGAAAGGTGTTGATGGGTTTGAATGAGTTTAATTCAGTAAGGATGAGGGTTTAAAACTTGATGTTAAGTCATGACATGATGACCTACAACTAGTAAAGATAAGGTATACCTATAGCCAAGTAGGTGATTTTGGTAATTGGAGACCTTATAGACAATGATGATGCTTTAAAGAGGAGTGCTGAGTCATAGGGACATCATTGTGACATGGTCATGACTCACAACACCTTATGTGTTCATAACATCATTACTCCATAGCCCCTAGTCTGTATAAACATGAAGACTACTGTCAAGCACCTTAAGTGAAGTATGCACCTAGTAAGACAATGGTTCATCTTGAGGAACTTCATCATGGTTTGGGGTGTCTAAGGTGAGAGGTGGTTTTCAATAGGGTTGAAACATGATAATAGAGGCTTTGAGGCTTTCAAAACTAATATACAGTCTTTTCACTTCAAATTTTTACCTACAACTTAAGAAGCACAGGCCTTCTTCTTGGATCTTTCAAGTTATTGACTAGTAGACAGAGCTCTAAATGGAGTTAGAAAAGAGGTTATCAAGAGTGTGGACTTTATTAAGGTCAATTGAGAGTTATATATAACTTTCAAAGACAAACCAAAGTCATAAAACATAGTCAAAACCCTATAATAATGTGTACGGAGGATTAACTATGTGAGGCCTAAATGCCTTACTACAAGGTAAAAACATGCTAGAGGAAGGGTGAATGGTGGTTGAAAATGAAGTAAAAATATTTATGGAACTAAATAAGTGTGAATTAGACCAAATAATCCCATTTATCATAGCATGGATCTCTAAGTACTTTTGACATACAATCATATGAGGTCTTTTAAAGAGGTAAAAGGTGACATAAGCTAACATGGAGGATTAAGGGGTAACCATGAGGAGTAAGAGAGATAAAATGAGGTTTTTATGAACTAATTATAGCTCATAAATATTTATTAGGGCCCAAACACCATGATAAAACACCAAAAAAGGGTCAGTCATATGCTTAGTCAATGCATAAGAGGCTTTTTGAGAGAATTTTGGGGCTTTTTGGCATCTACAATTAGAATTAGGACTTGAAATTTGGTACAAAACATAATAATCACTTGAGAAATCTTCCATATCATTTTCAGGGCCATTTCACAAGTGGAAGTATTCACTATTTTGACACAATCCCTCACTAGTAAAAAAAAGTCACAATGGAGTAAGAGGAGGTAAAAGTGATTTTATAAGTGATACATAGGTTTATAAGCTAATTGTAATGATTGAAAAGCATGGGATGATGATATTACATCTTAATAAGACCTTCATAGAGTTTCCAAATTGTAATTCATATGCAAACCATGCCCATACAAGCTAAATCAAGCAAGTAGAAAAGGTAATTTTGGACCTATCAAGAAAGAAGACACTTTCAGAGTGTTTTGATGACATGGTAAAATCCCCATTATGATGATTTAAATTAGGTATAAGTAATGGAGGAGTATTTTTCAATCCAAGGAGGAATTTTAAATTTTGCAGTTCTAGACACCCTTCCAAGCCACCTAATCAGATGCTCATATATTTCAACACGCGAAGAGTTTAGCCAAACAATATTAACATGATTTGAAGACCCATATGAATTTAAAATTCATTAATAATTAAGGTTGGTTGAGGGTATGTGCTTTATGAACAATTTATAAGAGCTTAATTAGTCCAGATTGCAAGTAAAACCCTATAGGCATATTTCCTTCATGTGATATATTCTAATATCTTTTGCATGGGAACCCAATATTTTTAGGGATGTTTATAGTGTATTTTTACTACAAATTCATGGTAAGAAGTTTGGATTTGGAATTATGTGCTTCATGAATCATCATTAAGAAGATTCAGCTCTAAGACCCTCCCAAACCCTCATAGTAACTAGTTTTGAGAAAAGTGGATTTTCTGACCATAAAAACCTCATGGATCAACCTAAAACCTATTAAAACATCAATTAAACTTATATATGATTCAATAAATGCTAATTTTTTGTATGAAACTGTATGGATCAGGGAAAAAATAATAAGTTTTGGATTAAAAAGCATGAAATAGGAGCTACAGGGTAGTCCAATGAAATCCAATTCATGAAGATTGAAGTATGAGACTTGTAATATATCCTAAAATATTAATATTTTCAAAAATATTCCTATAATTTCCCCTACTAGCTCCTTCAAAACAACTAATCTGCATGAAAATCAGGCAAAATTGACCTAGTCAACCATAGTGACTAAGTGGCATGAGTTTCTTCATCAAGATCACCTAACTCATGGTGGGAGGAGTTCATTAAGGTATAATATTATCATGTTTTTAGGTTTTCAAAAAAAAATTACAGGTTCTAATGGTCTCCAAGTGCAAGAAGTAGGCTACTAGGCCTAATTGGCCTATTTGAACAAACAAACAAGAGAAAGTTGACATTGAAATGGCTATCAAAGGGTTCATATTGAGTTCACATATTGCATATCTACCCTTCAAATGCATATATCATGCACATTAAACCTTCAAGATCCATTTCATGCAAAAGTAGTTCAAGTTGAGTTAACTAGTCTTTAAGACCAAATCACTCCACTAGACTAGTTGGCTAGTTTCATACATCTTTCATGATTTTCATGCAAAGGAGGACCTCTATTCAGTTTTAAATAAATTAAAATGGAGTTAACCAAAAAAAATATGGCATATAAATCATGAAAATAAGCTTTAACAACTTAAGAGGATCCCACCATCTTTTCAACGCCAAAATGAGCTTCATGCAAAGAAGTTTTAACAACTTAGGAGGATCCCACCATCTTTTCAACGCCAAAATGAGCTTCATGCAAGGAATTTCAACAAAGGAGATATCCTAAAGACTTTAGTGGCAAGTTAAAGTGGATTTTTGACTTTAGTTCATGTGGAGTTGACCTCCTCTTCTCACCTCTATGCCACATTAGCTATAGCTTCTTCTTACTTATGTTATTTTCTATATATTTAGGCTTTCAAGGAAATTTTTGAAATACACCCCTCTTTGGGGCATGACTAGACTCCACCAAGATTGAGCTTTGTAACCTTTTGAGATGAATCTAGTATAGAGTGTAATATTGGTTTGATTTGCATATGTGGTAGAACTTTCTCCCTTGTCAAGTCCTTATTTCACCTAGTTACTAGTTTGTCATACTATGTAGGTCATGTTTTAGTGTTTGATGTCATTTGGCTTAGCTAAAAATGGATATAAGTGATTGGTTAGTGTCTTAAATGAGGCTTATTCCATCATTTACCCTAGTTTTTTATCAACTAATAAAACCTCTACATGAAATACTAATGTATAGGAGTCATTTGGGGTTGTAGATTCAATCATTTGCTTGTCTTATCAATGTTTTAGGAGCTTAAATAGAGTGGATGAACCAAAAATATAGGTGTATCACCAATAGTAAAGTAGGATTTTCCTTTTAGTTTCTTTCTACCCCTTTTCATCCAAAAATTAGTGGGTTTAGTAAATTATGCAAGAGTGATACATCAAAGGAGCTAGCCTCATCAAAATCTAGAGGTTTGGTCTAAGTTTAGGTGTCCCACACCTTAGATCATTCCAATGTTAGTCCAAGTGTAAAGGATTTTTAGAGCAAAATCTATCAACCTTCAAGCATGGTGTTATTTGGGTTGTTAACAGGAGGCTGTAGGCCCATTTTATGCAATATAACATCATGTAACAACTCCTGGATGTGAAGAATTGATGATAAGTCTACATTATTTAACTAAAACTTAATTTTTAATTTAGGCCAAGGGATCAAATCCCTGGATGTAATAAAATCTTGAATTATGGAATCCCCTTGCAGAATAACTGTAGAGCTTTAATACTAGGTAATTCAACTAGGAGATTAGGACAACTAGTAAGAATAGGGGACCACCACAAGTTATGGTCATTAAAAGACAACCCTAAATGATAACCATCTCCCACCCACTTTGAGTTGGGTTTAACACCTTCAAAATCCTTCTAAATTCTTTTGGCCACCAAAGAGCCATAAATCTTGATAGGAACCACAATGATAAGAAGAGGTTGGAAGCCAATATTTTGCCTGTTGATTTTACCATAGGGAGAGTCTGCAAAGATATAATGCCTTAGTAGAATTTTCCAAGATTCATTACCCTTAATGACCCATAAAAACCCACTTAGCACATAAGGCCATACTTTTTTGAAAGGTGTCAATAATGCCCATACCACCCTTATCATGAGGGAGGTAACAAATATCCTATGCCATGCGATGAAAACCTTGGGCATGATTAGAATTAGCCCAAAGGAAATCTTTAAAGATTTTGGCTAGTGATTCATAGGAGACCTTGAAGGGAGCCTAACATGAATAATAGTATACATAAGCAAAAACTAAGATTTTGGTACAAACCTGAAACTTGCTTATTATAGATAAGGGTTTAGTAATCTAGTATTCAATCTTCTTTTCAATCCTATTGAGGACATATTGCCAAAGCTCAATTGGAGACTAGAACTAGAAGCCAAACAAAAAGTGTATCGACATTGGATAACTTCTTTAAAGGTGGCCTCTTGTTCTTCAAGTGTAAGGAAGGTGTTGTCTACAAAATTCCCATTAATGAGTTGGGAGGTGTGGTCGGGCAAGACAATGCCATGAACAAGCCCTTAAGAAGCTATGGAAGCCAAGAGATAACCTAGGACTTTAATACATAACACAGAGTGCTAGAGCAAGGGGACACCCTTGGCGAATAGAGAATTGAAGCTCAATCCCCTCTATTTTATGGTCCCATTAATAGTGAGGCATGTCGAAGCCTCTTGAAAGAAAGTCTAAATAATAGAAATGAAGGAAGGGTTGAAGCCGAGATTTTTGAGTATAGCCATAACGAAGTGCCACTCAATTCTATCATAAGCTTTTTCAAAACCTAATTTAAATAAAATGGTTATATAGAGGGAGGAGTGAGACCAAGCCATGCCCTCCCAAACCATAGTAATATTATACAAAATATAACGCCCTTTAATAAAACCTATTTGATCTAGTCTAGCAATGGTAGGTAAGATGAGGTAGATTCTATTGGCGAAGGCCTTAGCAAGAATCTTGTAAGAAACATTAAGCAAAACTATAGGTCTCTAACTAGTAAGCAACTCAGGATCTCTAGCTTTAGGAATAAATTTGGTATTACCTTGGTTGATCATGGCTCCAGGACACTGATTCCACTGGGCTTCCTTGTAAACTTGCAACAAATCTTGCTCAACAAACTCCTAGGTGGCTTTGTATAACTCATAGGGGAAGCCATCAAGGCCTAGGGCTTTATCATTTTTCATGTAATGCAGATCTTTTGACATTTATTGCAACGTGAGTGAGGCATCACATGATCGTTGATCGGTAGAAGTGAGTTTGCAAGGCACCATATTAAGGCACTTCTAAAGCACCTAGGTTCGCTTGATAGTGTATGGTTGAGCTTGAAAAACCATTCTATAATAAGCCAAGAAAGTTGAATAAATGTTGGATTGAGAAGTGAGTTTGGAATGAGCCACTTGAATGGCTTTGAACTGCCTATGAGATTGCTTGGCTTTTAATTCTTTGAAATTTTCCTTAGAGGCCTTGTCACCAATTTTAAGCCAATGAAGTCGAGCATGTAATTGGGTGCCTCTGGTTGCATGGCTATCCACCACTTTGAAGTGGTGTTTGAGAGAGGCTATAAGTCATTGTAGATACACATTGAAGGGATCAAGCTCAAGAGAGATGAAGACTCACCAAAATTCATTGAGTGTAGCCTCTTATGACTACTTTTTTATCTAAGCAACATGTTTACCATAGTGGCAAAGGAAGGAGGTGGTGCATAGAATGGCCTCATTCCACCACTCAGTCCAACTAGCAGTGTAAAGGGGTCATAGTGCAAGGTTCCATATTCATGTGATGAGTCAGATCATACCAATGTGACTCAGCATAAAATCATTAAAAATAAATTGATTACATGGTACATTGTACTATCCATAAGTCTGTTCCACTCTGCAAGAAATAGGGGAATGGGTTGGTAAAATAATATCAGAGTGGATGTTGATAGGTGACCATTAATGTTGGAAAAGGAGAAAATATTTTGCTTTGATAGCATAAAGCGGTCGAGCCATTTGAGCACGAGGTGATCCCCAAATTGGTAGTTAGACCACATAAACCAAAATGTGGGGTTAAATGTTTACCATCAGAGGAGAGGGTTGGTCAGGCCCCATTTATTTTTAAAATAATACCAAGCCTCATGCTCACCAACACACCATCGCATGGAGAGGGCCCCAACCTTATCTTGGGGGTGTTCAATCATGTTGAAGTCTCCACATATCAACCACGTGGTAGCAAGTAACCCATCGGCTAAAGATCTCCAAAGCAAGGAATGGTCATAACCATCATTAGGCGCATAGATGCTGAGAATGCCAAAAAGATTGCTGTCAATGTCGAGAATAATCTAAACTATCTGATGTGGCAGTCCTCCCCAATGGCAATAATGTTGGGGGAAAACTTAGGGGCAACTAAAATACAAGTGTCACCACATTCTCCTCATGCATGGTGGTGATCTAGGTGGCATCATGCCAAAAACTTCATAAGGACATTTGAAGATGAAATCTAGACACTTTAGCCTCCTACAGATAGATAAAATATGAAAAACCAAAATGCTGACATGCAACCCATACAAAGTATTTACGAGTAGACTCTATAAGACCCCTAACATTTCAGGATAAAACATTCATGAGTTAAGATCGTCCATTTGAAGCTCTCCTTGTCCATCCTCAAAATATGCCAATGCTGCAAAGTTGTTATGTTGGTGAGGACGTGGATTCCTGCCTATCATAATGAAGTGACATTTGGCTTCGTATTCCTCTCAAGGAGGGTTTGCACCCTTGTGAGGTGGGCTACGAGACCACTGAGAGAAGGAACCACTCGTTGAAAGAACCTTAGCCACGAGCATCATAATATTTTGGGAAATTAGAGAAACGTTTTGTAGGGTGGAGGAAATTGGGATAGCAAGGGAAGGTGGAGGAGTCCCCTAAGAGGGTTTGATAGTTAGGGAAGTAATGTCATGAGGAGGTAGCTAGGGTGGTTGTGGCTTGGGGCGTAACTTTTTAGGGGGCATTATAGACCAACCATCACCTTAGTTTGTCAGTTTGGGCTTCTTGGTCTGAGGAGGTGATTGAGGGGGATTGGGATGACCCATGCAGGGACAATCCTTGATGTGGTGGTCTAAAGCCTGACAATAGAAACATGTGTTCAACAAGTTAAAATAGACAACCTTTTACGACCATTGGGTATCATCAACTTGAATTTCTATGAATTCCTTCAATTCTTTGGAAAGATCGACCTCCACACAAACTCATTTGTTAGGGCGAGGGGAGAACCACCTATTTGGCTCGACCACCACTATACGCTCTATGGGAGCAATGATTTGGGTATGGACCGCAGGTGAACCGAAAGACCGAAAAGCTCAACCTAGATAGGGACACAAAGGGAGGCATTATCAGAGACTTTAAAGTCTCGGGCTTAGGAAGAAAAAATCATAAGCTCATTGCGAAGGAACTAGACATTAGACTTCACAAGGATAAGTTGCATCTCGGACGATTCCTTGAATGTAAACAAAACAAAACCTTTGGTAAGGTTCTATATTCCAGAGACACTGATGCTCAATGGCTCCTAGTGGTTGCAGAGCTAGTTATAGAGGTAGTCCTTCGAAGGGATACAACCAACAAAATTGGTAATAATAGAATAATTTTCATACCATTTACAACATTGATCAATAGCTGTAACATGAATGCTTACCTCCAGAGTGGAAGGAGGGGTTGAGGGATTATTTCATCGTAGACCTTCGGGACAAACTTCTGAGCTCGTGTGGGTGCCATTAGCTCCAACTCCTGCATCAACAAATGTAGTAGAGTATGGAGAAGCTATAAATAAATGGCTCGTTCGTCTTAGGGATAACGTGCTAAGCATAATTAATATGCCGAAGAGTTAGAAAGTCTCATTAAATAAGCGATATAAATACAATGATACAGAAAAACGAGCAAAAAAATCTATATAGACCATAAAAAACCCTAATAGAACACTCTCCTATTTTTAAAATTATTATTATTCTTTGGTAGGGTTAATGAACATTTCATTTTATTTGGGTCGAAATTTAGTTGTAATCCAACCTCATTGTTGATATTTTTGGTTAATGAACATTTCGTTGATAACTTGACGCCTAGCTTTGACCGAGGGGATGTGAAGACATGGCTGCCTAGCTAGCCTATAATTCATACGGAGAAGGTAACCTCGCTAAATAGGGCGAATGAAGCTCTTTTAATACGCGTTTTGGGGTTAGTTTGGGCCAAGGAGAGCGAGCGGCGTTTGTAGTGAATTCGGAGTAGGAGTAGCTATTTGTATTGTTCTACCTCCCCCTCTACAAGAGCAAGCACATAATAATACCTAGCAAAGGAAAGGAAGAGTAGTTTCTGCTGGCGCTGGAAGAGGAGGAGGAGCGGAAGAAGGAAGGAGGAGGAGGAGGAGGAGGAGGAGGAGGAGAAGGAGAAGGAGAAGGAACAGAAGAAGAAGAAGAAGAAGAGGAGGAGGAGGAGGAGGAGGAGGAGCAGCTGCTGCTGTCTGTATGCTATGCACATGCCTGCTCGGAAGAAGCTGGTTGTTGATATTGTGGATGTGGAGATTGGGCAGGTAAACCGAATGCCTCTGCCTTTGCCTGTGCATCTGCCTCTATCTTCGCCCTCACCTCCCCCTGGCGTGTATAGCTCCACGGCCATCCGGCAAAGGGGGCCGGGGAAGGCGAAGAAGAAGAAGAGAATAAGGAGCGAAGGGGCAATGGGTGTGGGGACGCGCATAGAACTACGCTGCACGGCAATTCAGAAGTTTCTGCTCGAGGAGACGTCCGGCTCTGAGAAGCGCATCCGCGAAACCTTTGGCGACAATCCCGACACAAGCAAAGCCCTCAGAATGTACGCATTTACTTCTTCTCTTCTCTCTTAGGGTTTAAACTTTTCCTTCTCCTTCACACCCTTTTTCACGGCGCCGATGTCTTACAGGCTGGTGAAGCAACACAGAGTCAAGCGCTTTGGCAGCGGGGGGAAAGCCGATCCATTTGTTTACATGGTCAGAATCAGACAAATATTGTTTGCGCTGTGCCCTGCACTTCAATTTTTACCATTCTTTGTTTGTAGCGTAACGGCCGGCCCTTATGCTTTTGTTTTGAAGGGTTTGTTTGAATTTGTGACGGTGCAGGCGCTAATTCCCCCGGGCATGAGCGAACTGGAACGGCTGGAAGAGGCAAATGCCTTCCGAATGATACGATCTGTCCATGAGGAACCTCAAAATGTTTAGGGTTTCCTCCTTTTCTTTGTAAGTTTTCCCGAATTTTAGGTGGCTTAGGGGGATAGCGAAAATTTTCAGTTTTTGTTGACACCTTGTAAAGATTATGACCAAAACATGGGATTTGGTACTGTTCGAAAGCCTCTTGTTTCTTCTCTCAAGATTAAATATTTCTTTTTGGTTTAATTAACCCTAATTAGAGGGTTTCATCGTTTGACCATTTATCTTTTTTTTTTTTTTTTAAAAAAGTCAAGTAAATTATGAACAGCTGTCTCTGAGAAAAATTATGTTTGAAGTTTGAGAAGGGTTCCTTGCGTGTTACAGAGAATCCAGAAAATAAGCGACTGTGTTTCTCATAAATAGTTGCCCATTTATTGAACTTTTGAAAATCGGCATATATTGGCTGTTAGGGAACTTGTTTTCTTACTGTAATCTAGTTTCATTACTTAGGCATGTATATTCTTTCCAAAATTGAATTACACAGCACAGAGAAAAGAAGAAATCACTGTGTTTTACGAGATAATATATTAACATGTTCATAGACACATGCAGGGCATCTTATTAGCTAGCTAGCTGTATTAGTTGCCGTTTCTTAAATGGGTTCTTAGATAGTGTGGGCTAATGTTTGTTGGTAAACAGGGTGAAATCTGTAGACAGATCAATTGCAACATCTGTGTTTGCATTAGACTTTTGTATCACCACAAAACCTGGTAGAGGAATACTCATGTTACAATAGAACATGCATATGCCAAATATTTGATGTGATAAGCCAAAAGAGGCTTGCAAGAACGGACGGTAATTGTAATTGTAAATCTCAATAAAGATGGTTTTTATAATCACAAGTCACACATGTTACTTTGAAAACCTTGCTTGTCATTAGTTATTGCGTTTGGACATTTAGCAGCTGTGTGTGATTTTTTTTAATCAGGGAAGCACCTTTGTCCTGCCTCTTTAACACACGAATGGCATGACCATTGACCATCTATGTCAGGATTCAGGTGTCAATGCCATTTCCATTTCCCTGGTTGAAAGCTGAAGACATTCCCTAATCCCTTGGCCCGTGTTTTTTCAATACAAATCCAAATGGTTGGGATATATTCTTTGTATTGATACACACTATAACAAATTTAGCTCGAGAAAAATGAAAAGTTAGGATTCAGAATTCTGTGAGAGCTCCCAGGAATGGGCAAGTGTGAAGATATAAGTAATTCGGAACAATACAGACGAGATGTTAAGGGCTAGAAGTAGAGATTTAATGTCTGATCTAGTGAAATGGATCCATACTTGTAGCATTTCAACGTGATTTAAAAACGTGCCTGAGGGCTGGCTGATGAGGCCCAGCGGTAGAGCCTCAGGGTCCTCAAACGCATTGGTTTGATGTAACCCACATAAAACATGTTGAAAAACAAAGGCCAATGAGATGATTGTAGGGGGCGTTTTAGATGAACTAAAACCCTAGAATTCTATGCCGAGTTTGATCCCCCAGATTTCAAAATTGAATCTAAATATAATTTTATTGTTAATTTGATAATCATGGTAAAGGTTTGGTTGCTGTCTCCGGCTGCGCTCTTTGATTATTGTTTGTGACTTGTCTTTCTTTTTAATTGTTGTAATGTTGGTTGTGTATCATTCACTTCTATTAAATTGTTACATGGTTCTTCATTGTATGCTTTTTTCCCTTAAATGTTCCTCTTAATTAGAGGGCAGTTTTAAATGTTATGTTGGTTATGCATTATTGACTATTATTTAAATTTCTCTATAATGCAATTATTAAATGATGATAATGATGGTAACGATTGAAAGGTTATATGTTATAGCGAAGGAATAATTGAATTGTGTGATAGACGTGAGCAAAATAAATGGGAACTATGAGAGGGAGTGTGAATGGTTTTAGGATTAGCCATTTGTGAGTCACTTTGAAAATTTGAAACTATTGGTAATGTTTGTTGTGTTCATTCATTTAATATTCAAATTATTTTTTCTACAAGTTGAGTGGTTTTGATGGTGAAAGGGGGGAGGGGGGCAGGGCGGCGAAGGTCCAAAGTTTGAATTGTTTGTAGGAGGGTTGGGTGTATACTGAAAATCTAATTAATCTAAAATAGAAAAACAAGAAAATAATAATTCTTAAACACTGCTGTTTAGAGATATGTTGGATGTTGAATAATGTGAGTCATTTGGATTATTACCATTATGAAACTATGGCCAATGATGGAAATAATGCACACATTAGTCAAAAAAAATAAGTGGGGTTCAAACTATATTTAGATAAATAGTTACGAGTTTTTATTGTTTTCATCTTAGTATTTAATTGATGACAACTTTTGGTCCGTGTAGATTACATTGACATTTAGAATCAATACACTTTGCTCATATATTCTGAACTTTGTTAGTGTTTTACCTAGCCTTAATCTCTTCTTAATTTAAGTGTTCTAGAAAGGAAGTAGTTAACCATGGAAGTAGTTAAATCGTAAATGCAAAACCATTGTGGTTGTCGAAATTTAAAGTTTATTCACAACAAAATATCAAAGGTTGGATTTATTTTTTATTTAAGATTTTATGGATGAAGTAGCGATTAGGGTAAACACATTTAATATCATTATAAAATGGACAAGTCAGAAAAAATGAGCTTCACGTTCTAGTTCATATAAGAAACATGATTTACAAATTGGTTTTTACCAATAAGTTTTAGGGAAGTGTCTATGTACAAGTTTTACCATGTAGCGTATGTACGGTGGTTCTCATTTTTCAATCATTCTTGTATTCTTGAAGTTTGCAACATTATGGGTAGCACAAATTTTCACGTTTGAGATTTATTATATTTTTGTATGTATGAATTATACTATGTATTGCATGGAAGGTGGTTCTCATTTTTGTAATCATTTTTTTATTCAAATTTTACAACATTATGGGTAGCACAAACAATTAAGTTTGGGATTGATATGTTTTTGTAATCACCTTTTCAGAAGTTTTTAATGTCAAGAGGTGTTTCATGATGGTAGTTAGGTTGGATAAGGTGGTAGGGTTTTTTTTGTGTGTTCACTTTTAATTTCAACCTTAAATTTGATGTTTATGTGATTGTTGTTTAGAAGTTTTTCCTTTTTTCTTAAATAGAAGTCATTAAAAAAATCACAATATCTTGACATGTAATGGAATTTGGAGTCGTTTTTAGTTTGGAAATAATTTTTTGAGCTTGACAAATTGATGTATTATGATTTACATGATTTGTCGCAAGGAATTTGCCTAAGAAGGTAATGAAAATGATAATAACTAGGGAATGTGAAAAATCCACCTTGAGATTGATATCTTTTGCATTTGCAATATTTGATTTTTTATTTACTTCTTTTAATTATAGATTTTCATCATCTAAGATGGTTAAATTTGTAGATCCCTAGCAATTATTTAATGTTATTTTGTGCGCTTGTTTATTTGTTTGTTATTGGTCTAAACATGTTATTAGTTTGTTTTGTCATTACATGGTTTCCCTCATCTATTCTTATTTGCTTGGTTGTCCTTACTTTGTTTCTTGTGCTTCTTTATTTGATATCTTTTGGATTTGTAATATTTGATTTTTTATTTACTTCTTTTAATTATAGATTTTCATCATCTAAGATGGTTAAATTTGTAGATCCCTAGCAATTATTTAATGTTATTTTGTGTTTTTTGTGCGCTTGTCTATTTGTTTGTTATTGGTCTAAACACATTAGTTTGTTTTGTCGTTTCATGGTTTCCCTCATCTATTCTTATCTGCTTGGTTGTCCTTACTTTGTTTCTTGTGCTTCTTGGGTCTTATGTAAAGAATATTCTTGGGGATATTGACCCTTGTGAGTGGTGACTTACAATTTGACCCCTTTTGTTGTTCTTTGGTAAGTCAGGGAGCACCAATCCCCTAAATCTTTTTCTTTCTATTCAAAGGTCTTGTTTTGCCTTCTTGTTGCATGTCGATATGCATGTTGGTAAGGTCCTAATTTGAACTCAATTATGTATAAATAAGTAGGGGATTAGTTTCATTGTGATAGCAAGTACAACACAATCAAATATTCTAGGGCTTAGTGTGCAAACATGAGCGGAGAAATGAAATAATAAAAGCAAATAGACAATTGTTAGATCAAAGTTTAGTTTAGAGTCACATGCCAAGATCGTTTATCTCAGTGTTGACATTCATCGCATATCAAATTCAAATATCTTGTGAAGTCGCTGGCAGGTCTAACAATGTGCTATAATGTTCAAATTCAGACAATAAAACATCTATAGTGTCGTATTCAAGATATACTGTGGTTATGGGCTATATAATGTTTGAATGTGTTGACTTCAAAATTTGGTCTTAAATTTGACATTCATTTGACTATCACTTTGAAGTTTTTCCTTTTTTCTTATAGAAGTCAATTGAAAAATTATAATATATTGACCATGCAGTGGAGTTTTGAGCCTCATTTCTTGCATCCTCCCCCTCCCAACAATATGTTTTTCGAGCTCGATGCATTGGTGTAGTTAGATTGACATAATATGTTACTAGTCAGTAAGAAATTTGTGAAGGTAATGAAGTTACTAATAATTGTGGTATGCAAAAAATCCAAGATAAGGGCCTTTCGATTGACATCTCTATGATTTTTTCAGATAAATGTGCATGAGATATTTGTACTAGTAGTTTCTTTTTACAACTTTTAACTATAGATTTTCATTGTTTAAGATGGTTATATTTGTACACCTCTAAAAATGGTCCCTTGGCATTTATATAATGTGTTTTTAGTGTGCTTGTCTATTTGTTTGTTATTAGTCCACACTAAGCATTATTAGTTTGTTTTTTTTACTTATGGTTTCCCTTCTCTATTCTTACTACATGGATGTTCTTACTTTGTTTCATGTGCTTCTTGGGTCTTGTGCAAGGAATGTTCTTGGGGATTATGACACATGTCAGTGGTGATTGTGACAATTTGACCCCTTTTGTTGTTTTTTGGTTAAGTTAGGGTGCACCAACACCTTAACATTATTATTTTTCACTTTTATTCAAAGGTCATTTTTTGGTTGCTATTGGAAGGTTTACATGCATGCCAATAAGGGCCTAATTTGAATTCAATTATCTTTAAATAGGGAAGTGATTAGGCTCATTGCGATAGAAGGCTCAATACAATTGACATAAGATCTATCAAGCAATTGCTAGGCTCTTATCACTCTGTTATAGCTATCATATTACCGTGGAGCACTTTTAGAGCCCTTGCTAAAGTTATTCATGTTATTCCATTTCCATTTATTGACATCTTTGTTATCATTACATGGTTTGGGAATTAGATGGCTAGTCAATTCACACTGATGTAGATACTAACAACAAATCTTCAGTACTTGGCAATGACAAGCTTGACACACATTTACCACATATGAATTGAACACATAAATAAGGTCACAATCCACCATTGTCTCACACTTGCATGTTATCTTCTAAGTTGACCATTTCATTTTGTTGTTACACCCACAAGTACCTCATTGTCTGCTTCAAATATGTTAAATATCTTGCACAAACATCCCTAAACTCAAAGACCAATCCACCATGACATAGGTCGGTTTTGTCAAATTTAGTCAATATCGCCAGTGGATATTGACTAAATTTGGTTGGTACTGACCCTCTCCTAGTAACGACTATTTTTCAAAATCAAATCTCACCTTAGAGTTGACCTATTTGTCTAGTGTGACGATGGTGTGAAAAATTACCCAGTTGGACTCAAATAAACAAATCAACGTCTCATTCAAAAGGGACTTGATACTTATCTAAGACACATATATACCTTATTGCACATTGAAAAAATATTCCTCATTTTTTCCAAATTGCAAACCTATCATTAGGAGCAGTTATAAGCCAAGTCCAAAGCACACTAAAGACAAATTAAAGTAAGCATTGTCAAGTATCAAAGCCAAATCATTTAGCTGCATACATATAACAAAAGAGCATAATTTAACGATCACATTAGGTCGGAGAACTATATGTGGCTTAATTTTCTTCTTCGGAGTATCAGAGATATAGGTATTGATCAATCATCAAACGAGGATGATTGGACTCAACTCAACCCAGTGCACTATCCTAGGTTTTGTAGTTTTTTAGCCCTTACAAGCACACCTAGGTTTTCAAGGCAAATGAGACTGATTTTTGGAGATGTGCACATCATTAGGCCTTGGGATCAGAAATGCAGAACATTCAGAGATAGACGCAGGTGACTACACGATCACGGTCTCACATTTTTGCACAGGTCAGTACTGACCAACACATGCCAATATCAACTGCGATATTGACCTAATCCGACGAAACCAACCCTACACACATAAAGAATTAGTTCTAGAATTGATTGAACCACATGTTTGCTTTAACTTGATTTCCACTCCCAGAATATAGTCATCGTCAGACACTCATCCCAAAAAGTTAAAGTATGCATCCTTTTGTTGTACTTAATATATCTAGCATATGCCATTTGTTGAATAATTGCAATCAATTTTAGTATTTTATATTTGGATGTATGCTTGAATGCCATATCTTAATATCTAAATTATTATACAAGTTTGTATCCTAATTAGATTAAGTAATTCATCTTAATTCATATTAAGGTAAAACATTTGGTCACTAATCCTAACACAGATCCCAAAACTTGCTTGTCCAATTTTTGAATATTCTAAGTATTAGCTCGTAAACAAGAGCGACAAAGTGAAATAACAAAACCAGGCAAACACAATTGTGAGATCAAAGTTTAGTTCACAATCACATGCTAGGAGCAGTTTTCCCAGTCTTGATATCAATCCAAATCAAATTCAAATATGTTGCAAAGTGTTTGACCGGTTTGACAATGTGTTATTATGTTTGGATTCAGACCACAAAACATGTATAGCATCATATTGAAGATATACCGTGGTGATGCGTTGTAATATCTGCGAGTGTGTTCAAATTTTTTTTTTGACCTTAAATTTGATGTTCATTTAACTATCACCTAGAAGTTTTTCCTTTTTTTTCCTTAGAGAAGTCAATAAAAAAATCTTAATATCTTGGCCATGCAGTGGAGTTTGGAGCCTCCTCTTTTCCTCCAAAATATTTTTTCAAGCTTGACACATTGTTGTAGTTAGATTGACACGATTTGTCACTAATCAACGGGAAATTTGTGAAGAAGGTAATGGAGTTATTAATAATTATGGCCTGTGAAAAATCCAAGATAAGGGCCTTGAGATCAATATCTCTAGGGTTTTTCAGACAAATGTATTTAAGATATCCATACTAGTAGATTATTTATTTACAACTTTTAATTATATATTTCCATCATCTAAGAAGGTTATATATGTAGACCCCTAAAAAATGCCCCTTTGGCATTTATTTAATGTTATTTTTTGTGTTTTCAGTGCAATTATCTATTTGTTTGTTATTGGTCCAAATTAAGCATTAGTAGTTTGTTTTGTTGACTTATGGTTTCCCTCCTCTATTTTTATCTACATGGGTGTTCTTACTTTGTTTCATGTGCTTCTTTGGTCTTGTGCAAGGAATTCCCCTGGGGACTCTGACCCCTATTAGGTCTCCCTGTGACAATTTGACCCCTTTTCTTGTTCTTTGGTAAGTCAAGTTGCTCCAGTACCTTAACTTTATCTCTTTCATTTCTAGTTGAAGGTCAGTTTTTTGGCTTCAAGTTGAAGGTTGGCATGTATGCCGATCAGATCATATTTTGATTTCAATTATCTATAAATAGCTAGGTGATTAGGCTCATTGTGATAGAAGGCATAACACATAATCAACACAAGAACTATCAAGCAATTGCCAGACTCTTATCATTCTATAGCTATAATTTTACTACGAAGCACTACTAGAGCCCTTGTTGAAGTTATTCATTTTATGCAAATTCCATTACTGACATATTTGTTATCATTGCAAGGTTTTACAATTAGATGGCTAGTTAGTTTACACCAGTCATTGATCCTAACACAAACCCCAAAGCTTTGCTTGTCCAATTTTCAATTATTCTAGGTATTATTGCACAAACAAGAGCAAGAAATTGAAATAACAAAAGCAAGTGGACACAATTTCAGATTGGACTTTAGTTCAAAGTCACCTACCAAGAGCATTTTTTAAGTCTTGACATCAGTTGCAGATCAAATTCAAATATCTTACAAAACATTTGATATGTTTGGCAATGCGTTGTTAAGTTGAGATATAGACAATATAACAACTATAACACCATATTCAGGATATACATTCATATCCCTATGTATTTACTTTAGTAGTCAATTTTGGATTAAACTAAGTAATGTTATCTATAAGTTTGTGTTAAGCATGATTAGTAATGGTAGAATTATTTTGGAGTCGATTGCTTAAACATATTAGTAATGTTTAATTAAGTGTAATTTATTTATTTGTGTTCCATTTGGGTTTGCCCACACACTACTCAACTCTTAACATGACATGAGACTCACATTTCTAGGGTTGAATACCCTGACCCTCATTTCCATAGGCTTTCTAGCTCATCTAGTGAGCTCTCACACACAAGTGACCACCCCTACTTAGTCGACTCCACAACCTCTACCACATATGGTGCTACCTCAAACCCCCTTTCTCCTACTTGCCCAGACTCAACTGAGCTGAGTTAAGCTCTGACAATACACTTGGGTTCGAACTTTGGGCCTTCCTCCCTAATCTGACCTTCAGGGTTGGACTTTGCATTATATATAATGCTAGAACAATTAAACTAAAAATCATATAAAATGTTTGACATAATATATTCACCATGAAATTAATGAATGAGGAAATTGATGTTAAGGAAGCTCAAAATAATTCTTGGAATATATATATATATATATATATATATATATATATATATATATATAATGCTTGAACAATTAAACTAAAAATCTTATAAATTGTACATAACAATATATTTACCATGAAATTAAATGGACTGGAAAATTGATGTGAAGGGAGCTCAAAAATAATTATTGGAAAATTGAGTTGGCCCACTCTCCTTAATTTCCCCACCCAATTTTCAAAACAGGGCCTACACACTTTCCCATGCTCTTTGGGTCAGGGCCCCTTATCCATCACTAAGTCAAACAAACTACCACCATGATCTTGGAAAATGCAAGCATGTATGCTTAATTTGATTCTTAACCCTTCTTTGCATCCCATTATGGCCTAGGCACTTTGAACTTGGTTGACCCCATGGTGATCCTATTTTGGTTTCACCAGCTTGCCATTCCTCCACTAGTCTCTTAGTCAAACAATAGTTCACCCATGCCTTACCACTAGGGATTCTTTCTTCTCTAGGCACCTCTTGGCCATCATGACCCTTCCAACTCACCATCCGAGAAAAAAACCAAGGACCCTCACCACATTGAGCCTCACAACTTGCTACATGACCCTATGTTTGAGCATTAGGGTAGGAATCACAAAGGCATAACCTTGATAGTTTAGGCTAGGGTCTGCCCACATGCCACTCAACACTTTATAGGGCATACAAATATTATTTTCAAGGTTGAATACTTTGAACCTCATTTCCATGGGATTTTTGACTCATATGGTGTGCTCTTCCTCATACATAAGGTGCCACACCTACTCAACCAACTCCATAACTACTGTCACATAGAGTGCTACCCAAAACCCCCTTCTACTTACTCCCCTAGGCTTCACTGCGTCGAGCTGGGCTTCTCCAATCTATATATAGGTTGAATACGGTTAGTAATATACATATCCTCTAATATAAAAAAGGGAGAAACCATACTAAATCCAACACACATATAATTGGCTGTGCCAAAAAATGGGTTGGAGGCTCTAAGCAAGAGCTATTTGCAAAAGAGGGATCAAGGATATAGTCAGGGAGCATCTGCAAGGAATTGAAAACAAAGGCAACCTAGATCCAAAATGTAAAAGAGGCAAACTAAAAGGAGAGAAATGCCATTAGGTGGTAACCAAAAGGCATATAAACTAAGGGTTGTAAATCTAACTAGGGATATATTGGCATACAAAAATAACATAATCTAAGCTAAGCATGTATAAGAAGACATCAACGCATTATTTTAGTACATACATATAAATAAAATAAAAGAAAGAGTTTAGAGATATGGATACTTACCTTGGGTTGATTTTTCAGTGCATCAATCCCCCCTTGGCTCAAGTGGCACTTTATAAGACGCAGGTGGATAATCAAGAGGTAAGAATGAAGACCTAAGCATCCTTAGTTGAAGACTCTAAAGATTAGGTGTACCTCTCTGCTCAAATTCCTTCTTATAAACTCCAAAGACTTTGTGCTAACATCGACTTTCACAAGAATAAGATCCTATACTCTAATTCCTCTTATTTTATTAAAATCAAGGTTTCGCATGTAAGCAAAGTAAGGTGTTGTGTTTCTTATAAAAATGAGATATGGGAGCCCTATATATACAAATCAACTCCTAAAAGTGATAGATTGTGAGGCCCAATTTTCACAGTGCTAGTTTTTGGACTTTTCAGTATTTTTCTTATGTTTGGATGAAACATACTCTTTATATTATTTGATGTATGACATACTTGTTTTTATATTGTGACTAAGACAATAGAATTTATGTATGTGATGTTGTTAGTTTGCTTACATGAGTATTATCTAACTGCTTTGTAGATGATTTTAGTTGTTCATTGTGATGCTTATTGTATTGCCTTTCTAGTCTAAGTAATAAATTTTTAGCATGTGATTTGAGTATATAGATGTTTAGATGTTAACATGTTAAGATTATCTCATGATGCTATTGAGATTTTATCCTTCGAGATGTTGTTATGCATATATTATGTATTTATTAACATTATTTGAGATATTTACATTTAGTTGCTTCGGCTATCTAGGGTAGTGAAAATTTATAGGTGAAGTGATGTGCAGGTGAGAAGAGGCCAAGTGAGGGAACTTGGACTATGAAAAACATGGGTGTACCAATGGAACTAATTGAGTAGTGACCTACATGACAACTTTAAATTTAAAATCCAATATTAGTGTTAGCTTATAACCTAGTTTGGAGTGTTGGCTTTTTAGACATTTTTGGCACTATTTATAACCCTTTTCCATATGTTTGGAGTCATTTTAAATTTATAATAAATCATAAATGTAAATAAGTAACCCAATTTAGTTGTCTCTTACTAAAAAAACCAGATGGAAAATTAGACTAATGTTTTTAAGTTGGTAAGAAGTGAAGTATATGTATTTATAGGTATATTTAAGACTATTTTGACCAAAGGGATGTGCGTATACATTTTTGGAGCATTGTACAAGTTTTATGACAACCCATGTGACCATTTATGGCATGAGTAAGAGACATTTATGAACATGAGAAATCCTTGCTTAACCACATAGGTTTGTAAGAGGAGTTATTTTTTCGAGATGACATTTTAAGTAGGGCTAGGGAATGGGAAGAGACAAGTGTCACATTCGCATTGGCTATTAAGTTTTGGCTCCTTTATATATATATATATATATATATATATATATATATATATATATATATATATATATATGTTCCTTGGAAATGTTTTTTCTATTTCTTCAATTTTTAAAGTGGAGTTAGATCTTGAAAAGAAGGAAATGAGCTTAGAGGAGGAGAATAAGATTTTGGTTTTGGAAGAAGATAACTTGTAACAAGGCACTTTTAGGGGGTTTTATTATGTAGAATAAAGTGGTGGAACCATGGTAGGTCCTTCCACTTCATCCATGAAACTGTTATTTCATTTGGTTCAAAAAAAAAATTTCTTTCATTATTGTATGTGTTTTTAAGAGGTTGTATAACCAATTGGCTTACCCTCTTTTTCTTGTTGTTTTTCATGTTTGAGCCTATGACCACCATGTAATTTTTATCCTATTCTAGGGCATGAATATGTTCAATCCATCAAATTTTTGTCATTTTTACAATTATAGATACTAAAACTAAATATTTATAGCATCTCAGTCTTGTACATTTGATAAATATTAATCAAAGCTCTACCCTTCAGTTCTAGACCTCACTACTATTGAAAGGTTTGCATTCACAATGCCATTATGCATAAATACTTATCTCTCAGTATAATAAAATCATTTTGATGACTCAGGCCTCTTTTACTTCACAAAAAACTAAAAAATTGATAAACATCCTTCACTATCAACTTTAGATCAATACTTATTTTCTAACTCTTTGGATACTATTGACCACAAAGGGACACTACTGTCGATGGTAGTGTCTAGATCCTTATCTAGTGTATAGTAATCAAAATTTATTCAAATTTTAAATGATTCAAAACCTATGGTTTGGCCTATTTGTCTTATTGAATCCTATCATGAGATATTTTTAAAAGGTGTGATATAAATACAAGTCTAAGCCTTCTCATTCCTCATCTAGAAAATACCAAGTAAACACCTATAAAATCTAAATCAATCGATTGATTAAGCACTCTATTATATCATATTCATACCTATTTCCATATCAAATATAAGATTAGTCATGTTATAGGTATGAAGTATTCAAAGAGCATCCCATGATTAATATTTATCAAATTATAAGCTAGATCATTGCATGCATCTTCATATATTATATTGTACCCTTGTGTACACACTTTCCCACACATAGGGGAGAATTACATAATTATAAGGCTCTCTTTGGATTATTATCTATGTAGGTAACATCTATTGATAGAGGGGTATTTGGGGCAGCTCGACACCATGAACACACTAACCAATTTTTCAACAAACTCATTCCAAATGTGAATAAGGGTAAAGAGCTAGGGTTTGAACAATTAACAAAGAGCGTAACTTGTATCCAAAATATGACTATATTAGTAGAAAGGTAATAAAAAACTCAAAACAATGAAGTTGATTTCATCAATATCTAATCATTATTCTATATTGAACACCTACATCATAGTCAGATAATAACATCGACGGTAGTGCCAAATTTGATGGTAGTGTTCATGACCATAAAAGTATAATTTTTATAATTTGACAACTGATCTAGAAAATTGATCCTACGTATTTTATACCTATGTCCAGTCTAAATTTACCTCCACATAATAAACTAAGTACTATTGTTTTTTATTTATTACAATATCTTTCAATAGCCATATTTTAATACTTTTAACAATCTCAGTAGTACAAATTTAAAATATTATTTATTTGAGTTTTCTATTAATTGATATACTATATATCAGTTTATCTCCCTTATGTTAGAACTAATTCTATAGTTCTTAACCTTAGATCCTATATTTTACTAGATCCTTAACATTTATGTTATTTGCTTCATGTTGGTAGATATCATATCATTTCTTTTCTATAGACACATATGTTTCACACATATTTGAGTGTGATACAAACTTACCCAAACACATGATATATTCATTTTCAAATGTTGGCCTTTCCTCTATTGACATCATATAATACGTTGGGGGCATATGATTCTTTGATAATGATTGCTATAGGTTACATGCCCTCTATGATCATTTTCACATTATCATGTTTGAGCTTATAATGCTTACACATGTCTATATCCACGTTCATATCTTTCACACTATACTTGATATGCCATACTACATAACATTTTTTATAACACACATATGTAGGGACCAGTATAATATGTTTATGTTAGTTGTCTATGCTTCATTTATTTTTTACTTTCTTGAGTGTATTACATTGCTTATTATTGTCTTGTTTGTGCAACATTTGAATATATTTCTTGCCTGTTATTCCATGTGCCATTGTATGTTTATTAGATATTTGAATACATAATTCTATGTTGATTGAATATTTAAATATGTCATTCATTTTTATTATGCGACATTTGATCATGCCCATTGTATGAGGTCTCTTTGGACCATTCCTTAACATTATATTAAGTGATATTGTGTGTGTTTTTGATTTTTAGATGATTTTATATTATTACCTTATAGACATTTTCATGATCTATATCATACATTTTAAGACTTGATGTGATCACATATTGTGAGTCTAATTGATATATCTACTTTGACATGTTATCCTTGTATGCTACATGGTTCATACACAAGTTATACAACTACCTTATCTTTTTTAGGTAAGGTACCTACCACTTTATATTTACCTCATCTCAAAAAAGAGGAATATCAGTGGGGGTATGTCATAGAAGAATTACCTCCATATTTTCATACTTCTCTAGATTATAGTGGGGGCATATCACAAAGGCATATTCTCCACACTTATATACCTTCTCAGTTTCTAGATTTCAGTGGCTGCATTTCATAAAAACATGACCTCCACACTTATACATTTACTCAACATCTCTAAAATTAAGTGGGGATATGTCATAAGAACATGACCTCCACACTTGCATAATCTTCAATTCAATTTCATGATTTAGATATACACAGGTTAGAATCTTATACATTACACTGATTTTGCATAGATTTTAAATAGAGTTTTTTAGATTTATGAAATATACACTCCAACTCAGATATATTAGAGGTACATATTCCACGTCATTTCACCAAAACAAAATTTACCAATGATACTACTCACCAAGATGCACTGATTATACTAGGATGTACTATTATCAAGTCTTTTATACTACAATACATAGTTCATTTTATAAATTAAAGTGATTAAATCATTCAACCTCACCAAATTTATAGATTGGAGTTATTAAATCATCCATCTCAAAATATTTATAAGATGAGTTGATTAAATCATTCACCTTGACCAAATTATATATTCACACTTGAGTTGTGTGATTAAGATATAATAATATAAATAGACATGTCACACCTCACCTTTATAATAAATTGGAGGCATAATACCTTATAATATCCCTCTTTAGATCTCCAAGGTTTAAGTCTAAACCTTCTCTAGAGCCAATGCTTCATATGGAATCATCTTTACCAATTCAAAGCATCAAGAGACAATATTATTGCATCAACACATGTAATCCTTCCTTGCTCTCTTTCTTTTCAAGCATTTATATTATTTCAAATCTCAAATTATATGTACTAATTTATAGTGTAACATATGTATACATTAATATTTTCAAATTTTTATCATTTACTGATGCTTTTTATTTTTTAGGAACCCATCAAGTCTCAATCTTTTCGAGTCCACTCCTTAAGGGGTGCATCAAGAAAGACTTGGGAAGACCATTGATGCTTCATAAGATTGTTGTCTTTTTTTTCACTTGTTATCCACACTCTTGCCTCCTAAAAACCATTTTCCTAAGATTTGCCTCCTATTTTACACACTCCTCTAATCTTTTAACACCTTCATTAGCAATTTCTCTAACCTAAACCCCTTTTTGATAATTTACATGACTATGTCGACCACATCGACCTTGTATTCTTATTGATAAAACTTATTAGGGACTAGGTTAGTCCTTGGCCAACCTAGTCCATGACCTAGCATGTTTTGTGTTAATTACAATACTAGGTCGATCAGTTCAACCTTATCGGCCAAAATTTTTAGAAGGGTATAGGGTTATATTTGCCTATATAAACACATCTATTTCACCTTTCTTAAAGAGTAGGAAGGAATTATTATTCATTTGCAGTTCTTTGTAATCTACTCTTCCACCATTCTACTCTAGGAGTCTTAGCTTAGGGTTTCTACTTGGAGAAGAATATAATCTTATGAAAAAATCTTGGATGTTTTGGTCTTTCTTAGTGATCCTTACAAATCACAACAACCTCTTGAATAGCATTGTTATCTAAGGGATATATTGAGTCTCAACGGATTTATCTTTCAGGTAAATTTATCTTTGTTCATCTCTTTAGTAGATAAAAGTAGCATAAATAATAGATTTTGAATAATATCTCTCTTTCTCTCCATGTACTAGGGTTTTACCTATACATAGCTTAATTATGATTTTTTATGCATGTTTAATTTTATTTTTACTACCCCTATATTTTTCCATAAGCTTTGGTGAGCACTAGATTATACTTTTACTTTAATTGTTATTAGTATAGTTAATATGAAAACATATGCTTAATTAGGGTTATTACATAGTTTAGCTTGACTGAAGGTTTTAGAACCCTATCTAATGATATTATTTGTGATAAGAGATCCTCTAATTAGGTCTAGTAGATCTATATTGATCATAACCCTGATTATATAATGGATCCCCAATCTAAAGTGTAAGTAGGATCTATCTTCTTTGAAAAATGATTGATTTGTAGAATTTGATACATTTTCTATTACATACATTTTGGTGAACCTGATATGAATCTAATCTTTGTAATTTTTCTCTCACACTTTTCATTTTTAACATTTTATTATTTTATTATATTTGAGATACTAGATCAACCAGGCTAGTATAATTCTAACTTTTATGCATAAGTTTAACACATAGTCACATCAATATGACTCTATTCTTTCTATGTAGGTCTTTATTAGATACATGTTACTAGATCAAGTAGGTCAACATAATACTCTTATTTAATTATAGAATTAAAAACTATGTTAAATAAGTTGACTTAGTATTACAATCAACATCCAAATAACAAACTAAGTCTATCAGGTTGACTTAGTCATCTTAACATGATTCAACAAATAGGGTTTCACAGAACTAAGTCAATCCAGTCAACTTAGTTGGTAGAACTTGAAAACAACATTCAAGGCACTTTCAATTTTTTTTTGCAATCCTCAACATCTTCCAACCCACCAAAGTTCTTTTCTTTCTTTCACTTTCAATTTAGCACTTTATTACAACTATGTTTTGTACAAGTTTACAATCTTCAAAACTAAAATCTTACAACAAACTAATTTAACTTGGTTGACTTAGTTATATATCCTATCTTCTATCTAAAAGACTAAGTCAACCTGGTCAGCTTAGTTTTTAAGGACTCTTGCTTCTATAGTACAATAGTAATCCATTCAACTCTGTTCTATAATATTTGCATATTATGTCATCTGAATCGACTCTGTACCATTCTTAACTTAGAAATTAACAACTATATATTATTAATTAATTCACACTTTTATTTTTTACTATTTTCATGCTTAGAGTAGTTCATATCATCTAATTAAGTGGTTTTTCAAAATATCAATTAGTTTCACTATTTTTTTTATTTTTACACACATTACCAAATCACACAAATTTCAAAATATATTTAACATTTATCTTTCCAAGGCCTACCTACTTGGTTTTCATCACCAAAGGGGAAGCTGACTTGTTTTTTTGGTCAAGTATAAACATGTGGTTAACGGTATCTATTGAAAAAATGTCCAACACTCTTATTGATGTGAGATTGTGAAGTGAGGGGGTAAGACCTAATACCAAGCTAGTACCATTTTCAACACAGATCTTTCTCGACTTAAACATCCTAAAACTATATATATATATATATATATATATATATATATATATATATATATATATATATAACTTTTTAGTTCCCTATTTTCAACCAACTTCCCTATCACACTCAAAATAACACTTTATAATAATCTAAAAACATTTAGGATGACGACTTAGCATTTACTTTTCAATTGACTGCTTGCTCTCTTCTCATTGTATGTTCTATTATAAGAACTTGCATTGGCCAGTGTTAGGGTAAAGTTTTGGGTTGTGTGCCAATTGGATCATTTTCATTGATCTAATTATTTGTGTGTTTTTTTCTATTTCTTTCTTTAAATTACATTGTAAAATCTTTTCCTATTTTTAGCATAATGTCATTCTATTCGACACGGTGTTTTACGGATAGTATTTTTCCCTATCTATAGTACTAAGCTGTAATATTTTTTGTTAAATAAGTTATAGTACTCAGTCAACCTGGTTGACTCTATATCCTTATCAAATCATCTTTTTACCTGTTTACAATACTAAGTCAACCTGTCTGACTATGTAATCTTCTACCTCTTGTTTATAATACTACGTCAACCTGGTCGCCTCTGTATTCTTATCTATCTTTTGTATCTCTTTATTTTTGCATCAGATTTTCCTTCCCTAATCTCTCTCCTTCATCATGAACTTCTTGTTTGAAGATAACACTGAGTTGAATTTAACAAATATGATGAGTCTTACCAACCCAAAAATGTTCTCCCATAAGCAGCTTGTGGTTCCTACCCTAGATGAAAGTAATGTACATGTATCCACTCACACTATAAACTATGGGACCCCTCTTCATTCTTCTTCACTTCACAATCCTCTCTTCTCATTTGAATATCAACCCAAATTATAGTATACCCTAGAAATGCTAAGGAATAAAAGTGGACTCTATGGGAGATGAAGGCAACACAATCATGGGTTAGATGAAGGGAACATAGTCATGGGTTAGATCTAGCCAAGGGATCTCTTATCACAATAATATCACTAGGAAGGGTTCCAAAGCCTTCAGTCAAGTAAAACTATGTAATAAACGTAAATAGGTCCTATGTTTTCATATTCATTAAACTAATAACAAGTAAAGCAAAATCAACATGATCATCATATCTAATATTACTTTGTTAAAGGGTATGCAAATCACCATATTTGATAATATATGAATTACTATGTAAAATAATCATTAACATGATTTGTAGTAGGTGATGAGGTAAATAATTTTCACTCATATCATATATTATTATCAAACAAAATATTTCTATTTTTTTCCATTATTATAAACGTCAACCATGCTTTCATCCTTATTTATATCCATGTTGCATATGTTTATTATTTTGATATAATTTAATGATTTATAGTTAAATTAGTTTATTATAATGGTTTTTATGTGTACTAATTGATAATAATGTCTTAGAGAACTTCATAAACTAGCCTGGCACACCTATGCCAATTAGCCTACAATAACTAGCCTAAGCACATGTAGCAAATAGGAAGCCCCTGTAGCCACTACCCACAAATCACCTACAATAACTATATATACAAGCAAATTTTTAACCATGATAGTGTGTTTCTGAGTTAAATGCATCCTATGATTCAAAGAGTGGACATTATGTGCAACAAATTAATATAGATCTACAAATTATCTTAGTAAAATCCAATATCAACTATAATCAACTAACATCCATTTAAATACATGTTTACATTAGTAACATGACCAAATTTAATCCAATAAACCTAACCAAGGAATCTCTTACCACACAACATCGAGGGAGAGGGTTATAAAGCCTCTAGAAAAATGACATTGTAATATACCTAAGTATAAATACATAAAATAAAACTAATTTAGTGCTCAACAAAGCTTGTGACACAAAGGAATATGGTTGATCATAAAAAAAAAAAAAAGGATCATGGTGTTGGAAGTAAAATTACTGAGAGGGGGAGGTGAATCAGTCTTCAAAACTTTCTTATCAAATTTCACTTAAGCAATCATAAACCATTCATACAAGCATATAGATCTAGCAAGAATAAACATCTATCCATATAAGTATGAAACTTAAGAACATATCACATATGTGAGAAAATATAAATAGAAATAAAAACTATTGATATATATAAATAGACTACATTATTATAGGACAAACATAAAATTTAGTGAAACATCCACTTCACATGGAGCACCAACCTCAACTAGTTAAGTATAAATTCAACTAGATTTAGCAAGCACTAAATTGCAAAGAGGTACAAACTAATATATAAATAAAAAATAACTTAACCACATGATTTTTTTTATCACCTTCATAACACTTTTTTTATAAATCAACTGATGATGACCACCACTTTTGTTCTTCACACTCTTAGCCCTCTCACACTGCCGTCTAGGTCTCTTTGCTTAATTATGTCTCTTCAAAACTGATTAGATCATATGACCTTGATCCTCATAAATATAAACTTTGTAAAATATTTATCACTAATATTATACACTCCTATGATATTATAAAATACTTCCTTATGCTCACCAATATGTTATTTTATTCATTTACTCTCTACACACATCAATAGGCCTAAAACTACCTTGTATATATACAAGTCTCTTGTTCATACACATCTTGGTCAGCCATATACACTTTAATACTTGGATTAAAATTTAAATAATTTATATAACATTTTTCATACATAATTAAAATATTTTAACATGTTGATCACTTTATATAGGACCAAAACAACCTTAAGAAGACCTAATTCAATTAAGCTTTCATTAGTACATGTTACCATTTGATCTCCTTAGAACCCTTTAAAAATAAAAAAAATAGAAATAACACTTAATATTATAATAAAATATACATATAATAATTTCATATTATGTCCATGATATTTTTTATCTCCAACCACCACTTGAATCACACCATTAGTACTATTCACAAATAGGCCTGTGCATACCCAAAAACTCTATCTTGAACTACTGAAGATAAAATACCAATTGGATAAAAATAATGGTAATAAATAAAATATTAAAAAACCTCATGAACTTAAGATAATAAAAAAATTTATTACATACTTTAACTTAGGGTATATAGGTTCAAACTTTTCTTTAAAAAATGCTCACTCTGAACTACCAACTAGCGTCAAAACACAATCATGGAAACTTAAAATTTTGAGACTTTAAAGAATAAAATAAAAAAATTAAAATGAATTAAAATGATACTAAAACATAATAAAAACCTCCAACAAAATATCATAATCTTTATTGGCAATTATTGGTCTTGAAGACTAATTTGTTGACCTCTCTCATAGACCTCACTCAGCTAGACAAGCCATTTTGACTTCAACATTTCAATCAATTTCACTAAATTATAATACTAAAAAAAAATGTATAAGATATAAAAATAAAAAATATAAATATCATGTATATTAGCTACATAAAATACCAATTGGATAAAAATAATGGTAATAAATAAAATATTAAAAAACCTCATGAACTTAAGATAATAAAAAAATTTATTACATACTTTAACTTAGGGTATATAGGTTCAAACTTTTCTTTAAAAAATGCTCACTCTGAACTACCAACTAGCCTCAAAACACAATCATGGAAACTTAAAATTTTGAGACTTTAAAGAATAAAATAAAAAAATTAAAATGAATTAAAATGATACTAAAACATAATAAAAACAACCTCCAACAAAATATCATAATCTTTATTGGCAATTATTGGTCTGGAAGACTAATTTGTTGACCTCTCTCATAGACCTCACTCAGCTAGACAAGCCATTTTGACTTCAACATTTCAATCAATTTCACTAAATTATAATACTAAAAAAAAATGTATAAGATATAAAAATAAAAAATATAAATATCATGTATATTAGCTACATAAAATCAGATCATAGAGCCTTAAACTCAACACTGCAACTTACTTACCCAGAACTACCAGTTTATCTTAAAACACAGTCATGGTGACAATGACCTTTAATTATCCATACAACCATTTATAGATAATCTTGATGCATGTGGATGATGTTATAATATAATTATATCATTATTATATATAGATATAATATGGTCAAATGTAAATATTGGTTTTGTAGATCAATCTCATAATCTTGTACCTCATTGTCTCATCTGAACCAGACATGTCAACTTATGAGAAACATTTTCATCATATCTAATGACCTAAAAAATCATTTAAAATAAATTAAAATTATTTAAAAATTTATCCATGCAATTTTATTTATACCTATTCCATGATAACACATCCCTAATCATCTTCTTATTGTTGCCAAAGTTTCTTACTATTTCTATCATTATGCCTGTTAGTGATTGGTCAACTTGGATGGATGGTTTATAATAATCGAGGGATATAAATTATATAAAAAAAAATCACCATGGACATAAAATAAAAGTATACATTTTTTTTCTCCATTTATTTATCAACTTTACTTGGTCAAATCTGATTGCTACAAAAACTCTATGAGAAACATGCTTTCTTTGTAGGGTCCACTCACTCACCTAAAGATTCAATCACACATGGATATTCTTAGGAGAGTTGTATATAAATTAAAATTAATAAAATATCCATACCAAACTATTCTTATCACTTTATAATAACTTATTTCATATCGAGTCACTGTTAGGGTTCTTTAAGGGTTTAAACCATCTTCTACTATTAACAATCATTCATAAATCTTAGTCCATTCTAAAAAATAATGATTAGAAATTTGAGGTAGGACCCTTATACATATACTATAAATATATTATGTTCCAATGTAGAGGTTACAGATACCAATGAACACCTGAAATTATTTCTCAGGTTGAGAACTCTTCATTTTGTATACTTGAGAGACCTCAAAATCACTTTTCATGCCTTTTTTTAAAAACTCATGACTTAAAATTTTTTGAACATGATTAAAACATAATATTAAATGTATGTTCATGATCACATACTCACAATTTTCTTGAAAATTGATCCTGATACCCTATTAGGCCATACTTTCTCTCTTTGCTTTCTTGGACCTTGACCTGCAAACTACATTAAGACTTGAAACTGACATTCAAGCCTATTTAAATGTGATATAAACCTAAATTATATTATCAAAAAATATATAAAATGTTCAAAAAATGTCAAACATCCTTCATGTGCCTTGACAATAGATCATGATACCTTATTAAGTCAAGTATGGTCTAGAAGTGTTTAATTGCATACTAGGTCTGTAGGTCCTACCCCTATAGGCTCACCCTGAGACTCACATGAATCATTAAATAATTTACATACATGATGAAAAAATTTTACACATCCATTCATTCCTGTGTGTAATCATATCACCAAGCCACCAAGTTCATACCTTCTCACAAGGACTTTACATGCCATGACTAGGCTTCTCAAGCACTTGGAATTTTAAAATTAAATTTGAAACACTCTTTGATGCCTCTAAACTTTTATCACATGCCTTACATGATACTCAAATGATTTCATACATATACATATAGCTCTTCATTCTCATCATGCATATGCTCATGATATGACTATGTTTATTATGATTAGGCTTCTTGAGACACCTTATACTCGAGGACTAGTCCTTAAACATGATTACCTCAATGATGCTAATAAAATTCATTATAAATCATTATCACACTACTAAAATAACCTTGAAAACATATAATAGAAGAATAATTAGGTTTCTTTCAAATTTTCTCTCAACAAAAGAGACATTAGGTTGCCTTTAAATTATTTTTCTGACCTACACATTGACATCAATGATATCAATCTTGACATAAAATGACATCAAAATTGAAATAACTGATAACACTTATAAACACATGGTATAAAAATGGGGGCCTAGATCACTTAAAATGAAATATGGTAATAAAATAAAACTCTATATATATACTAAGTTTAAACATCGAGGTAATACAATGAAGGAGCTATACATCCAAAACACATATTACTTATACAATATTTATTTATCAAATAGAATATTAAGAGTTAAGAATACTTACTTTGGACAAACATGTTAAGTCTCAATCAATTCCTTAAAAAATGGTGTTTTTCAAGAGGTTGTTGTGGATTATAAGTATCACACTACATAAATTAGCTCTAGGCTAAAATACTCCTACTTTACATCCAAAACTTCTCATAAGATAAGTAATCTTCTCTCCAAGTCAAACACTAAGGAATGTCTCCTTTAAATTTAGATTTAAAAAAATTATGAATTGTGATGATGTGAAAATGATTGTTCCTCTCTATTGGGTTAAAATGACCCTTGTATTAATATAAATGGATAAGCCTTAACCCATATATAATTTTAGCTAATAAGATCAACCAACTTGATCTCGTTAGTTGGAAAACATTAGTGTTAGGCCTTAATCCAAGTTAGCCAAGTCAACTTAATTTTGTAATGTGTGATTAATCCTTTATAACAATATTAGCCTAGCCAACTTAGTACAAAATGAGTTGTTTACTTAGTTAGGGGCTATTTGAAAGAATAAATACTTAAGAAAATGTGTGAACAAGATTTGGATTGATTAGGGAGTTGGATAAACAAGATTTGTAATGGGTTTAAGTAATGAAAGAGTTGAAAAATAATATTGCAAAGAATCAATGGTATACCCACCCATTTCTTATTACACCCTTTAAGGTGTGTACATAGAGAGATTGAAACTCAACAAGTTTCTAAAAAAGATAAAGTGTCAATAAATGATAAAATTTTAAAATATTATGTGTATACATATTACCCACTTAAAGCTCATCATGTGTCAATAAGGTGTAACATATAATGGTGTTTCATTAAATAACATAGCAATGTACAATGTTGAGTTAATAGCTTTTAGAAAACAAATGATAATAAAGAATTTTTAGAAATAATTGAAAGTGCAATATATAGAATTTGGCTTACATTTATTGTTGAATAGTTGTCTAGTATGTTTTTAGTCTTGATTGTGGAGGGTGCATTAACTACTTTGGAAAAACCCTAAGGATACAAGGATAAAGAAAAAAAATAAATAATCACATGAAAATCAAAGTAAATGAACACTTACGTGACTTAATATGTCACTTTAAAAATTGGTAAGTTGAGATGAAAAATGCTAAATTAGAACCAAAATACCAAGGAAAATAGACAAAATGAGAGTAAGTCGAGTAACTAAAAATCCAAGGGTACTAAATGATTAATAAACTCTATAATGTACTATAAGTAAGAAAATTAAAAAACCAAATCAAAATAAGGGCACATGAGATTGAAATATTGGAACCAACATCAATGTAAGACAAGTAATAATCTTTACTCGAATGAAGATAGAAAAAGAGAAAAAATGTAAATGACATTGATGAAATAGAAGTAACAATCCAGTCAAAAATGCAAAATCTAAACTTTAATGTAAATGAAATGAAACAAAATGATCCACAAAAAGGATGAACAATAAATTCATATTCTCAACCATAACTAAGGGAAGTTTAAGAAGGATAAGACACCATTAATAAAGTATCTTGTAATCATTCAAAGATGTAGTTTCTATTATAATGATATATGAACTAAAATAATCTTATTTTGAGCATGTTTGAAAGAGATGAAGAATAGGGAATTTAGAAGTTGGGAAAAATATTAAAAAATATTATCTTTCAAGGGGAGATATAAATGGGTGGTAAGGTAAATGAAGGTGGCACCAAGGTGAATAATCTTTATTGAAAACAAGACACTGAAATCAAATCGGGAAGATAAAAAGTTATTCGACATTAAAGACTCTAAATAACTTTTCCTATCCACTCAAATTTGGGTTAAATATTGAAGTATAAATAACATCCCATGATGGTTATATATGCAATAAAATTAAAATAGACCTACCTTCTCATAATGTGCTCATTATTCTTCAGTACCCCTTGTAGAGTTATTGGTCTACTGTGAAGATTTGGTACTTGAGTGAGAAAGTAGGCTATGATTATTAATATATTTTTCAAATTATGAGACCTCCTACCCTAGTCTACTTTCCTACTGCACCCTAATGGACCTTGGATTTATTATGATGACAACTATAGAGTTTGAGCTTGGAATAATCACATATTTTGGCTAATTTTGACTTTTAGATATTTGTTTTTACTTCTGATCATTGTATTTTGTTTTAATGATTTGGATTTTAAATTTTATGGATTTTATTTATTTCTCCTCAATATAGATTCAAAAAACTAAAAATAGTTTTTACAAATGAATATCACTAGAGAACTTACACTTTGTGGCTAGGAAAAAGATCTTAGGGAACATGGTGTTTAAAACTCTTGTAATTGCATGTTAGATAAGAGTGCTATCTTGAAATTGACCTTGGTGTGCCCATAATGGAATGAAATAAGAAAGAGGATGCACGTGAACATGAAATTATTGAGTTACATTAAATCACACAAAATGTGTAGTGTAGCCATGGTACAATGAAATGTAAGTATGAATCATAGTAATAAATAATAGTGTAAGTGAATGTAGACATGAGAATGGTTTATTAGATTTGTTTCTAGAAAATAATATGACTAATTTTAAGAGTATGAATTCAAAACTCTCAATCATTTCCTTATTTTTAAGGGAAGACACTTAGCCTAGGTGATGTACCTAATATACCCCCATTTTTTTTTAAGAATAGGGACCCACTATTTTTTGAAAAAGGTACAGACATATCTTGAAAGTCTTATTCCAAGAGAGATTTATATGTTGCAGCTAAATTTTCTAATCAACAAACATAGATGAACATGTCTATTTATTTTGACTAACCTATTAATATTATTTGAAATTTTTGCATATGTATATATTTTCAGTAGATGCATAATTTGAGAAGTCCTAAGATTTGTGGAATTAAGTCTTCAAAACTTTTTTTTGGAAGCCTATCTTTGACAATATTTAGAACTTCACACCTATATGAACCTTGGCATGAAGTTACTCTTTGGGGATTTTGTTCACAGGTCTTGTTTGAAACTTTTGATCAAAGCTTATATTTGTAGGTTGGGCCCTCATAATTTTATTCACCATGTATTAAAGTCTTCACCATTTTCTCTTCAGAAACCAGGTTTTCAAAAGTGTTAAATTTTGACATTTAATCTTTGGATAAAATGTTCAAAAATCATATTTTAGGATTTTGGTTTTCAAATGAATAGTTCGACAAAACTCTTTAGGAATTTTTATTGATATGAATTTGGTCTTAAGATAAATTATTTAGAGAAAATGTTTGGCATGTTGGTCTTAGACATTTTGGTCTTTGACAAAATTATTTAGAGAAATTATTTATAGGAATTGGTATTCGATGAAATTGTTTGGAGAGATTGTTCAGTGAAATTATTTGGCATTTTAGTCTTCAGTAAAAGTGTTTGAGACTTTTATTTTGAAGATTTTTTTCTTTGCAAACACTATTTTAACACAACATCTGACTCCTGACTACCTAGAGCCTCCATGGAATAGTTAGACCTAAGCAAAAAGAGTGACATAATGACACTTGGAAAAAGGAAATGATGTGGCATCCTTTTTAACATATATTATGCCTACATGGCATACCCACCAAATTAAGTGAACAAATTTGAATTGAAAAATCAAATAAATCTTATAGACATTGGACATTAATGACTCATGAATTAGAATTGAATGCCAAAGCTATATCAATGAATTACAAATAAACGACATGATCATTGATCACAAACTAAATTTGAGCTCACTTACATCCTTGCAAACAAGCCTTAACTACCTACTTTTTGATTTTACAATGCATCCAAAATAATGGAGATGTTAAATTGAAGAACTAAAACTTTGTCAACCTATACAATTAACTATGGCTTCCTCATCCAAGATATTTTGAGGAGTTCTACCCCCATATATATTATACATTAAGTATTTAAAAAAGTACAAAGACACCATATTCAATCCAATAGTGTTCAAAAATGACTACCTTGATTACTTAGTGTTGTGGGAAGTGATTCACCAGGTGGATGCACACATTCACGAGGATAATTTGACACTAGCTCAAAGATAATTGGTTATGGACATACTCCCCACAAAATCATAGGGACTACATTTCACAGTAGTAAATCCTAAGGTTATGCCATGCATATACCTCCTAAAAGACTTGTTATTCATTATTAAAGGGACTGGAGGTGCATTCTTGCATCACTTAAAGCACAAAACCATCATGGCATGCATCTAGGGGAATGCATTATAAAGGGGAGACTATCAATCTAAAGGAGAATTAGCCAGTGGGAATCTATATTGGGATGGCCATCTTGAATTAGCTATACAAATACCCTAGCATATAATTCCTTCACCTTGAATGGGTTCTATTGTTGGACTTAGTAATGACCTTAGAGTTAACATGTTCTCTGGGTGAGTTAATTAGTGCTAATATATGAGAACAAGTACTACACAAGTATAAGAGGCCTCATAAGGTACATTTATATATGATTACCTACCTTATAGACACTATGTTATGCATTATTTATATGCATAATGGGTCACTCTAGAGCTTAGCTTTAGACTTCATTAAGAACTGTATATGTGATTCATATTTTATTACATACATATATGCTTATACCAAAAACATCACTTGCATTGTAGAGGACATATACTCCCAGGTGTGGATGGCCATTTATGAATCTCCATTACCCAAGGTATATTAAGAGTATTATAGACACACTAATGGCCAGGGGGGATTACTGACTATATCTAGACTACATTATGAATATGGTCATGGGCCACAAAGTTGTACCCCTGTATATCTCCAAATATGTACTAGACAAACTAGTAGAGTAGGAGATTGCCTACCAATTGTGGTGGGGGATAGATGAAGACATGAAGAATAAAAAGAAGAATTAATTACATAGATCTCACCTCATGATTGGTAAAATGTATTATGTCAATATTAAACACTTTTATGAGGCTGGTAGATACAGGGAATACTACTCACTAGCCACATTGCCACACAGGGATTAAGATCCTCATGGTAAAGTGTAAAAACACATTCAAGGCCAAAGTATTCCATACCAACATGAGCCTTATGACCATGGTTTCATGTTTCTCAATGCCAAGAGTGATTCCCATGTCAAAGAGAGGGCACAAATAATAGGATCGGGTGAGGAAAGCCTAAAAATAATTCAATGGGATACCTCTAATTCAATTATAGATGCACACATTAGACTCCCACCATAGGAAGATGGGATGCCCATGATTTTTGGGTCAATAGGAATTCTCAACCATTAGTATAACAAGGGAAACCTTAACAAACATTCCCTATAGTATTTAAAGTTATAAATAAATAGTCTGGGATGGCTGATACTTCACTTGGGGGAGCTTTGTATTATCCAATTTGCCTTGATTCTTCAAACTCAGAAGGTCATGCCTAGCCTATTGCTACATCAACCTAAGATAATTATATTATGATTACCTAAACCACATCCACATAGGAGGCTTCCCCGATAGCTGATAAAATTATTATTTGTTATAAGAGAAAGCCAAGGGCTCACATCCCTCCACAAAGTCCACCTATTAACTTAATATCAATATAAAAACCATCAATAGAGAAGCATGCAACAATAGGTGAGTCTAAAAATGAGGAAGAGGAGATAAAAATATCTAAGGTTTTGATCCTCCAAGACACCAAAGGAAAAACACCACTATATGAAGAGAAATCAAGTGAGGGTGCATCTCCTTCAATTTCTATAACTCCCATTGTGTCTTTTATTTCCCCTTTATTTGTTGGTTTGTTTGAGTCTATTTCCCTTAATCCTAGTGTTTCACCTTCCCTTATGGTACATAAATTAGAGTTTATTTCCTCTAGACCTAGTGTTTAACCATATTTGGTTGCTTCAAAGGTAGAGGATGTCTCTTTTACCCCTATTGTCTCCACTTCCCTAGCATTTCCTAGTCCAATTGTGTCTTCTATGTCCACCCCTCTTATTTTTACTATGGTTACTTCTACATTTACCGCAACATTACCAAAGGCCAAAAATAAGGAATCCAATAAATCTAGGGGAGCATTGGAAATCCTAAAAATACATGTATCATATACTTAGCTAGGTTTGCCAATGCCTCCCTCTAGTTATTCTCAAGACACCACTATATTAACATCAGAGAAAGATATAAAGAAGAAACAAGTGTATATAGTCCACCCATTGCATCAATATGGTGGTATGGACTGGTTTAATATAATCTATCCTTCCCTTCCTAACCTATTACTTAAAGAGGCCTTGAATAGGTATTTAGGAGACATATTGGTTGAGACTCAACTCAGGATACTCAAGCAACCAACATAACCCAACTAGTCATCCCATAATGGGTAATTGATTTGGAATCATAGGCTTCTCAAAGGTTAAATCTTACATTCATAGAGATTCCCACAATGAGCTCCATATTTGACAAATACATAGGGACTGTCCAAAGGGTGAAGAAAAGAAAAATTTAAGATGTGGCTGGAATGGGGCTAATTTTAGAGGAAAGACATGAAGTGTTCAACTTTTCTAAGAGAATGAAAATGAAATTAGGGTAGTCCCCCTAAATTTAGGATTTAAAATCATATTTTTAGACACATAAGGATGATCTGATTGAGCTCTATGAAGGAATATATCTATAAATAAAGGAGCTTGAACAAGAGTTAGAACAAGTTAGGGAACAACAATAAACATTTCATTTTCCCATACAGATTGAAATGGATGTGCAGACTGTAACATCAAGACTATATAATATTTTAGAGGCCATTGATATATGAGGGAAAAACTAGATCCTCATATAATTTAAAATAATAAATTATTTAATTCTTTAAAGTAATATGAGAATGAATTTAATCTCCTCATTCTTTATACAAAAAATAAAGCATATGGACACTTCAATTTGATGACACCATTAGAGGCTTCAGTTTCCATCAATTTGGTGGTCATTAGGATGTAAGAGGTAAGAAATTGGGTTATAAAAGTTGAATAAATAATTACCAAGTATGTGTATCTCCAAAAATCTAAATGGAGCCACTAGTGTTTGGCAAAGGGGTACACAGGGTACTTAAACAAATAGCTAGAAGGCTCAAGGCTTTTATGGGCTAATAGAGATCTATAGAGGCTATCCAATTTTCCAACTTGAACCAAGATATAAAGAGGATAGTAAACTAAGTTATGGATAGCATGATCAAAGACATAAATGATGCATGCATCTCTAACAGGTATAACCACAGTAAAATGAGCAACTAAGACTATAAGCCTAATTATATACAAATTGTGGAAATGATAATGCTGAATAAAGAGAGCTATCAAGTAATGCGTAAAATTAGAAGAAAAGACACTTTTAGGTCAAACTAAATATGTTTTAGGAATTAAATATATTTTCAAGCAAGGGTGTAAGAGCATGCCTAATCTAAACATGAGCTAACTCTTTATTCTCAACACTATTGTTTCCTAATAATACAACTTTCTAGTTTAGCAAAAAAGGAAATTGTTTATGTAAATTTTATAGATTATTTTGAGAATTCAGGATTCTAATATGTAATGAAAAGTGTTTCCAAAATAAGCATGGCATGTATTGGAATATACTTCAAGCAATGAAAGATATTCTTAACCATATATAAATGCAAAAACTTTAAGAACTATCATATATAATGCCCTAAACAAGCTAAATCACTAAAACAATCAAAACCTAGCATATATACTACTAAAAAAAAATAGGAATTTCACTTTGAAAGAAAAGTGCCCTCATATCAAACTCAAAATTATTATGTAGAATTTATACCAACTAATTATCCAATCTAGGAAGTAATGAAGGAGGAGGATCAACTTGTGTGTGAGCTGAGTTAAACCAAGATCTAAAAGCAATGGAGGAGGTGAAGGAAAATATACCAACTATGATAGAGCCAATGTAATGAGCACATGAATAGGTGAAATGGAGTATTGATAGGGCTAGGAGAAACCAATAAGCTTTGAGAACACTATAGAGAGCAATGTGAATCACTAAAATGAATTGTAGATTAGTAGGGCATCCCCTGTCACAATGAAAGCTAAGTGTGCCAAGAATGAATGAGGTAAGATTAAAGAAGGCAAAATTTTTTTGAGAGTGATGATCAAGAGAGAAGATTAGAGCAAAAATTCAAGATAGAGAGGAAAATGAATGAAGAAGCATCATATAAGTCAAACCTAATTTGTCAAAGGTCAAAAAGTGATCGTTTCTATCTATTTGGGTCAAACTAGCTCCTTTTTTACATGTTTTTCCTAGGTTGTGGCCTAGGACATAGATTTTGTGAAGGAAACATGTGGCCTAGGCCACAAGTTTCCTTTTTAAGTTGTTTCCTAGATAAAAAGGCCACTTTGGGTGGTCAATAGGTCTCTAGAAGGGCCTCGAGAAACATTTAGAGGGTCTATCTACGTGAGAAAGGGCAATAAGATGCTAAGGATGTATAGGGGATGGATGTATGACATGAGAAAGGTCCATGCAAGTGGAAAATATCTTGAAGTGGGATAATTAGGGTTGGTAGTCTTTACATGAGCTGATGTGTAATCATAGGGATGAGTAGGGTTATGGAAAGTATGATTACATATGCCCTTGAGGTATAATTAGTCAGTGTTCAAATGAATAAGGAGTGCTATGTAGTACCTATAAGCCACACAAAATCAAAGGAAAGCAAGAACTAAAAATATAAAAGAGAACATTACCTGCACTTAACAAATAAGGATGGTAGTGGAAGAAATTGATAATGTAATCCATGAGTGAGAGTACAAATGCTACATAATCCAAATCCAACTTTAGCTCCATTTCCAATTCCTAAAAAAAAGGGACACAAGTGATATCAAATCATATAATGTAGAATGACATTAACTAGGGTGTTATCCTTAGTGTTCTCCTTATGAGGGATATGGGTGACCTGGACATCCTAAAAAATGGAGAGCAAATTGCATGCTACTTCGAAGAGGGGGAACAACTTAGAGCTAAGGATGGCCTAGGCACCAATGAGTTAAAACATGACTAAGAGTTGTTAGGGTGTGGAGCTAAAAGCTACACCTTAAGGCAAACAGGAGGGTTTTCAGCGTATGCAGTCACCGGCATCGGCAGGCCACACCGACGTCAGTTAGGGGATGCAGAAGGGAAACCGGCATTGGCAGATGATCAGCCGGCATCGGTCACCTCTAGGATGGCAGGGAGCAACGTCGGTCACCTGTAGCAGTCTGAACTGCTGTTGACAAACAGTCAGTTAAGTGAACGCGGAGTTTGCATGTTAAAGGCTTGTTCGAAGTCTTGAGCCGCAAGTCTAATTAGTGTATGCATGAGATCTATATAATAGACTCATGGGCTGTATTGTTAAGTGGAGAATTTGGAGAAGAGCTATGTGAAGCTTGGAGAGTTCTTCCCATGGTGGAATCAAGTAGGATTCCCCATGTGTGTATAAGTAAGATCAGGTTTGATATGGAGGGATGTGTGGATGCGAGGGTCAGAAAGGAGATCAGCAGGGTAGCTAGATCCAAGGTGATAGCAATACATTAGCAGGATCATGGAGAGATCTACTTGGAGTACGGTTGTGTACTCGATTGTACAGATGTGCAATGAGGTGAACAATAGCTTGTGTTAACTGTGTGTTGTGACCTATGAGAGAAGATTACTCTAGAGGGAAGTTTACTATAAGCCCACGAAGTTGAAGAAAGAGTGCCACCTCTTTGTTGTAAATTCCTTTGTAATGAGTTGAATATAATTGTATATTGCCTCTCATGTTCTGTGTGTTTTCTCATTGATAGTTATTTGTTCTTCTGGATTCCGCATGTTTAGTTGCTTATACATTGGTAATCATGTGTGCTCTTAAATCTGACAAGTTGTGTTAGAGCTTTGGGGAGTTTTGGTCCTATCAATTGGTATCAGAGCGAGGTTGGACGTTCTCAGAGCGAGCTTGACTAGCAAATGTCCCAGATTTGTTAAGTGTTTTTTGATTACAGGTTACTCACAGGGGTTGCTGTTTGAGTGGGAGTATAGCAAGGTAGAAGATGGTACAATGAGAATGAAGAAATCAGGCACAGGGTTATCACCACAAGGAGTGTGGTGGGTTGTCTTCGAGTGGGAGTTTGAAGAGGAATACAAGCCAGGATGCAGATTGGACAGAGTACTGGTTTTGGGTACAGGTGCAACTCTTTATCTCCAAGTGGGAGATTGTTAGGGTGTGGAGCTAAAAGCTACACCTTAAGGCAAACAAGAGGGTTTCCAGCGTATGCAATCGCCGGCATCGGCAGGCCACACTGACATCGGTCAGGGGACACAGAAGGGAAATCGGCATCGGCAGATGATCGGCCGGCGTCGGTCACCTCCAGGAGGGCAGGGACCGACGTCAGTCACCTGTAGCAGTCTGAACTGCTGTTGACAAATAGTCAGTTAAGTGAATGCAGAGTTTGCATGTTAAAGGCTTGTTCGAAGTCTTGAGCCGCAAGTCTAATCAGTGTATGCATGAGATCTATATAATAGACTCATGGGATATATTGTTAAGTGGAGAATTTGGAGAAGAGCTATGTGAAGCTTGGAGAGTTCTTCCCATGGTGGAATCAAGTAGGATTCCCCATGTGTGTATAAGTAAGATCAGGTTTGATATGCAGGGATGTGTGGATGCGAGGGTCAGAAAGGAGATCAACGGGGTAGCTAGATCCAAGGTGACAACAATACATCAGCAGGATCATGGAGAGATCTACTTGGAGTACGGTTGTGTACTCGATTGTACAGATGTGCAATGAGGTGAACAACAGCTTGTGTTAGCTGTGTGTTATGACCTATGAGAGAAGACTACTCTGGAGGGAAGTTTACTGTAAGCCCACGAAGTGGAAGAAAGAGTGCCACATCTTTGTTGTAAATTCCTTTGTAATGAGTTGAATATAATTGTATATTGCCTCTCATGTTCTGTGTGTTTTCTCATTGATAGTTATTTTTTCTTCTGGATTCCACATGTTTAGTTGCTTATACATTGGTAATCATGTGTGCTCTTAAATTTGACAAGTTGTGTTAGAGCTTTGGGGAGTTTCGGTCCTATCAATTGGTATCAGAGCAAATTGCATGCTACTTCGAAGAGGGGGAACAACTTAGAGCTAAGGATGGCCTAGGCACCAATGAGTTAAAACATGACTAAGAGTGAGTCAAATAATAAGTACACATAGCACGTACCTAACCCATGGGCATTAGTCAAGGTAACAATGATTGCATGATACTCAATAACATTATTTATCTCACTAGTAAGGAAGAAACCAGCTATAATAAGCTCATGACCCCAAAAATCATTGATAACCCAAGCTATAATAGTGGGTCTTGGGTTGCCCCAACTACCACCATCTATGTGAATCACCATTGAGAGGTGCACCATGATGGGGGTCGAGGATGTATAACTAGAAACTACTAAAAGGTGATCTCAAAGTGAAGTAGGATAAGTGAGTTGCATGAGGGAAATGGATAATGCAACCAAGTTGTAAATAAAGTGGTTAACCAACATCTGCTGTAGTAAGAGGTAATAAGGGAAAGTGGGGGCAAATTTGTAGAAGACAAAGACCAATCATTAAGACCAGAATAAGTCCTGAACTACCTCAACTAGATAATGACCTCTCCTGCAACCATAGTGAAAAAGAAAAAATGGGATTTAGAATGGATCAACTATAGAAAAGTAGAGAAATTACTAACTAAAAGAAGCATGATAAGCAACTTCTATCCTTGGGTTCCCATGAGATGGGGCACTATCTTGAGAGGTCAATGGGGACCCGAAAGGGGTCTTAGGGACAAAAATGGGGATAGAGTGTCCCAAAAAAGCATTATATTAAAAAATAGAGGCCATTAATGCACTAAAAATAGGCCAAAACTCCTAATATGGGGGTTTTTTGGTTTGGAATGCAAAAAAGGGTAAAATACCTAAAAAGGGCCCATAAAAAGCAACAAAAAGGGAGAAAAAGTTGAAAAAAGAGTGAAAAATGTATCATTTCACACTTATTTTCACTCTAAGAGAGCTTGAGGAGAGCCTACCAACCACCAAATCCTATGTAGAGTGAACGAGGATATGAGAGTACACCACAAGTGCACAAGATGGTTTGAGTAAGTCCTTTGATCAAAATTTTGTCAAATTTTATCCATTTTTGGGGTTTTGGAGGCCCAAAAGTCATTTTGACTAAATCTAAATGATTCAATAGATGAATTGAGTGGACTAACCAGTCAAAATGACTAAGAGGCTAAGGGGAACAATCTAAGTATGATATGAGGTCAAATGGAGTTCCCAAAAGGGAGAAATGGGAAACCTTAGGGCTTCTCATAGGGTAACACCCTAAGCTGCAACCTTAATAGGCAAAACTATGGCTTAGGACACTACCAGGCCCTGGATTTGCCTAAAAATCCATGGCCTAGGCTAAAAAGGATCTAGAATAGGACCTAAAGAGTCACAAAAAGCCTAAAAAGGCTTAAAAAGGCCTAAAATAGGTTAGAGGGAGGGGGAAATAGACAAATAGCCTTAAACACTTATTTTTAATTTGATTTGCCTATTTCACAATTAGTAGTACTAATATATTTACTTATTTCTTAGTTTTGAAAACACGTAGAGGAGTTAGCACACTAGCAAAGGAAGAGACTTCATATATAGGTAAGTGGCCAACACAGAGAGAGAGACCATGTGAGGTGACCAACTAGGAAAGAGTCCCATTATGGTTGGTTAAGGAGGCAAACACTCTACTTGTACAAGACTAGGATTGCCTATGGAGTTTAAGACTTTAGAGATTCATACACATGCTTTCATTACATTACTCTAGGGACCTATTGAATGCATTGGTGACTATATGGGTACTTGAGAGATATGTATTCCAGTTGGGGCCTGAGCTAGATGTCATCTTGAGCATTGAGGATGTTTACCAGCTCTATGGGGTAGAGCTTATAGGGAGGGAGATATATTTTCCACAAGTGAAGGACATAGTCATAGTCAAGCTCTATCTAGTGGAACCCCACCAATAAGAGAATAATCATGGAGTATAGATCACACAGTTATTATTAGGGGTTTCATTGCTATGGATAGTGATAAAAAGCACTATGGTCAAGAGGATCTACACCAACCAATGTACAGGGAAGCTATTATCCTGGATAGGATTTATCTAATGAGCAGAGTGAGGATAAAGATATATATGGGGTCAATATATCTTAGGTGGACTATACCAATAACTAGATCACATCTAATGCATAGGGGTAAGAGGATTGACACAACCCATCCTACTTCTATCTTAGACTTACGAGAGACTCCCATTGACATGGCTGAGGACACCATGGGGTAGTGAGGCATACCCTACAATGGAGGAGGGTAATGTATAGGTTGCATGATTCATAAATAAGGCTAGGCCTATGCAGACCACCATAGATCAAGATATAGTGGGTGGCTAGAGGATGCTAGGGTGGAGATACATGTGGTATATAAATATTTATTAGGTCCATAGGGGCCATACCAACATCCAAGGAGATAAAATATGGTGGCATGAAAAATATGGGCATAACCCAGGCCAACTAGGGTTAAGCATGGAGGGTAGTTGAGATAGAGAGAGGAAGCCAATAGTGGAGATAAGTATCCAAGATAAGGACTAACACCAACAGGAGGAACATGACCTACTAGAGGGCCATAAAGGCATCAACATGATTATGTAATAAAAGTGTATTTTTTAGATAGCACTTTGTCTCTTTTACTCATCTTTTAGTGAGAGCTGATATGTGACTAACATATATACTCTATGTGTGTGTGCACAAAATACCAACCTAGTTAGATTAGACCCTAAGTGGACCTACTACTAAGGGAGATATTCCTTGATGTGGTGGTGACACTACTAATGGAGTAGGTGCCATATCTACTTGTGGGGATAGAGCCACATACTCATTTTTGGTGGGTGGGTATATGAGTATTGCTTGATCTGGTGAGAACATGATACTAGATATCATTGTTAGAGGTAGAGCTATCATGGAATAAAGAAACTATGGTACAACATGAGATAACTATAGCATGAAGTGAGGCACAACTAGATAGAATGGAGGCTAAAATTGATCAGCTATGATCTAAGCTAGCCCAAGAGTAGGCCAGAGGAATGGAGGCACTTGGAAAGAGGGTAGACTAGCTGACTACCTTGAAGTAGACCATGGCTCAACTGGTTGAGGGTAGATATTGATATCTCCATTGGTAATATGGCTACCATAAATAGAGCCTAGTCATAAGTTGACTGGGATGGTATCCTATATGTAACCATGCATGTGGTAGTTTTAAATACTACAATCCTAGGCTTAGAGAAATCCATGTGATGTACCAAGATAAAAAACATGTATTTTTTCAGATATATATATATATATATATAGTCATTTATCATTAGTAGCACATGTGTATATGATTTTGTGTGTGATGTGTATGCTTCATCTGATATAGATTACTAGATACATATGATTAGACAATTAGAACTACTAATAAAGAACCCACATGTAGACACATATACAAGTGACACAAAGGTTAGTGGTGCAAGAAGAGGGGAAAGGTTCACCCTACCACCATAGATAACTTTTCTGGAGGGACATGTAGGCCCTAAAAATGAAACATCTTGAGGTAGAACCCATTGATCAAGTGCCATAAGGGCTCACCTTTGAGGGTTTAGAGATGATAAGCCCCATTATCTAAAGAGGTAGTGATAACAAAAGTGACAAACCACTTATATGTGAGTTTAAACTTCTTGTGATGATCCTTGTCAAAGATAAGGACTGTATCACCTACATTGAATGGATGTAGGTACACTAATTTATTGAATTGGTGTTATTGATAATGTTGGTAAGCACAATTGTGCTCAAGAATGTCAATGTGATGCTCATCTAGATGCTCAAATTGGGTGAGGTGAGTAGCACATTCTTCCTCATCAAAGAGGGATCTAAATGTCTTAACCTACAATTAAGGGATTAAAACCTCTAAAAGAAGAACAACCTTGGACCCATTTATGAATGTATATGGGGTTACCCCCATGGCCATCTAAAAGCTAGTCTAGTAGGCCCAAAGGGTAGGATAGAACATGCAATGCCATTTGTATTTTTACTTGGAAATGGTACGGAGAAGAATTTTCTTCAAAGTCTTATTTGAAGATTCAGATTACCCATTACCTTGTGGGTAATGGGTGAAAGAGAAATAAATCTTGAACCTGAAGCATTCATCAAGTTCACACATATCAAAGCTTTAGAAGCTTGAGCTATTTTTATCCATTATTATAGTAAGGACCCTGAACCTACAAATGAGTTGGTTTAGGACAAACTTGGCCATAGTCTTCCCACACATGATACTAAGAGGCATGGCCTCAATCCACTTCATGAAATAGTCAGTAGTGATGATAAACTAGTGATGGCCATTAGAAGAGGTGGGTTTGAAATCAATGACAAAGTTAAGAGCCTAAATCAAGAAGGGACAAGGGTCTGAAATAGAATGCAAGAGGCTTATATGGGTATTGATGACATCCCTTATGATTTGGCACATATTACATATCTTGGCATAATGGATGGAATCCTTAACAAGAGTGGGCCAATAGTAACCCATCTTGATAATATGCTGAGTGGTGGCTTTCCCCCCTAGGTGGGCACCATAGACACTCCCATTAGACTCCTCTAATGTGAGAGAGGTATTCTTGGGGGATAGGCATTGTATAAACAATCCATCTAGATCTCTTTTGAATAAGATGCTACATATGATGAAATAACAAGTGGTGATATTATAGATCTAATAGTGTTCCTATGGAGTGTTGATGGGATAATATTGAGTCTCAAGGTAAAAAATAATGTCCTAATACCAAACACACTTAGAAACCTCAATCCAGTCGATCGAGTAGACCATATCATCAGGGAAGGCATCATCAACCAATCCATGCTAGGATTGGGTAGTGGGTATTTATCAAGTTGCTTAGCTCTAGATGAACCCTTGGTGGACTTTTGATTAACAATATAGAGGTCAAATTATTGAAGAAACATGATCCACCTTATAATTCAACCAATAAGATGTCTCTTGTTGAGAAAATAGCTAAATAAAGTAGATTGGAAAATCATTTTGGTGGTTTAGCCCAACATGTAGTGTCACAATTTCTTCATGGCAAAGATGACAGAGGGACATTACCTCTCTATAGTATAGTATTTGAGCTCAGGGCCAACTAGCATATGAGAGATGTAGTAAATAACTCTCTCTCTCTACCAACATTATCTTTTTGATACAACATGCCCCAATGGAAATATCAATGACAAAGGTATATAAGATGAAATTTTGACCCTCTATAGGTACCATCAAGATGGGAGGGTTATGAATCATGCAATTCAATTCCTTAAAATCCACTTAGAATTTAAGAGACCACAAGAATGGGGTGTTCTTTCATAAGAGACATGTGAGGGGTATGGATTTATGAGCATACTCCTCAAGAAAACATCTAAGGAAGTTGAGTCTTTTAAGGAAAGACTATAACTGAATAAGATTGTGTGGGGGAGGCATCTTAAGGATCACATTGATCTTTTTGGGATCCACCTTGAGGCTTCTCTACAAAATGAGGAAGCCTAAAATATTTCTAATGGAAAAACTCAAAATGCACTTCTCAGTGTTAAGCCTGATATAATACTCCCTGAGAAACTCAAAGATGATCTTGAGGTCTCTCACATGCTCATCCCACTTACGATATTTTCTAAGGAGGTAATTAACATAACACTCTATAATCTTGTAGATGGGGTCATGAAAAACATGGGTCATGGCATACTAATACATTCCCCCAACATTCTTCAAACTAAAAGGAATGATGACATAACAAAAGGTACACTATGGGGTAGTTAATGCCATCTTGTGTTGGTCATTGATTGCAATATGGATTTGGTTATACCTCAAGAATCCATCCATGAGGGACATGATCTCAAAATTAGTGTGTGGAGTCCATAATTTGGTAGATCAAAAGAGTGGGAAAATTATCCTTTGGACAAGCTAAATTGAGATCTCAAAAGTTGATGTAGATGTAAATGGATTCATTATTCTTGAGAATATGGATGATGTTGGAAACCCATCATGGGTAGTCAATGGCTTGGATGAAACCAACTCAGATGAGCTTCTCAATATTAGCCTTGACTAATTGAGAGACTTTGACCACCATTGGTCATTTCTTTTAGTGAATGAGATGGACCCTATCATCCATAATGATGTTAAAGATAATGACCTTGGGGTCCATGAACTTCATATCATTGTATTCCCAAGTAAATACATCCAAAAATTCATGTAAAAAGGTGACCAAGACATCTCATTCCTCTAGAGTAAGGCTAGCACTAATTGTGATTATTTTTGGCCTTGTAGAAGTTCCAAGGTTGAAATTTATAGATCCTTTAACATCTATAGCATTTCCTTTCTCAATACACTTAGGCACGAGAGGGAGTAATTGATTTAACTCCTCAAGCTCAACTATTAGGACATGCACTATGGGGATGCTAGGGGTTGGGCCATCAGAGAGAGAAATATCTAAACCTAACTAATCAAGGGGATAGTAGTACTTATGGTAGGCTCTCATGAACTTGAAATATTCCTTTATCTCCTTAAACATGTTACATTCCATAACATGAATGCTATAGCACTTGAGATCAAATTTATTTACTTTATCAATCTTTATGGGAGATGCATTGAGAGAGCCTATACTCTGATGGAAGAAGTGTGACATGAGGAGAAGCTCAATGTTTGGGGAGATGTATTGAAAGAGTTACTCAAAAGGGGAATAGCCAACTTGGCATTGTCAAGTTGGAGAGGGAGTTAGCTGACGTGTTCCAAACTCTAAAAGAGTAGACACTGATCGATACTCAGTTGGGTCACAATGTTCATCCTTGAAAAAATGAGACTTAGAGTCAAGGGTGTATGGGAGTCCACAAAGCCCCATGAGAAGGCAACCAAATCCTCACCTAAGGGTTTTGTCTTTGTGTAAATAAATTCCCAAGGATCAAGGTCAACCTCCATGGTATGAACCTCACCTTTATGCATGAAATGAACCATGCAAAACATGGCTGATGTGATGACTTACATGATAATGGTCCAGGGATGGACAATAATTATATTGTATGAAAGATCCAAGTCTAACACATAAAACTCAATATTGACTATCTTGGGGCCAAACTTGACCTAGAGCTTCATGTTTCCTATCGGTACAACCATGTCATTATTGAAACCAACATAAATATGGAGAGAATCAAAGAGATTATTCTAACTAATCCCAAGCTTGTTGAACACATATAGGGGCATGACATTAAATGTAATTATTTAATTAATGATGCATCTTTTAACATGATAATCATCAATGGAGGTCTCAATGTAGAGGAATAAACAAACCCTCTTTACAATAATAAAAGCATCTAGAAAAGAGGTAGGGTTAAAAGATAACATGGGAGGATGAGGGTGCTTAGATACATCATAGTTGAATAAAACTTTGACATCATCCCATAATAAACCCTCACAAGAAAGACCAAGCTCATCAAAGATGAGGCCCCTTTGCTTAGGGAAAAGATAAAGAAGGTCCCAAATGGAGATCCTCGATAAGAGGCCCTATAACTCCTTTATGATAGAATAAGGATGTTGTCGATCCTAGGGAGGGATGTTACACTAAAATTCAAATCTAACTTTAGGGTCCATGCCCCCATGGGCTTGATAGGAGGCCCAAAATCACTAGTATTTCCAATGGGGTCAATGACCCAACCCAAGTGTGTGTTGACAAAGTACTCATACCCCATAGAGGCTATGTCAATAGCAGTAATGAACTTGTTATTTTTTCACTTGGATTTCCCTCTCAAGTTAACCTGAGAAGAGGAGTTAGAAGAGGTATAAGAGAAAGAAGGGAAAAAATGGGCCTTAGCCTTGGATTTCTTCTTCTTTTTCTTCTTCTTCTTCTTGTCATAGTCAAGTAGAGGCTCCTTGAACACATTCAATTTATAGTTGAGTTCTAAAAGTGGATAAATATGAGATGAAGGCAAGGATTATGTACTATATTTTTGGGAAGCACAATTTGCATTATCATGGCCCTTCATCTAATGGAGATTACAAAACTTGGTAGGTTCATAAGGAAACACCATTTGTGGTTTTATTGTGTTGGATTCATAAGCCTTCTTTTCAGCTAGTTTCTTGCTCAAAGCATTCACCTCATGGATGTCCTTATTTTATTTCTTCTTAGAAGGAAAATTAGTGACACCATCACTAGTTATATTATGGTTGTGATCACATGAAGAGGATGAATTTTGGGTTGGCATAAGGTGTATGCCTACACATACCTCAAATACTTCAATATTTAGACACTCATTAATAACTTCATTATATGCGGTGGGCTCACATTTGAGAACCTAAATGTGAACCTCTTGACTTAATTCTCACATGAACATGTCATTAATTTGATCATACAAGAAATTTATTTTGCATGTATGGATTTCTGAGCACCACCTACACACAAAATCAAAGTTTGACTCACTCTTGGCCTACACCATGAAGGCGAGTGATTAGATGCTAAGGTTGAATGGTTTGGAGATATCAATGTACTAGAGGAAGTCATCTAGAAGGAGATGGAAACTAGAGATAGAATATAGAGGTAGATTCTAAAATCAAATGAGATCTTTATCTCATAAAGCTTCAACATCATTTCTTTATCCTATTCCCAATCCATACACACCATCATAAATGATATGATATACTCTATAGGACTAGATTCCCAAGTCCCATTGAACTTAGGTAGTTTAGGGATAGGATTAGGAAGAGGAATAACACATACTAAAGGGGATAAAGGATTTCTACAAATATCCTAGTAGGTTTGGTTGATAGTGGGTTGGTGATGAGATATAGAAGGAGGCTAGTGGTGGTTATGATGTTATCTATGCCAGTAGACCTCATCATAATGCTAATCATAGAGGGTATGATTATAAGTTGAATTTTGATATAGGATATTCTCATGCTAGACATCATCCCTACCACAAGGTGGGGAATGACCATGGGAAGGATACCATTCCCTACAGGGATGACATGGCATACTCATGGAAATGATCATGGTGACCTAGGTATCCATGATGCTGGTCACTTTCCATTAGATAAGGGTTAACCTGAGGGAACTAATGCTCAAGATAGGCATCCCATGGATATTTAGTCCATAGGTGGAGATCAAAATCAACATGCTCATCTGAAACTCTAAAGGAAGGACTAGGAGGATAGGATGACTCCATATGTTGGGGATGCCTCATCAAGTTGGATTACCTATGTCCCATAACATGGACATGAGGGGTTTCTTATTGTAGAGTCTCCTATCGATAAATAAGTGGGGAAATCACATGATAATTGGTTTAGGCACTTGAAACTAAATGGGTGTGATCTCTATCTTTAGAGGAAGCACACTACTTACTCTTAAGGGGAGAAGGGTGTAATTAACTCACTTGAAGGCATATGAGGAAATCATCAATGATCACATGTATCTCATTAGGCCTCAATCATGCAAGGGGTTCCTCATAACCTTAAACATGTGAATGAATCATGGTGTGAGGTCAAGGGAAAATATCCTCAGATGAATGAAGTTTGGACTGGTGAAAAGGGGATCGAGTCCATTAGTTATAAACCTACCAATCTTGTTCCCTATAGAATGTGAGAGGGTATAGGTCACCATACTAGGTTGAGGGAACCTCCTAGATCCTATAGTGTCTATTTAATTCTATTATATCCATAGCCTACTCATGAGTGATCTCAAGGATAAGACGCTGAATCTGAAGGGATTGGCATCCCAAAGGTGGGAGGTCGACCATGGATGTAATGAAGCAAGAGAAACATGGGAGATAATAGAAAAGGAAAATAAATGGGGAACCAATAGGGAGAATAACATAAAACCAAATTAGGATAAAATAACCAAGGTGAGAGCCAAAACATAACTGAAAGCAAATCCTAACAACTAACAAAGGGGAGTTTACTAGGAGAGTTCTAAATGAGATAGAACTTGAATGAGACCATATGTGAAGTCCCACTAGGTATGATAGAATGTAGATCCAATAATATGAATAGATCCACTAGTATTTTGTAGGGGGAACACATGGTACTTAAACAAACACCTATAAGGCTAGAAGCCTCAAGGATTTTATGGGCTACTAGAGATCTATAGAGGCTATCTAGTTTTTTAGCTTTCACCAAGCTATAAAAAAGCTCATAAACTAGGTTAGGGCTAGTATGATCGAGCACACAAAGGATGTAGGTATCTCTAATGGGTATAACCATAATAAATCAAGTAGCTAAAACTATAAATCTACTTGCATACAAATTGTGAAAATGATAATGCTAAATAAAGAGAGCTATCAAGTAATGCATAAACTTAGAAGAAAAGGAACTTTCAAGCCAAATGAAATATTTTTTAGGAAGTAAATACATTTTCAAGCAAGGTGAAATATCATGCATAAAATAATCCTAAGCTAACTCTTTATTCTCAACACTATTATTTCCTTATAATACAACTTTCTAGTTTGGCAAAATAAGAAACTATTTATGTAAATTGTATAAATTATTTTGAGAATTTAGGATTCTACTATGAAATGAAAAGTGTTTCCAAAGCAAGCATGGCATGTAATGAAATATATTTCAAGAAATGAAATATATTATTAACCACATACAAATGTGAAAACTTTATTAACTATCCTAGATAATGCCTTATATAAACTAAATCACTAAAACAATCAAAACCTAGCATATATACTACTATAAACAAATAGGAATTTTGATTTGCATAGAAAAGTGATCTCATATCAAAATCAAAATTAATGTGTAAAATTTATACCAACCAATTATCTAAGCTAGGAAGCAATGAAGGTGGAGGATCAGGCTATGTGTGAGCTGAGTCCAAACCAAGAGCCAAAAGTAGTGGAAGAGGTAAAGGAAAAGCTGCCAACTATGAGAGAGCCAATGTAAGGAACACAAGAATAGGTGCAATGGAGTCTTGAAGGGGATACAAGAAACCAAAAAGCTTCAAAAAAATTTTAGATATAAATGTGAATCACCAAGAAGAACTATAGAGTAGTAGGGCATCCCCTATCACAATGAAAGCTAAGTGTGCCAAGAATGAATGAGGTAAGATTCAAGAAGGCAACAAAACTCTGAGAGTGATGATAAAGAGAGAAGATCATAACAAAACCTATTAAAAATGGATATTATTAGATACTAGCATGATGCTAATAAAAAGTATTTTCAAGAGTTGAAGCCAAGAAGAAAACTAATGATTCAACTTCTAGTTCATCTCAAGCTACCACTTTGACACCTACCATAAAAATAATAAGTGATATGTAGTCACCCAGAAAGCCTTAGTTAAAGGATAATTTTGTATGTAGTCATACATTTAAGACTAATATTTGTAATTATAGTTTAATTACAATTGGTATATGAATGTAAAAGTTTACCTAAACTATTTATAAGCATGCACACATTACATTGCATTACATTATACCGGCTAAGTTACTTTTGACATAGTTGTAATTAACTTTAAGCATGCACACATGCAATTTTGACACTAAAATTAGAACTAAAGTTCTAATTACTTGATGTAACTATGAGTTTTAATGAACTTGGAGGATGAGGTGACCTCTGCCCAAGTCTATATATTCATGTATCATACATTCCAAAAGTTCAAAATTTGTATCAATATAGGAATAAATAATTTTGATTATCACTAAATTGTGTGGATGTACTTTCATTCCAACTCTATATAATTAAGGTTTTATTTCTTTGGGTTATCTTAAAATAATAATTTTCAGTGTGTAAAAGCTAAAGATAATTATTTTATTATCATTGATGTATGCTAATTTTATATGTGCAAAATCTATTAAATAGTTAAAAAATATCATTGATTTTAAGTAATTGGTTGACTATCTTAATATCATAAAGTGTGCATAAGTGTTTCCCTTATATATAGTCTTCTAGGTGTGTGTCATAGCTAATGTAGATACCTTTATAGTCTAAGATGTTAGCTCCATAGTAAGGGTGTGCAATATCTACTCTAAAAGGAGAAAACTTGAGTTGAGACCCTTATGTTTCCTATACCAATTTTTATCCTTGACTACCTAGCTATGTTTTGTGTAGGATTGTGTAACAATTAAAAACAAGCATTAGTTTTGGAAATATTTGTCTACAAATCAACCAACCTAGGAAGTGACCCCTTGAAACCATAGAGCCTTATTTTCTTCTCTATCCTTCCCTCCTTTTGAAGTTTATTTAACTTAGACCTACCCACTCTAAAACTGATTCCATCTAAATGATTTAGGTTTTGATTTATTTATTAAGATTCATTTCACTAAAAGCACACCCAATTAAAAACAAGTATGCTTAGCCTAATATTCCACCACAAATTTGTTTAACCCTTTCCTAAAAATCATGCCTTAGAGTGGAATTTACCTCCATTGAGATCTTAAAACATTAGATGCTACCTCATTAAGTCTAGGGATGTGTACACTACCCACATCAATAGGAAATAAAGTTGGTAGGCCACTTGTGCGCCTTCCTTAAGTGAGAAGTTATCCTGAGTTGCACTAGAGACACCCAAGAGAGTTATCAGATCTAGGGCCCAAGCTAACCTTTTGGTTTCCACTTTGTAATCACATAAAAGGCCTAGATCTATACCAATTATTCCAAATAGACCTCAAGATAGGACACCTTATCCAATAATAAATATCCATCCCATCAATCATCTTATGGCCTAACAACCTTAGATAGTTGGATCTATTATTGTCATGCCAAGGGATGTCCACAATTTGTATAGGAATCTATAAAAGTATCTACCTTATTTTTCCCCCTCAAAAAGAAGAATTGGAGAGAAAAATATCAAGTCTTTCAAGGAAACTTTGAGGCTAATAAATGTTACTGATGAAGATGTTAAATGTAGGTATTTCAAATTTACCTTGTAGGATGCTACCTACAATTGGTACCTCAACCTTCAAGACAACTCAATTACTTTTTGAAACGCATGTCATATCACTTTTCTTTGATAATCAAATCACCATCATGTCATCATCTAAACATTACCTATAAAGAAATGGATTAGCTTAATCAACAAACAAAAACCTAATTGATGCCATTAAAAATTTATCAGTAGACAAATAGATATTATCACAATCTAATAAAATATGCACTATGGGTTGATCAAACAAGATAAGTAGGCCCTCAAGGTTTCACCTTGATGGTATATGGATGATAACCAATTTTTCCAATCATGCTTAAATTTACAACATATCAATTTATGTAAGAGTATATGGAGCCAAGTGAAATGGTGGAGTCTATATTATTAGACATAATAGAGATTGAATAATCAAGGACTAAAGTCTTACATAATTTTAGTAAACATCAAGACATAGGCAAAAAGTGGTTTGATAGAAAATAAATATTTAAAGCATTCAAAATATCTAATCTGGTAATTCCATGAAATAAATCCCATGAAAATAAAGGACATAATGACAAGTTTACACCACTATGGATTGGAACTTATCATATTTCCAAGATCTTGGGTAATAATTCTTTCTATTTGAAGGACCTCCAAGGCAATGAGTTAACATATCCAATCAATGGACAATTTTTGAAACACTAATTCATGGTTGTACCATCTAGATATGTCCTTGATTAATAATAGGTATTATGGTAAAGGTAGGATTATAATATATTTACTAATTTTATAGTTATATTTATTGCTTTCATAGTTAGATTCCCTGCTTCCTAGGTTAACATTTTCATATTTTTAGTATTTCATTTTCCTTAATTTAGTTCCCTAATTTTTAGATTATATGTTTTTATTTATTTCATAGAAATATAATTGAATTACTTATTATTATCAAGTAAGTATCCAACCTATTAGAATTCCTATAACATTTTTAGAAGCTAAAATATAAGCATGTGGTAAAGACACCAAGCAAAGCCACAAAAATCTGTTACTTGTAGGTTTTACACCCATGTGTTTGAGATATTTAGAATTAGGTATGTAATATGAAAATTTATTATGACTAGGATACCATTGAATTCTTCAATCATGCATATAAATATTGCTCTCATTACTAAATACAAATTTATAAAGTTTTCACATTTCCATTAGATCGAATGCACCTTTCATATTAATACTTATTTAAGGAAATAACCATTGATATAGATATAACTGGAAAGAAAAATTTGGTAAAAAATTATGCCTTCATATATAAAAACTCACTATGGTTTATACTCTCCCTCTTTTAAAAATATTCCAAAAAAAAAAAAGAAAAAAAAAGAGAGGGGATTATTACATCTTAAAAACAATGATCCAACAAACCAAAAGGAAACCTAAAGGTGATAAAAGGCTTAACTGATGAAATAAGATCAATGTATTATGTATCAAGCAATAATATAAGAGGAGGAAAGAAAAGGAACCAAAGGCACCTCTATTGGGGATATGGATGTCTATCTAGCAAAAAAATAATGGCAGAGCTTCCCCAGTTTTAAATATGTTTTATTATAAACTAGAATGAAACCTAAAATTATTTCAAGTATTTTATAAAATCCTCACAACAAGGGTAAAAATAAATTATTTCCTCACACAAAAATCTAGGGTATGAGAAAGGAAAGTATGCTATATTTAATTTTTAGGAGTCTCTTTTATATTTTTGATTCAATTATTCTTTTGTGAAATGGTTCATGTTTGATCTAGAGTTGCTAACCAAAGGTTATAGGTTCTCATATACTCTAGAGTATTCCCCCTATAAGTCACCATTTTTTGTACCCAACATACTCCTGTTAATATTTTTAGAATAGGGACCCACTATGTTTTAAAAATGGTCTAGGCTTGTCTTGAAATTCTTATTCAAAGAGAGATTTATATGTTGCACCTAATTTCTCTATTCAGAAAAAAATATGAACATGTCTATTTATTTTGACTAACCTACTAATAATCTTCAGTAGTTTTGTGTATGTACAAGTTTTTATTACATGCACAATTTGTGAAGTCCTAGGTTTTGTGAAATTATTTCTTTAAAACTTTTGTTTGAAAGCCTATCTTTGATAGTCTTCAACATTTCACACCTATATGAACCTTGGCACAAAGTTACTCTTTGAGACTTTTATTCACAGGTCTTGTTTGTAACTTTTGTTTGGAGATTCTATTTATAGGTTGGGCCCTCACAACTTTATTCACCACATATTCAAGTATTCTCCATTTGATCTTCAAGAACCAAGTTTTTAGAAATATTGCATTTTAACATTTATTCTTTAGAAGAAAAGTTCATAATTCATATTTTGATATTTTGGTTTTTAGAAGAATTATTTAGTGAAACTCTTTAGGACTTTTTCTTGGTATGAATTTGGTAAAAAAATAAATTATTAAAAATAAAATATTTGACATGTTGGTATTCAACATTTTTATATTCGATGAAATTATTTAGAGGAATTAGTCTTCAATGAAATTATTCAAAAAATTTGCTCGACAAAATTATTTGGCATTTTGGTCTTTAGTCAAAGTGTTCAAGACTTTTGTTCAGAAGATTTTTTTGATTTGCAAACACTTTTTTTAATGCAACATCTAACTCTTGACTACTGAGAGTCTCTATGGCATAGGTAGACCAAAGTGAAAATAGTGACATAACAACACTTGGTAAAAGGCAACATTGTGGCAATTTTTTTTTGAACATCTACTATGCCTACATGGCATACGTGTGAAATAAAGTGGTAAAGTTTAAATTGAACAAGAAATTCAAGTTTATAGATGTTGGAAATTAATGGTGTATTTACTATAATTGAATTCCAAATCTATATCAATTAATTGAAAACAAATGACATGATTATTTATCACAAACTAACTTTGAGCTCATTTGCCTCCTTTCCAACAAGCCCTAACTACCTACATTTTGATCATATAGTGAATCCAAAAGAGCCGAGATGCTAAATTAAAGAACCAAAAATTTGTCAACCTAGTTAATTAGATATGTCATACTCATCTAAGACATATTGAGGATTCCTTCCCCCATCCAAAATTTCCATTAAGGATTAAACATAGTACAAAGACTCTGTTAAAAAATGACTAACTCAATTACTCAATGTTTTGGGAAGTGTTTCACCAGTAGGATTCACACACTCATGAGGAAAATTTGACACTAGCTCAAAGATAATTGGCTATGGACCTCCTCTCCCTTAAATGATAGGGATTGCATTTCATAGTAGTAAATCTTGAGGTTATGCTATGTATAAACCTCCTATGAGACTTATTATTCATTGGTAAAGTGATTGGAGGTGTGTTACTGCACCAATTAGAACATAAAACTATCATGTAATGTATTTTTAGGGATGCATTCCAAAGGGTAGACTATCAACCTAAAGGAGAAGTAACTAGTGCCTGTGACTAAGTTTCAGATAGGAATCTATATTTAGATGGTCCTCCTAAACTGCTTATACAACTACCCTAGAATATAATTCCCTCACCTTAAATGGGTTTCATTGTTGAACTTACTAGTGACCTTAGAGTTAAGATTTGATTTGGGTGAGGTAATTAGTGCTAAGTTATAATAAAAAGTACTACACAAGAATAAGAGGCCTTAAGGGGACCATTTATATATGATGTTATAACTTATAGATGCTATGTTGGGCATACTTTATATGCACAATGGGTGACTCTGGATCCTAACTATAGAATTTATTAATAATAATATATGTGATTCATATTCATTTATGCACATATATGCTTATAATAATAACATCACTTGCATTGCATAGGATGTATACCCATAGGTATGGATGGACATTCATGAATCCCCATTACCTAGGGTATATAAGAGAAATGTAGACACATTGATGTTCATGGGGTATTATCAATTATATCTTGACTACACTGTGACTATGGTCACAGGACACAAGGTTATACTCTTATGACTCCCTAAATATGTACCAGATAAATTAGTAGTGTAGGAGATTACCCAATAAAGAAGAAGAGTTCCTTCTATGGATCTCACCTCATGATTGGAAGAATGTGTTATGTCAATCATAAACACTTTTATGAGGCTAGTAGATATAGGGAATACTACTCACTAGCCACACTACGACACAGAGACTGGGATCCTTATGGTAAAGTGGAAAAACATAGTTAAGGCCTTGGTATTCCATACTGAAATGAGCCTTATGACCATAATTTTCTATTTTTTAATGCCAAGAGTGATGCCCTATCAAAGAGAGGGCACATACAATGATATTAGGTGAGGAAATCTTGAAAATCATTCAAGGGGATCCTCTATTTCAATTATAGATGCACATATTAGACTCCCACCCATAGGAGGGTGGGTTTCCTTTGATTTATGGGTTAACATTCCTAATAAACCATTAGTAGAACAAGGGAAACCTTCATAGACTTTTCATGTGGCATTGGAAACTATAAATAAAGAGCTTGGGGTGGCTGATAATTCACTTAGGGGAGCTCAGGATGATCCAATATTCCTTGATTCTTAAGACTCAGAAGGAAATGCCTAGCCTATTACTACATCAGACCAAGAGACTACCATTGTATTTACCTCAACCACACCTACATAGGAGGCTTCCCCCATAGTAGATAAAGTTTTTATTTGTTATAAGAAGATGTTGAAGGCTCACATCCCTCCAAAAATTCCAACTATTGAAGCAATATCAATAGAAGAACCATAAATAGAGTAGAAGGTAGCAGGAGGTGAGTCTATAGATAATGAGGAGGATATAAAAAGAGCTAAGGTTTTGATCCTCCAAGACACAAAAGACAAAGAACCACTACATGGAAAAAAATCAAGTGAGGGTGTAACTCCTTCAATTCCAATGCCCCCAAAGACTAAAAAAGGCATGTAGTAAATCCATGGGAGCATTATAAAGCCCTAAAATACATGTATCATCTAATCAATTAGGTTTTATAGTGACTCTCTCCATTTATTCTCAAGACACCATTGTAATAACATCATAAAAGGCTGGAAAGAATAAATAATTGTATGTAGTCTACCCATTTCCTCAATATGGTGGTATGGATTAGTCTAAGATAATCTGGCCTTACCTTCCTAAACAATTTCTTGAAGAGGCCTTGAATCAGTCCTTAGGATACTTATTGGTTGAGACTACAACTCAAGACATTTAACCAACTGACACAACCCAACTAGTCTTCCCATAATGGGCAACTGATTTGGAATTAGAGGCTTCTCAAAAGACAAATATTACAATCATAGAACTAACCATAGTGAGATTCATATTTGACAAATCTTTAGGGAGTGTCTAAAGGGTGAATAAAAATAAAAATGAAGATGAGGTTGGGAGGGGTAATTTTGGAGGAAAGATAAAAAGTGTTCACCTTATCTAAGAGAAAGAATAAGAAATTAGGGTAGTCCCCATACATTGAGGATTTCAAATCCTATTTTGAAGCACACAAGGATGCTTTGCTCGATCTCCAAAAAGGAATAGAGATATAAATAAAAGATCTTGAGAAAGAGTTAGAACAAGTTAGGGAACAACAACAAATAGTTCATATTCCTAAATAGATTGAAATGGATGTGCAGAGTGCAGTATCAAGACTATAAAATATTTTGGAGGCTATTGCTACAATTAGGGCATAATTATCTCCTCAGATAATTGAAACTTCCAAATTATTTTAATTCTTTAAAGAAAGATGAGAATAAATTAAATATCCTCATTATTCATACAACAAATAAAACATATGTCCACCTTAATATGATGACACTATTGGAGGCTTCAAACTCCCTCAATTTGGTGGTCATTAAGATAAAATAGGCAAAAGAGTGGGTTACAATAGGTTAGACAATAATGTCTAAGTATGCAGAGCATGAGAACCTCAATTTTAAAAATTTTATAGGAATTGAAGCTCTCACAAGCAAGGGACTCTATGGGCAGGCTAATAAGTAGAGCTAATTTTGACCAGCTTTTTCAACAAGCCTCATCCAACTTCAAGGAGAATATATAGGGATTCACATTGGAGGATATTGAAGTTGAGTTGAATTTTTCATGGAAGAAAGTTACTCAAGTGGAAATATCTAGGATCAACTTTAGGAATACTAAAATTGAATATACATGACTGATGGAATAAATAAATAAGGTATATAGACCCCCACTATTGAACATGGATATTATTAGATACCATCACAGTGTTATAAATAAGTATTTTTAAGATTTGGAATCCAAAGCTTCAACATCTACTTTAGCTCAAGCTACCACTTTAGCACCTAGATCAACAATAAGCAGTGCTATGCAATCACCTAGGAAGCCCTAGTTAGAGACTAATTTTATATGTAGTTATGTATATAGGATAAATATTTGTAATTATATTTTACTTACACTTGGTATATGAATGTAAAATTTTTCTTAGACTGTTTGTAACTGTTCACACATTACATTACATTATATAGACTAACTTAATTTTGATGTAGTTATAATTAATTTTAAGCATGCACACATGTAGTTTTGACACTAAAATTAGAACATAAGTTATAATTAATTGATTTAGCTACAAGTTTTCATGAACTTGGAGGATGAGGTAACCCCACCCCAAGTCTATATATTCATGTAATTATGCATTCCAAAAGGGCATAATTTTTTATCAATACAGGAAGAAATCATTTTAATTGATATGCAACTATGTAGATGTACTTTCCTTCCAACTCTATGTAATTAAGTTTTTATTTCTTTGGGTTATTTTAAAATATTAATTTGAAGTGTGCAAAATCTACGTATAATTTTTTTTGTTATCATTGATGTATGCTGATATCAGATGTGTAAAAACTATTGAATAATTAGTAAATATCAATGATTTTAAGCAATTAGTTGACTATATTAATATTATAAAGTGTGAACAAGTGTTTCCATTTGATATAGTCTTCTAAGTGTATGCCATAGTTTTCCTAGATACCTTTCTGGTCTAAACTATAATCTCTTGAGTAAGGATGTGCAATAACTACTCTAAAAAGAATAACCTTTAGTTGAGAATCTTAAGTTTTTTATACTATTTTTTATCCCAAAATGTCTAACTACATTTTGTTTATGAGTATGCAACAACTACAAACAATAAATGTTAGTTATAGAAACACTTATCCATAAAGAAACTAGCCTAGGAAGTGATCCCTTAAAACCATAGGACCTTCTTTTATTCTCTACCCTTCCCTCATTTTAAAGTTTATCTAACTAAAACCTACCCACTCTAGAATAGATTCCATCCATCCAACTCACTTAGATTTTTATTTCTTTACTAGGATTCATTTCACTACAAGCACACTTAGTTAGTAACCACCATGTTTAATCTTCTATTTCATTGCCAAGTTGTTTAACCCATACCTATAATTCATGCCCTAGAGTGGAGTTTACCTCCATTGATATCCTAAAATGTTAGAGGCTACCTCATTCAATCTAGAGATGTGAACAAGACCAACATAAACACTATATTTAAAACAAAATTAATATTATAGAATGAATGTTTATGAGGAAGGCCTAGTACTATCTAAGATATTATATTGCAACTCATAAAAAGCAAACCAAAAAAGTGTTAAAAAGGAATTAAATAACGGGATTTTATGAAGAAGGCCTGTTCCTATCTAAGGTCTTATACTAAAACTCACAAAAAGCAAAGCAAAGGGGTGTAAAACAGAATTAAATAATGGGATTTTATGAAGAAATCTTTGTCCTATCAAATCACTTATACTGCAACTCACAAAAATAAAAGTAGTGTGGTGTAAAAAGGAATTAAATAATAGGATTTTGTGAGTAAGACCTGGTCATATCCAAGGTCTTATATTAAAACTCAAAAATATAAACCAAAGTGGTGTAAAAGGTAATTAGTTTTATAAATTGATAAATCAATCACTCAAATGAGACTTAAAGTTTGAGTGATAAAATGAAAGAGAGAAAAAAATATATTCATGAGGATGACCAGATCCTTGCTGTGGTTTTATGATTCAACCCATGAATTAATATATTAATGGATTTAGATAGACCAAATGATCGATGATAAGAACTAAGGCTACTAATATTGATTGAATGCTATACTTGGAGAAGGTTTTAAAAACATGAAAAAAGTGTTAGCATTATCAAATAAATATAAATATATGAAATACATGTAGGATAAAAATCATATTGGAGACAAATTTTTAAGAAAAATACTTCTTTAAAAATTGAGTATTAGGGGATTCTTTGAAAATATGTCTTTCAATAGTTTATAATATTTAAGTACTTGGACTAAGAATATATTATACTAGATAAGTCTCCCACCATTTTTTAGCATACTTGCATTATTTATCTTGGGTATAATCTAATTTAAAGACTAATTCACCAACACTGAAGCTATGTAATTTTTAAATACCTATAACACATGCCCATATTGGTTAGATGTTTTGGAGGTCATTAAAATGTTCAAAATGTTGTTCACAAGATGGCCTATCTAGTGAAGATGAAACAATGAAGGTGTAAGATTCAGAGAATGGTCTATATATCCCATATTTTTCATTAGACCTCTATATATTTGTGTTTGGAGATGTTCTATATATCTAATGGCAGTTTCTAATACTGCGTCTGCTTCAAAAATCTTAAAAGTGGATGATGTTGTGAGTGTGTTTTTTGTTATGTTGTTTGAAAATTCAAGTTCTATGTTGTATATTATGTTATAAATCACCCATATGATGCTCTCAATAAGGTCTATAACATTTAGGTAGGATTCCTAAAGTTCTTAATTAGGGAAAATTCTATGAAGATAAATTTGTAACAATGGTAGTTTAACTTTTATAGGTAATAAATGTTCAAAATCATATACTAAAATAAATGATGTGACTCTAGTGGCAATATGGATGTTAGTATTATAAGCCTAAAGTTTAGGATAAATTTTTAAATGCTAGTTAGAATGGGAGTCTCAAATGGTTATTTATAATTTTTTTTTAATTGGTCTCTTCTTGGCCATTGCATTGAGGATGATGAGGAATGGAAAATTTATGTGTGATTTTGAATTTATAACATAAGTGTTTCATATTATCATTATTGAAATTCACACCATTTTCATAAATAATAGTGTTAGGAATAACAAAGTGAAAAATTATTTTATTAAGTATAATTCTAGATATAGTGATACCTGTGTCATTAACAAGGGGCATAACTTCAACCCACTTATTGAAATAATTTATGGACATGATAATTAAGACATAAAATTATTAAGAGTGATGTAATTTACTAATGAGATCTAGTCCCCATATGGAGAAAGGACAAAGAGATTCTAATGTTTGAAAATCAACGAAAGGAGCATGTATAACATCCTCATGTAATTCATAGGGATTACATTTCTTTTTGAATGTGATGGAATATTTATCAAATGTGGGCTAGTAATAGCCCATGAATATGTATTTTTGGGACATAATGTGTCCGCTATAGTGACCACTAAAAATTCACCCATGTGCTTGTTTGATAAGGGAGGTAACTTCAACTTGAGTGACATAATAGAGTAAGGTAACTTTAACATTATGATAATATAAGACTTCATATCGTAAGACATATTTTAAGATTATTTATGATTTTTTTTTTAATGAATCAATGTTAGAAGGATAAGTATGATTTTTGATAAACTGTATGATGTTTTTTTACCATGGGATTTGTCGAATACTGATAGCTTCAACATGGTAGATAAGAGAATAATTTGTGGTTGGTAATAAATATGGTTCACATATGTGTATGATAAATTGGAAATCATAAAGAGATTAATGAGGGTGAAAAAGAGAGGTGGATAAAAAAAGTGAATCAGTTATGTCATTCTTCTCTCATGGAATTGGTAATATAGTGAAGGATTCAAATTCTTGGGCAAGGATTGTATACATTTGATGATAAGTGATGAGATTTTCACTCTTACATTGGTATTCACTATTGAATTGATGACATATGAATTATGAATCACCTAAAACATGTAAGGGATGCCTAAATGAATGGTGGATTCCATGCCTAGAATGAGAGCTTCATATTCAACCATGTTATTAATAACATCAAAGGTTAATCAAAATATAATAGGAATGATTTTTCCATGAGGAGTATCTAAGACACATCCTACCCCAACTCTATAATTACATTTAAAACCATCAAAATCAAGTGTCCAAGTATCTTATTGTAATTCAATTGAAACTTTAGGTAATTATTGAATGATGACTTTGGTTTTGTTTTAAAAATGGACTTATTTGGTTGATCAATAGTATTTATATTGAGGTCAACTATAAAATTATGAAAATAATCTTTGAGTGAAATATCCTCATTAAGACCTTCAATGTATAAGATTTATTAACCAAGAAGAGTATATTTAATGTGATTTGTGACTGGCATAGGATCTACGACAAGTTGGTTAGAAATTATTTGGCCTTTAATTAAATTTTTTGTAATGATTCATAAATAAAATTCCATCAAAAGGACCATCCATTTTCCAATTCTATCACCTAGTAAGAAAACTTCTGAGAAGAAAGGACAAAGAGGATAAAAAGGGATGATGACATATTTGTTTGATAAATCATGTAATGGTAAAGTTTTTTAGACATAAAATAAATGGAGAGATAATCATGTTCAACTTTGGTATAACATGTCTCATAATATATTAAATTATGATTGGTATTATTATGGCATATTCATGACCTGTTTCATCTTGTTGGGTAAGCATTGTGCCAATGGATATGGGGGTAGAGGAAGTGTATAAGATGAGAGGTCAATCATTGGAAGGAGGTTAAATAATGGGAGGATGTATGAGTTATAATCTCATGACATCAAATTTGACATGAATAAGTCCATTCCAAAGCCAGACCTTTCTTAATAAGGGAAGTAATTGAATAAATATGGCAAGCCATCTCAGGAACTAATCTTAGGATTAACCTCAGTTTACCAATGTATGTTTGTATGGATAGAGTATATTAGGCATGTTAACAATATATTTAATTTTAGTTATATTAACATCAATTCCTTGAAAAGAAACTAGAAAACCTAAGAGTTTAATGGAGGTGACACCAAAAACACATTTGTAGGAATTTAATCAAACTTTTTATTTAATGAGATGATCAAAGATGATATAGATATCATGAGATGATTTTAATGATGCTTAGATTTAATGATAAGGTCATATACATATATTTCAAAAAAAATGTATATAAGATCATGAAATATATGGTCATTGCATGTTGATAAGTGGCACCATCATTTTTCAGACCGAAAGGCATTTTGACATATAAATAGGTGGACCATTTTGTTGTAAATGTGGTATTATATTGGTCTTAAGGATCAATGTTAATTTTATTATATACTGAGAAACCATCAATGAGAAATGACATTTCATATCTAGTGGTGGAATTGATGATGGCATCAATTGATGGTAAAGGAAAGTTATATTTGGGAAAAGGTAGATTAAGATTATGAAAGGCTATATCAATGTGAGTAACCATGGTGATTTTTTTGTGTACATGAATAATTTTATAAACTTATTTATAATAATATATAAGTTTGATGAATTTAACATTTAAGAGTTTGATGATATCTTTGTGACATAGGGTATAAATTTCAGGAGGGAATTTACATTAATTTTTATGTCTTGGTTTCATGTTAGGATAAGTGGTGACATTGTGGACCATAATAATAGGGTAAATGCCAGGAATTTATTAATATTAACATGTAAAATATTCATGACATTTATCAAAGAATAAATTGAAATTATCATATTCTATAGGACAAATATCTTTGGACACAAGAATGAGTCAAGGAATAGTATTAGTTTTGTAATTAATTGCTACTATTCATTCAATAAGAATAGTGTATAGAAGTGAAATAAGATAGATATATAGCTTATTCTACTCAATAATATCTAAGCTCAAATAAGGTGATCAACTGACTATTCTCTTAGTAATACTTTATTATATCATGGTAATGACCAATAATGGATCCACTAAACCTACATTAATGTATCTCTTATCACATAATGACAAAGGAGAGGTTTCCAAGGCCTATAGTCAAATGACATTTTGTGATAACCCTAGATAGGTCTTATAATTATAGTAATAGTAAGCAAGCTAATCTACTAAATATAAATGAAAGCTAATCTAGTAAATGAGTATGCAAGCTAATCTAGTTCTCACCAAAGGTTATGACACAAATGGGTAAGATAACCAACATGCAAAGAAAAGTATATATAATTTAACATATAAATTATCTAAGCATAGAGAGATATAATTAAATTTATTAGCTCTACAAAATCTGCTTATTGAAATATGAAGGGCTAGGAATATGTTTACTTTATTGAAGTGAACCTACCATGCCTTATTATCTCCCTTGGCCAATAGTACTTTTCAAGAGGTTTCCATGGATTATAAGGATGAAAAGGATATATCATATCTAGGCTAAAAGACTTCTCTTATGCATCAAAGACCTCCACAAGACAAGTGTTACTTATCTAAGGAAAAAACTCAAGCAATGAAACTTCTTATTGATTGGAAAAATGAATTTATGAGTAGTAATGATATGAAATTGAATGCTCCTCTATTTAGAAATGAAGTTGAGGGCATATTAATATCCAAGTATTGGTTGTTTTCTGGAGGGTTTAGGGTCAATCCTTGGCTATAAATACCCCCTCAAATTCATTTATAAATAGAGGATCATTCAATTATGCATCATTACTACTTAAAAATCTACTTATCCAATCAATACAAGGTTTTAGTTCTTAGATTTTTTCCTTAGAGAAGTAGCACTTATCTTGTGGAGGTATTGGATGCATAGACTGAGTATTGTAGCCTAGATCTGATATATCATTGTAATATTTACAAGCCACAACAAACTCTTACAAAACACCATTGGCCAAGGGAGAGATTGAATCATGACAAGTTCACTTCAACAAAGTAAGTATGTTTTTAGCCCTTCATATTTCAATAAGTAAATGTTGTAGATCTAATAAATTGAATTGTATATCTCTTTAATTAGATCATTTATATGTTATATTATATATAATTATATTTACATGTTTATTATCTTTCCCATTTATGCCACAAACATTGGTGAGCATAATATTAACTTGCATATTCATTTACTAGATTAACTTACATGTTTATTTAGTATATTAACTTTCTTCTTCTTCTTATTATTATAATCATAAGAGCTATCTAGGGTTATCACAAAATTGCATTTGACTAGAGGCCTTGGAAAACTCTCCTTTTCCATTATGTGATAAGAGATCCCTTAATGTAGGTTTAGTGGACCCATTATTGGTCATGACCTTGATATAAAAAAATATTGTTAAGTGGATAATTAGTTGATTACCTTATATGATCTTGGATATTACTAAGTAAAATAAGTTATAGATCTATCTCATTTCACTTGTATTCCTTCTAGTGAAACCAAAATAGATCTAACCCTCGCATACTTTTAATTTTTTATTTATAGTCAACAAGATCAAACCTATCAACTTAGTTTAAAATTTTATGCTCAAGTTTTTAAACTTTGTTGAGCTTATAGACCTAGTTTGACATTCTATTTATAGGTTTTCAAATTTTATCGAACATGTTGACCTAGTTTATCACTCTATTTATAGTTTTTTCAACTTTATCGAGCCTATCGACCTAGTTCAACTCTCTATGTGCAGGTTTTTAACTAGGTTGAGATGGTCAAATTAGTTCTATTTTTTGTGCATAATTTTTCAACATTCTAATAGAAAACTACTAAATTAACCAGGTCAATCTTTCTACATCTTCCAAGTTCACTTTTATCGACATATTAATTTAATTTTGTGATTTATATAAATTTTTCATTTATGTTTTTAAATAAAATCAATCAATACTTCAAATTTATATTCTATTTTTGTTAGTATTTTAGATTTGTTAAAATTATAAACACAATCAACTAGGTTGAGTTGGTTGACCTTGTTTGTTTTGTATTTTTATAAAATTTAAATAGGTCGAGCTGGTTGACATAGTTTTTCTATCCCTTTTTTTAGATTGCTAATTTTCTTCCCAAAATTAAATTAGATTGACCTCTATGACTCCATAGGATTTTCCTCCCCAGTATAATTTCATCTTTCTAATTTTTTTCCTAAAATAAACTAGATTGACCTAGTCAACTCTATAGGTTCTGGATGACATACTTTAGTAGGTGGCCAATATAGTTTAGTAGGTGGCCAACCTAGTTTGTTTTGCCTATAATTTTAGACATAGTTTAATATTTTTTTGACTTAGTTTAGTAGGTGGATGACCTAGTTCAATAACATACTAAATTCATAATTATGTCTTATTTTAATATTTGAATTAGTCAATAACATAACATAATCAAGGATTTAGATCAAAACCTCACTTATATCATCACTTCATATGAAACTATCAAATTCCTTTCTTAATGCCTTTGTAATCCCAAGATAATTACTACATCATGTAATATAATTGAGGTTACCCACCTTAGTCCTCCTCCTAATACTAATGTTTGGAATAATCCACCCAAAAATCCCTCCCCTACTACCAATATAGGGAATGCTCCTCCTACCAACACTAAAATTCTTAACACTATTAATATTAATCCTCTAATTAATTCAACTTAAATTCTTGCTCAAATTATTTAACAAATGAATGTTATGCAAACAACTAATAATTCTCAAATGATAAAAATTCAATCTCATATCTTAAAAATGACTAATAAACCACCTCAAGTCATCATGACTCAACCAAATCAGAATATTTCTCCTACTCTTAGAGATACTAATGAGAATATCATCCCTCAACCCTCTTTGTATTACAAAAATCTTCAACATCTTCAAAATAAACCTTTATCTACATTAATTGTATCCATAGATATTAGAAACATTTCTCCAACTATACATATGATAGAACTAAGGACCCTGATATATTTATTAAATATTTTGATAATATCTATAAGGGTGGGTTAAAAATAACACCTTTAATACCACTAAACTCCTAGCCAAAACCTTTGTTTGAGATGCACTTGAATGGTATAATCAACTTCCAAGACATTCCATTATACAACTAGAGGATTTAGTCCATGATTTATTGAAGGAAATCTAACATAATGACCTTCTTAAAAATTATCTTAGCCATTTCATCAATGCCAAGTAAATTTATAATGAATCTACTCATACTTTCATCAAATGCTAGAAGTATATAGCTCACAAATTGGACCATAATCTGAATGATGATAATATTTTAAAAATATTTGTGACTACTCTTAAAGCTTATCTTTAATATAAAAATCATATGTTTTCCCATAAAAATTTAAAATAATCCCTAGACTAATAAAAAATGAAAGAATTTCTTATGATTCAATTTGAATTACCTCAAGTAACTACTAAGGAATACTTTCAATCATTTTATCATAACATTGATTCAACTAAGCCTCCCCAACCTCAAAAATGAGAATCCCATTAAATAAATTTTAACCCAACCCACCTTCCCTTGAGTTTAGAAGAACTTGAGAATAAACTGCCATCTTCTAAAACCATGAGCTTTGATCTTTCCAAATCTCCTCTAAAATGGTACAATCCTAATAAGTTTTATTGGTGGCATGCTACTATAGGTCATTCTCATGATACTTGTCATGCTATTCATCGATTTATTCTTTCTTCCTTATTTGGTCCACATTTTAATATTGATACTCTTACACAATAATATTATCAAGACTATCTTCAAGCCTCACAAGCCCAATCTAAATAATCATAATCACATTAAGATCACCTACCTAATGATCAACAAAAAATATTCCATACCTCCACCTCATCCACTAACGTTATCTAAAACATAGTTGATCCTTATTCCTACAATAATAAGGAAAAGATAAATAATATGAATAACTTCAAATGGGTAGTTACATCTTTCAAACATTAACGTCTTAGGTCACACCAACCCAAAGAGCACCTAGTTTAAATACCCACTCCAAAGCACATCATACATGGTCCTCCTTTCACTTAAAAACCTATTCATACCTCTCCTATATGTCCTATTACAATTTAAACATACTCAAAATCCATCATCTCAACACATTTACCTATCTCCAACTCCATCAAAAAACTAAATGTGGTTCATTCTAACTATTCACTCACACCTCACTTCATTTCACGTGTTAGGGCTTCTTAAAATTCCCATCCACATGTCACTTCAGACTTTGGGGCATCTTGTGATGCCTATCCATACATAAAATTACCATTTGTGGAATAATATGATGCCTAATATTATTATACATTTCATAATAACAAAAATAATCAACTTAAAGAAACCTTCTGAGACACATAGACTTGTATTTCACATGTTAATATTTCATATAGATGTTATCATATATCTTTTTTATTATTTTTGTCTTGTGTTTATTTATTATTATGTATTTTATTTTCATTTATTTCACTTTACTTACACCATTGTTTCCTTTGGCCACTTTGGTTTTATTCCACATTATATTTGGCCTTTATTTCTTTTGTGGTTATTAAGCATCACTTTAATTCTTTATGCATTTATTTACCTTAGTCTCTTTATGATTTTTTGTCCTCATTTACTTTCCTCCTTTTTTGGGATGATAATTCAACTTCCCCATATTTTTTGATGACCACTAATTTCATTGGTGCTTGTGTTAGATACCTTATAGGTTAGTATGGATTTCTTAGTGACATGACTTTCATAACATAGTCTCATCCCTTTTATAGCACTATTTTACCTCATTATGATCAACTATGATCATGTTCATCATTGTATCACCTATTACATGGATGGATCTCATGATCCCCATATTTATTATTTTTCCCTTTCATTTAAGGCACACATAGGTCAATTTTGAGATTACACACTTACTTATGGGCAAGTTTAGGAGTCTTTAGACACCTTGGTCTTTAAGTCCTTTTCTCTAGTGACCAAGTGTAAGCTCTCTTATATTTGTCACATACTTCACTCATGATTGGTTAACTAAATATGTATGGAGGAGGAATATAATTTTTTTAAATATTTAAAACCCAAATCATAAAGGCAATAAAAATCAATGATTAAAAGGAAAATACAATCTTAAAAGTTAGATCACAAAAAAATACATGATCTATATTTGGCATATCTCATGTTTTAGTTAAATTTAAAAATCCATAGATGGCTTCATGATAGATTAGAGGTCCATTGGGGTGTGGTAAGCTAGTAAACTAGGGTAGGAGGTATCATTATAGAATTTATTATATAGTGCCACATACTTTCTCATGCTAAGTACCTAACCTTCATAGTAGTCTGACGACTATGTAAGGGGTCCTGAGGAATGGGGAAAAAATTATGAGAAGGTATATCCATTTTAATTTGAATTCATATAGAATTCATGGAATGATCTATGTAATTCACTTTTTATTCTAAACTTTGTGTTCATTAGTCAAAGTATCCTAAGTCATTATTGTTGATAGTTTCTAGCCTTGATCACTTGCCTAATGTGTCTCATTATTGCTAAGGATGTTCACATCATCCATGTGGTGCCTCACATTCCCTTAATTGCATCATATTTTCTTGATATTCCCCTTGATGGGTATTTATTTTAGATGATCACATTCTTGATAACATCTACCTACTTACACCTCTTAGTTTATAGTTTGTGAGTTGCACTGTAATACCTTGGATAGGACCAAGTTTTCCTCATAAACATCCCTTCACATTTTATCATCACATCATCTCATTATCATACTAGTCATGTCATTAGGTGGTTGTTATTTATTACATCATATCTTAGAACAAATACTAAGTTTGAGTTGTCATATTTTAGGGCTTTTGATTTTCAACTATCCATCATGTTCTTGTTTGATTTTTGAAGACTTCACTAATCTTACATAGGAAATTTTACATGCTTAAATGTTTTTATTTATGTATGACTTGAAATTATCATTTTACACTTAGATTTACATTATCATTTTCAGTCATTTGTGCTTTATTTATGTTTGATTCAACATGATTATATTACATAGGGTTACTTTTCACTTTCTTGTGTATCTTTATTAGTGTTTGATTTTTTTGATATTTTATTTACTTACAATGTTTTACATGATTCCAAACATGATTTAGTATGTTCTACATTCCTTTTTTTCATTCATGTTTTACATGCTTCTCAACATGATTTAGTGTTCCCTACAATATTTTTTCATAATTTTATCATTTATATGCTTGATATTATAGTTCTAATCCAAACTTAAAAACACTAGCTTTCCAATTTTTCTATATAATTTAATCAATTTTGAGTGTTATTCATTGTTACTTTGTCCATCCTACGTATACACACATTACTTCTATTATTTGTTTTATATCCCTAGGGTTTACCAAATGTAGGTATTGATCTCTCCATGGTTAAGGCTATGATATTTTCATGCAGTCATTTGTTGGAAAGGTAAGTCTCTAGGTATCTATATATTACTTTCAATTACTTTCATCATTACTTTTAGTATTTTATTTTTAGTTAGCTTAGTTACATGTGTTGCTATGTTCTTTCTTGAAGCACAATCCCATGTTACACTCACATGACATGTAATGAATTTTGAGTGGGGATATGTATACACACAATAATTTTAAATTTATCACTTACTAACACTTTATATCTTACAAAAAACTATTGAGTTTTCATCTTCTTGAGTGCATACATTAAAGGGTACACCCAAAAATAGGTTGGTAGACCATTAGTGCTTTGAAAGATTGTTATGGATTTGTGTCATTCCTAATATTAGTCCAAAATAATTATTTATAATGTATATACATTTAACTCATATGATGTCTCCATAAAATCTTGAAATCTTGAAATATGGCTAAGTCTAAAATCTTAAAATCATGAAATATGGCCAAGTCTAAAATCCAGTAGGACCTTCCAAAATCTAGAATTTACATTGTAGGTCCTAAAGGTTTGAAACCACTCTCAAGCATATTGAAAGTATAAATATAATAATAAAATCAAAGTATAATAAACTGTATGTCCATGTCTAAATGTCAAATTATCTTTAAATGTTTATTTTATATTTATGCTACCTCTTTTAGCTTATTTTCCTACTATGTTGACCAAGTCAACTCTATCATTCATCTCATACTTTTATGCCAACCAGGCCAAATACAACATTCATAATATGTTATCAAAGTCTATAAAATATGATGTAGTCAACCAGGTTGATCCATTTAGGAATTCAATGCATGTTACAAAACTCTATTAACCCAAGCTGATGTAGTTTAAGGCCTAACACCTTTATTTCCTACCTAACAAAGTTGACCCATTTGAGCTTGTCAAATTAATTTCAAGGAGGGTTTAGGATCAATAATTATATACAAAAAACCCATAAAATTAATTTATAAATATAGGATTATTAAATTTTTCATCATTACCACTTGTAAATGTATTTATACAATCAATAGAAGGTTTTATTACTTAGGTTTTTGCCTTAGAGAGTATAACTTGTCTTGTGGAGGTCTTGGATGCATAAGATAATCATTTTATCCTAAAGCTTATATAAACTTGTAATCCTTACAATACACAACATCTTGTAAAGCACCATTGGCCATGGGAGAGATTGAGGCATGATGGGTTCACTTCAATAAAGTAAGTATATTCCTATCCATTCATAGTTTGATAAGTAGATGTTGTAGAGATAATATATTGAATTGTATCTCTCATTGCTTAGATAATTTATATGTTATATTAGATAGAATTGTCTTTGCATGTTTATCATCTTCCCCATTTATGCCACAAGCTTTGGTGAGCACTAAATTTTCTTGCATATTCATTTACTAGATTAACTTGCATGTTTATTAAGTAGATTAGCTTACTCATTATTAAAATAATAAGACCTATCTAGGGTTATCATAAAATGGAATTTGACTAGAGGCCTTGGAAAAATCTTCCTTTTCAATTTGTGATAATATATCCCTTAGTGTAGGTTTGGTAGATCCATTATTGGTCATGATCCTGTTATAAAAAAATATTACTAAGCAGATATTTAGTTGATTACCTTCTTTAAACTTGAATATTATTGAGTAACATAAGTTATAGATATATCTTATTTAAATTTCATACACATAGTGTTTCTATATTGCAAATGATATGGATAAGGAGGGAGTAAATAAATAGTATGTGTGTTAAGGTCGATATTAGTAATAAAGTTATCAAAATAAGGAGTATTTTTTCTTGAAATGACTTAGTTTATAATATTGGCATGGGAGTTAAGGCTCATGAACATGGAGTAGATATAACATGGATTAGTAATTAGGAAGTGTAGGTAAAGGTCCATAATAATCAACATATACTTCAAGATCCAAAATTTAGTTGCCTTGAATAACAAATTCAGAATGTGTTTTTTAGATGGTGGTAGCTTCTACATCCAAGGTAATTTTAGGAGTAGGGGTACAAGATTGTTCAATATAATCTAGTAGCAAGATATGGGATAAGTAATATCATTAATGGTGATTAGATTATAGATAAGATCCATAGAAGTGGGTTCTCTAAGAGGATCATTTGAAGATGATGGATGTTGGTCAACTAGATTTCTTTGCTTAGTGAAATTAGGCATTATGGGTTGGATTAGGTCATATTGGTTAATTTATTGGACATTTAGGGAGTGTATATCAATTATGAATTGATATTTAGGACATATCCTTCTAGTGTTGATTCACTATCAAAATATATGTTATTGACATGGACATTGTGATTGAAGGCATATATTTAAACTAATGTATTTTTTTAATATAATACATCTATATATCATGCTTGAGCTTGTGTCATAAGGTAGATATCATCATAGGATGGAGATATGACATATTTATATGTTTTAGTTAGAAAATTAGTAGTGGAGAGACCCATATTAATAAAAATTCAAGAAGACATGGCTAAGGGATATTGAAAAAATTTGGCCACCCCATATTTATTGCAAGTAAATAATATTTTGTGTAAGAGGGTTTACATGCATTACACAGGGGAGGGTTTTCAATGGAATCATTTATTAGAGGAGTGGTTTGATATCTTAGATAAATATAAGGGTATAATATAGGGAAGTAATTGAGTGGTATTGAAAATGTTTTGTAGTTCATTAGGTTCATCATCATCTAAATCTATGAGAGTTATATGTAGATCTAAATGCATATTGACAAATGCAGGAAGAGGAAGATTATTAATGTGGGTGATAGTGAGAATATGATATTGATATTTAGTATTTTAAAGTTGGATAATCTAAGGATTAAGATCAACCTCATGTTTTTAATGCTTCCCATTATGTATGAATTTGATTTATTGGCTACCATAAAAAATGATAGCTCACATACAATGAGTCTAATGGTAAGATAAGGGAAGATCAAGGACCATGGGTTTGTTGTGAATTATATTAAGTCCAATGGTAAGAGGGGTCCAAATGTAGCCAAGTGTTTTTTGATTAGTTTTGTTAAATCCATGACACTGGGTCAGTTTTTTTTGATAATTTATTTAGAATATCTATTTTTTTAAATTAACCAAAGGGAGGTAAAATTAATACCTAATCCTTCATCAACAAAGATTTTTATGATTTGAATGTTATTAATACCAATTTTCATTAAGAGAGGTGGATCATCAACTCAGAATAGAATTTCATTAGTTATCATATCTTCTTAATGAAATTATATGGAGGGTTTAGTAGTAGATTTTTTTTCAATATCATGCACTTATATAGGTTGATGAGTAACGAGAGGTAGTTAATATTAATTAGATGAAGGCTCTTCTATGTCTTGTAATTATTGCATAAGGAACTTGAAATGATAGGGATAAGTTCTTACTAATTCCATGGGAAGAATTTTTTAAGGCATATAATTAAGTTCATATAAGAAATCCTTGTGAGGTTTAGAGTGAGTATGAGATTTTGGTTAATTAGGAAAATTAATTTATGAAAGTATCTTAGGGTCTGTTGGTGAAGGTGGATCATCAATAGTGGATGGTTCAGAAGATACAAGCTGAGAATTAGTAGTATCTTTAAGTAATTGATCATCATTTGATGACTTTTTAGGTTTTGTGATAGGATCTTTATGATTAGTTTTATGTTAATGGTTTAATTTATCTATGTTCTCATATTGAGAATCAATATAAGATTAATCATAGTCATTATTAATGGCACAAACATATTCATTAGAGTGTTGTGTAGTGGAATCTAAGGGAGAATATTTTTCAAATTTTGAATTTATATATTTGGCAAAATTTCACTATTGAGAATCTTTAATGTATTTAGGATATCATATTCTAATCATAACATCATGTTAAAATTCCTCACCTAACATGAAATATACCAAAATTTTTATAAGCCCATGACATGTTTCATAAGAATGACCAATGTCAGTGTGAAACCAAAAAAAATTATTTGGATCATACCATGATAAGGGAGTAATATTATTATAGATGAAAGGTTTAGATGGAGATAAAAGCTTCTTCATTTCAGACACTATCAAGGGTGGGTGGTAGGTAGGTTGAGTGTTAGATTGTCTACTCCATTTTTAGTTGGAGGGGGTTTAGATTGAAAATTTGTGATAGTGATTTAATTAGTTGAAGTTTGGAAAAATTATTTGAGTAAATTATGATATGGTTCATTGGTTCATAAGGAAATCTTGTCATTTAACTTGATCAAGAGCCTCTTCTAATGTTTGAGGAGAAAATATTATAAACTTTTATTGAAAAGAAGGTTTTAAGGCAGTAATAAATAGTTTAAAGATATTGTCATCACTCATGTTATGATCTACTTTATGATCTAATGATTTTATTTTTTGATAAAAGTATGTGAAAATTTAGTAGGTGATTTATTAGCATTGATAAAATGATTAAGACAATTTTTAAGAAGGTCATTTTTTTGAAATTATTTTAATAAAACATTGATGAGATTCTCTAGTATCCATATAGAATGTTTTGGAAATTGATTATAACATTCTAAATCATCTCTTGTAAGAGTTTTGACAAAATGTTTAGTGGTAAAAAATGTGTTGGTTTGAACCCAATCCTTATAAAGATTACCAAATGATTTGAGGAAGATAGTAGGGTTTTTAGTTTCATCATACTTAATGGTTGGAAATATATTTACAATATATATGGATAAAATGAATGGTGATAGAGGTTCATTTTGAATATGTTGAAGCATTTTGTTGTGCATTATGGGTTGAGGGATGATATTCCCATTGGAATCTCTAAGAGGTAGAAGAAAAAAGATTTGATTATTTTGAGGCATGATGATAAGGGATTGACTTACCATTTGTAGAATATATTTTTGCATTTAGAGAATTTTAGTTTTGTTTGATGTTTCCATAAGATTTATTTGTTGAACCATTTGAGTAAGAATTTGAATTATATTTATAGGTGTATTTTGATATATAACTTTGGATGGTGGAATGTTGGCGTTGGTTTGAGGGGTTTACAAATGATTAATGAGAGGAGTGTTTCCTATGGTAGGGTTTACTATATAAGGATTCCCTATGTTGGTATCAATTACTGTGATGATAAAATAAAGGAATTTAGAGATATGACTATTTAAGTTGGGATTATCTAGATCATTATTTTGAGTGATATGGACCATGTTGTAATCCATTGACCTATATGATGGACATGATTAGTTATGTCATGAGGGGATATATTCTTGGGTAGATAAGGTAGGAAGAGAAAAAGAACCCATATACACTCAAAATGGGATGAGGCTATTAGGAATGATTCTAATGGGTGATTTCATGATGTTAATTAGGATGGTAATAAATATAATAGCCTAGAAGGATAAGAGAAGAAAAATATTTCTAAAATAAACTAAGGCATCTAAAATAAATGGGATCAACTAAGTCAATCTAGTAGAGTTCAAAATATTTTATAAAAATAAGATTATATCATCAAGGCATATGGAGTTAGCCAAGCCAATCTAGTGAGATTTGGAAAATTTTGTTAAAAATTAAATTAATTCTACCATGACATACAAAATCAATGAGGCCAATCTAATGTGATCTTAAAAATAAAAATATGGATATCCTACAAATTCGAGTTAGTTGGCTTAGTTATAAATGCATGAAATTAAAAAAAATTAGACAACCTACTAAGTCAAGTTAGTGGACTTAGTTTTAAAAGCAAAAATAATAATAAAATGAACAGTCTACTAAGTTGATCTGGTCGACTTAGTTGTATAGGTAAGAAATAATTTGAATAACCTACTAAGTTAAGTTGGTCAAATTAGTTTTACATGTATGAGAACACATCATTATATAAAATTATGTTGGTTGATTTAGTTGACTCTAGAAAAAAATAGTAGTAATTTTAACTATGTAATTTGTAATGCATCAGTAAAGTAGACATAATAGTAAACTATCTACCATACAACATAAAATTGTATTAATGTCTATTAACACAATATTTAATAGAAAAGAGAATGACAAGAAACAATTTTTTTTTAAAAATTTTGTAACAACTGATGCTAATTAATTATTAAAAAAAAAAGATCAAGAAACTATACTAAAAAGTTTTGATTGTTTTATAGGTTTTCAAAGATACTTATTTATCTATTGGATAGAGATGGCCCAATGTTTCATAGCATTGACTATGGAGGAAGTATCATTTACATATCCCAATAAACCTAGTTTCAAGAGTAAGCTTAAAGTAACTTCTCAATGCTAAATGCTAACTGATGCACCATAAGATAAAATAGATGGTTGGATTCCTAAGGTTCAATTTAAAGGGAAATCCTAAGAATTTCTAAAATATCATGAGGTATATGAAAAATAATGATTGTGTTTAGATCTGTACTATGGCTATGAGTATTAGGGTAAGCCCCTCATGCCATAATATTTATAAATGATATATAAAGACTGTAAATAGAGAATCACGTATCTTTTCACCACCTAAGCTAAATAGTTTTAAAAACTACTAGTATACAATTTTTATGGAAATAAAGATAAAGTGAAAAATGAAGATGAAAAGTAATTGTCAAAAAATAATTTTAATTTTTAGAAAATAAATAATCGAGAAACTAACATTATATAAATAAAATGTGAGATTAATGATTAATAAATGAATTTAAATTACTTTTTTTATGATGAATTTAAAACATAGAGAGCAAGATAGGCCAAGCCAATCTAGTTGAAAGATAAAATAAAACATAGTCGGGCAAGCCAATCTAATCTATTGTGAAAACAAGCCAAAGAAACATAGTTAGCTAGGTTGACTTAGTTTGTTTAGAAAAAAAGATATACATTGAACTAATTTGACTAAGTGGACTTAGTTTAATTGTGTGATACAATTTTACAAAACTCAAAAGCTAGTAAAGATGATCTAAAAATTAAAAAAGTTTGATTAATTTTGCTGAAAGATGAAAATGATAAACTGATAAAGAATTAAAAGTATGAAGCTTGTTTAGAGTGAACTAATAAATATAATTAGATTGAGTAGGTAAACTTAGTAGGTGGATTGAAAATAGTAAAAATCTAATTACTAACTATATTTTTCATAACTTATTGAGTCATGTAGAGGAAAAAAAATGAAAAACATAGAGTTTAAACATGAATGACCATGTCAATTTAGTTTGTTAGAAATCAAAAAAATGAAAGTGGTAAAATAAAACTACATTTCTTAGACCTATCTAGTTTGTTAAAAGCTAAAAATTAAAAATTGTTAAACTAGATTAGATTGGTTAGCCCAATGTACTTGACTATAAGTGAGAAATCTATAATATAGTAAAGGCTACTAAGTCAACTGATGAAACTCAGTTTGGAAATTAAAACTTACAATCCAAAGGAAAAAAATAAATCAGCTAGCCCCAATATAGTTGACTACAAAATGACAACCTATAAATAGAGAAAAACTATATTGACCAACCTAATCTAGTTAACTATGAATCCTAAATTTATAGAAAGATGTTAAGACTAGATTGACTAGCTGGATCTAATTGATTGTAAGTGAAAACTTAAAAAGATGTAAGGGTTAGATTTATGTCAAGTTCATTATAATTTATGTCATAAATTCAGATAGATCTACAACTTATTTGAACTAGTAAAATCCTAAATCAAATAACGTAATCCACTAACATCCATTAAGATACATGTTTATATTTGTATCATGACCAAATTGAATCCACTAAACCTACCAAGGGATGTATTACCACACAACACCAAATGAGAGGGTTATAAAGCCTCTAGGAAAATGACATTATGAAATAAACCTAGATAGGTCTAAATACATAAAGTAGAACTAATTTAGTGCTCACCTAAACTTGTGGTAGAAATGGAGATGGTTAAACATAAATAAATAATCAAGGAATCATAGTAGGAAAATGGGCCCCTAGATCACCTAAAATGAAAGATGGAAAACAAATAAAACCTTGTATATATACTAAGTTTAAACATAGAGTTAATCTAAGAAAGGAGTTATACATCCAAAACACATATTATTTATAAAATATCTATCTAAAAAATGAAATAAAAAGAGTTAGGAATATTTACCTTGGGTTAACCTTTCGAGTCTCAATATATTCCTTGGCCAATGGTGCTTTGTAATAAGTTGTTATGGATTATAAAGATCACACTATAAAAATTAGGTCAAGCTACAATACTCCCAATTTTCATCTAAGACTTCCCACAATATAATTAATCATATCTCTAGGTAAACTATAAGAAAAGGTTCCTTCAAATATAGATTTAGTAGAATTGTGAACTATAATGCATAAATGAATAATACTTTGAAAAAAATATAGACATAGAACTAAGTCAACCAAGTGAGATATTAAGACTCAAAAGGTTCACCCTAAGCAATTTACTCTCTATTGGATTGAAATGAGCCTTATATTTATAGTAATGGATAATCCTTAACCGTTAAATATTTTTAGATGATAATATTGACTAACTCAATCTTGTTAGTTTTCAGAAGTTACCATTAGACCTAAAACTAAGTCAACTAGTTTGACTTAGTTCTATAATTTGTGCTTAATCTTTTCTAACAAGATTAACCTAGATGTCTTAGTATTAAAAGGGGGTATTTTATTATCTAAGAGTTATTTAAAAGGATAAATTCTTAGAGAAATGTATGAATGGGGTTCATATAACTTGGGAATTTAGATAAGTAAAATTTTCAATGGGTTTATGTAATGATAAAGTTGACCAATGATCTTGAAAAGTACAAATTGTCTGCCTACCCATTTCATATTGCACCCTTTAAGGTGTGTACTCAGAGAGATATAAAATTGACATGTTCTTATAAGATATAAAGTGCCAATAAATGATAAAGTTTAACAATATTATGTCCATATATAAATGATATCATGAATATAGGGATGAATACAATATATTAGTATATTCTTTCCTTACTTATTTAATGGTTGAAATATAATATTTTAATATTTGTATTATTTTAACTAAATTACCACAAATTAAGTTCTGATAGATATCTAAAAAATACATGTCAGATGGATATAATTATAACCTTGTGCTAACTTCATGTACACATGCATAAAGTCCATAAAGGAGATCTTGAACCAGTGGATGGCTCATACAAGTGTGATTGGATTGACACTTCCCTTCTTATGCTTGATGTTCAAATGAAATTATTTAATACAAATAGATTATTTTCAATGTTGTTCTTGATAAAACTTGTTCTAAGTTTTCAATAATTAAATCCTATTGTGATCTGTGGATCACAATCTCCTTTCACAAAATATAATGGTTCTAATGCTTGCATGTTTGAACAATAACATAAATATCATGATCATAGTTGGGTAGTTTCTTACTGGTGTAGTAAAATATTTTATATGTCAAGAATCTAGGTGACCATATTTAATTAGTAATTCTCCAAATTAAAATATATAATCATATCTTTCAAGATTGAATACCTATTTAAGATCTAGTATCACAAGTACTAGTGCAAAACAAAATCTACATTTTAATTCTTCAAATGATTTCTATTGTTTAGTTTCTGAGATTAAATTTTCTTTAGTGTAACCTTTGGTAACTTGGTTGAGAGGCCAAGTCACATGAGAAAAACTAATTAAAAATTTCTTGTAGAAATTTTATAATCCTTAAACTATGAAGTTTTGTGATATTATTTTCTAGTGTCCATTCTTGGATAAATTTAACATTAGCTAGGTCCATGTGTACTCCTTATGAAACTACTATACATTATAGATATTGTATCTCATGCATAAAAAAGAAAATTTTATCCATGTTTTCATATATATTGAATTTATGTGAAGTGTCAAACACTTTATCTATATGGCTTAGATGTTCATCCCATGTTTTGTTGAATATTAGGATGCTTTCAAGGTAAACTAAAAAAAATGAAGTTGTGAATATCCTAAGAATGCCATTCATCATTCACAAAAATATAAATGGGGCATTTATCTATTTAACCATAATATTTAGGTAATTTTGGATAGGGTTAATAATATAGAAATATCTCAAGTAAAATGGTGATAAAATAATTTACAATATGCTAATTAATTATAAACAAAGATAAATGAATATTCTAAATTATAATAGTGAGATATGATAACTATAGAAAGTAACAAATTCTAAAGATGTTAAATTAGTTTCAATACCAAAGATAAATAATAATTAGCTAATTTTTATGTGTGTAGGTAGATTTTGACTAAAAATAAGTGAAAATTATGTAGGATCATTATTCTATATCAATTGTCAAATTCTATAAATTATACTTATATAGCTGTGGACACTACCATTGGATCTAGACACTACCACAAATGCTAGTGTTTAATTATGATGTAGGTGTCTAATAAGAAATAATGACTAGATTTTGATGTGATAAAATTCAATATTTTGGGTTTTTTTATCACCTTTATGTTGATGTACTTAGATCTTAGATGTAATTTTTTGTTCTTTGCCAATTTATCAAACCCTAGCTCTTCACCCTTATAATTATTTTACTAAAAATGGGTTGGTAGAATCATGGTGTCAAGATGAAATAAAAGACAACTCTATCAATGGGTTCTTCCTACATAGTTAATACTATAATAAGGTCCTCATACGTATGTAGTTTTCCCTTATGTGTGGTAATTTGTGTGCACAAGGGTGAAATATACTATATGAAGATGCATGAAATGAACTAGATTATAATTTAAAAAATATTACTCTTGGGATGATATTTTATTGATTTAGAGATGTAATATAACTACTCCTATGATTGATATAAAAATATGTATGAATATGGTATAATAACTTGGCTATGTAGTTTTATTAAGTTTTTACTTGGTATTTCTATATCAATAATGAGAAGGATTAGAAATGTATTTATACCACAGCATTAGAAAATATATAATGTTAGGGTTTAATAATAAAAATAGGTCAACCCTTAGGTTTTTAATTTTTTTTAATTTGGATGAATTTTGTCAACTAGACACTAGATAAGGATTTGGACACTATCATCGCAGGTAGTGTCCCTTTGTGGATGGCAGTGTCTAAAAGGCTAGAAAATAGGTATGGATCTAAAACTAATAGTGAAAGATGTTTATTAGGTTTTAATATTTATGTGTAGTGTAAGATATTTGGATCATTATAATAATATGTACTATACTAATAGATAAGCATTTATGCATAGTGAGATGGTGAATATGAGCCTTTTGATAGCAAGGAAGTATAGAACTAAAGGTAGAACCCTAATTTATATTTTAAAATATTCAAGACTGAGATGTTATAAATATTTATATTTAATATCTATATTCTCCCCCCACCCCACATGATCCCCATGTTCCTTACCCCTACCTCGTATTTAATCTAGTAATGCATAAGGATGAAATTACTAGTTTAAATGAAAGAAATGTGTATTAGGTGTGTAACACATATTACATTTTCTTGATCCCAATTTAAGTGATTCTATGGTATATACACTATAAAAAATAACATGTTATAGTATAAATAAATTCATATAATTTGAAATTTAAAATAATTGAAAATCTTGAAAATAAAGAGAGCAAGGAAGGAGTGCACCTATGTGTCAATGCAACCATGTTACCTCTTGATGATTTGTCTTGGTAAAGATGATTCTTTATGAAGAATGGATATAGAAAAAGTTCAAACTTAAAACTTGAATATTTGAATAGGGATATTTGAATGTATTATTCCCCCAAATCTGGCACAAGGATGAGTTATGACATGGCCATTAAGATCATTATATCTCAATCATACAAATTAAGTGTGAATTTATAGTATAGTGAGAGTGAGTGATTTAATAGGATCATTCTATAAATATGGTGAGATTAGATAATTTAATCACTTAAATCTATAATTTTTTGAGGTTGAATGGTTTAATCACTTCAACATAAAAATTAAACCAAATTATTTAGTAGAAAAGGATCGATATTAACAATACACCTTAGTGTAATAAATGTATCCTGAGAAGTATTATAATAGGTATTTTTTTAAATTTGTGGTGAAATATCATGATGTATACACATATAATATGTTTGATTTTTAGTATGTATTACAAATATAAAAAATTATGTTTTAAATCTAAGCAAAATCAATGCAATGTATATGATTTTGACCCAAATGTATATCTAAATCATGAAACTCAACTAGATATTATGCAAGTATGGAGGCCATGTCTTTATAACATGCCCCCAATAAAATTTGGAGATACTAAGTGTATAGGTTTGGAGGTCCTACCTTTGTGACATTTACTTACTAAGATATGAAAATTTTGAAAATGTGTAAGTGTGGAGGTCATGTCCTTATGACATACCCCCACTGAAATCTAGAAGCTGTGAAAAATGTGGAGGTCATGATTCTATGACATGCCCCCATTTTGAGGTGAGCAAAGTAGAATATAGTAGGTAAATTACCTCAATATAAGGTAGTTTTATAATATGTGTATGAATAATGTATCATATAGGGATAACATGTCAAAGTAGATATATCAATGAAAGTCACAGTATGTGATCACATCAAGTCCTAAGATGCATGTTATAGATCATAGAAATGTCTAGAGAGTAACAATACAAAATTAGTAAACAATCAATCATACACACAAGAACACTTAATTTTATGTAAAATAAGGGTCCAAGGAGGCCTCATACAAGGGGCATGTTCAAATGTCACACAATCAAAAGGAATGACATATTAAAATGTCTAATCCACATAAAATGGCATATTTAAATTTATAGTCAACACGTAATGGCACATGGGACAAAATTAAAGGAAAATATTTAAATGTTCCACAAGAAAGTCAATATAAAGTAATGGAATATACTCAATGAAGTGAAAAATAGATGAACCATAAGAAGCTAACATAAACATATCACACTAGCCTTTGCATTTATCTATTATAAAAAAATGTTATGTATCATAACATATGAAGTATACTATGAAAAGTATGAGAATGGATATAGAAACATGTAAGCATTATTATATAATCTCAAACATGATAATGTATAAATGATAATAAATGGATCTAACATGTATCAATCATGATCAAAGAAGTAAATGACCCTAAATGTAATATATGATGTAGGTAAAGGTCCAACATCTATAAGTGCATATATCATGTGGCTAGGTATGCATGTATCACACTCAAATATGTGTGAAACATATGTTCATACATAAATGAAATGATATAAACAAAAAACATAGATTCCAAGGAGATAATAAGCATGGAAATGCTAAATATGTTTGTATTTTTCTATTATTTGGATGCTTTTGTATTTTATTGAATTTTTTTTGGAGTGTTTTTAAAATTTAAACAAGCTATCCAATGATCTGAAAATAAGAATGATAATCTATGAGTAGTGGTAAATGAATAATTTTTTTTGAATGAAATGTGTTATATGTGTGAATAGTAGAATAAAAAAGTGTATCATGTTATTTTGCTAAGTTTGTACTTTGTATGTTTAGTTTGCCTTTATGTATATATGGTTTCATATCTATAGTTTATGAATTCAAATTATATGTACTGGGTCTTGTAGGTATGAATATATTATGTGGTAAGTTATTGAGTGAATTAAAACATAGTTTGTTAAACTGTTCATTTGAAGATTGTTTACCATCTATCGAAGAAGTGAGAGTAAAAGTGTTTTGATATGAGAAAGGTATTATAGTTTCTCCCTTTCTAACCATATTTGGAACTTTATATTTTTTAAGTGTCTTTTATTTTTTTACTTCTTTTATTAGAAATCTTACTTTAAACATTTTATGTACCCATTACTCTTTTTGTAACATTACCTTTTGTAATTGTTCCTTTTCATATTGTATCTTATGTAATTTTTAGTTTTCATATTGATATTTGTGTAAAATTTCTTGCTTTATCTTTGCCTTTTTAATTTTTTTTCTAATTGCACCTTTTATTTTGTTTGTTTTAGGTTTGTAAAATTTTACTATTTTTTCTCTAAATTATCTTTTGGTACCCATACTTGTTCTTTTTTCATTTATGTTTTCGGAGAGTTACCCATAATACAAGTGGATTTATTTGTTGATGTATCTACTATAGGATCACCACTATATTTGATACTTTTTATGTTGTTATTTAATGAAAAAAAATGATTTGTATGATGCATATGCATTAAATGATATGCACAATAGTATTTTGATCTTCTTATAGGATGTAGAGGAGATAGTTGAATCCATTTGATTTGAAGCATTTCTCTTAAGATTAAACTTGGGATCTTATTATCCTTTTTCTCACTTTGTGAATCACTTATTTTAAATATATTTTTTGTAACTTTACATTTGGATATGAAATTTTGTTAGGTATAACATTGCTAGATGAAGATGAAAAAACATGATTAATACTAGCATATTTTTTATTCTATAGGTATGTAATATGATTTTATAATGATGTGAGCCTTAAATTAAAATATTGATTTTGATTTTTTAATGCTTATATTAACTTTATCATAGTGATATTTTAATCATTTAGGGATTCATAATTACAAGCTCTAGGTACTTTAGATTGAATATGCATAACACACAATTTAAAGAAGATGTTATCATAGATTATCATTCAGTAGTGGTAAATGAATAATAAATATTGGTAAGATATGAGTAGTGGTAAATGAATAACATATTAGGACTACTATATGGTTACCTTATTGGTTATTTACCATATAGTAGATTGAGTAGTGGTAAATGGATAACAAATATAACATTCCTAAAACCCATAAACCTCCTCATTTTAAATTATACCATTGATAAATGCTAAATATAAAAATTACCAAATTTGAAAGATGTTAAATTAATTTTAATACCAAAGAGAAATGATACTTAGCTAGGTTTAATGTGCACATTTAGATATGGACTAGAAACAAGTGAAAAATATATAGGATCAATATTCTATATTAGTCATTACATTGTGTAAATTGTAATTTTGTAGCCATATGCACTATTGTAGAATATGGATACTACCATTGACCCTAGTGTATGACTATGATGTAGGTGTCCGGTATAAAATAATGATTAAATATCAATGTGACCAAATTCACTTTTTTGGGTTTTATGTCTCCTTTTTATTGATGTAATTATATTTTGGATATAATTCATTCTTTTCCAATTGATGAAACTCCTTCTTCACCCTTACAATGATTTTGATAAAAATGAGTTAGTGGGCTCATGGTGTTAAGCTGACCCTAAAGACTCCTTTATCAATGGGTGCTACCTACCTAACCAATACTCTAAAGATGGCCTTATACTTATATATTTCTCTCTTATGTGTAGGATACTTTATACACAATGGTGAAATATAATATATTAAGATGTATGCATTGATCTAAATTATAATTTGATAAATATCACTCATAGGATGTGCTTTGAATGCTTCAAAATTTCAATGTGACTACTTTTATGCTTGATATGAAAATATGGATGAATAGTATAGAATAGATTTGTTGTAAAGTTTATTTATAGAGATTTAATAGGTTTTTTATTAGTATTTTTAAATCAATAATGAGAAGGCTTAGACTTGTATTTATACCACACCTTTTGAAATATCTCATGGTAGGGTTAAATAAGACAAATAGGTTTTAAAAAAATCAATTTGGATGACTATTGGAAACTAGACACTAGATAAAGATATGGACACTATCGTCAGGGCTAGTGTCCCTCTATGGACTATAGTGTTCAAAAGGCTAGAAAACAAGTATAGATCTAAAACTAAAAGTGAAAGATTTTTTTTTATCAAGTTTTAGTATTTCTCTATATTTAAAGAGACTTGAATCATCATAATGATATGGATCAAACTAATATATAATAATTTTGGCATAGTAAGATGGTGAATGTGATACTTTTGGTAGTGGGGAGGTCTATAATTGAAGGGTAGATCTATGATTGATATTTGTAAAATGTATAATACTAAGATGCTATAAATATTTAATTTTAGTATATACATGGTCAAATATAAGGGAATGAATAAACATTAAGACAAACCTTATTTTTTCTTGAATGTTTTCTTCCATACATATGAAGGTTCAACATGAACTTGATGATACCTAGAATTAAGATTAATTTTTGTGAAGTATTTTACACCATGGAGATGGTATAACAAGTCATTAATCCTTGAAAGATGATAATTGTTAGTAATTATATATTTTTTATAAATATATAATTGATTCACAACCTACACATACCATCTTTATTTGTTACAATCACAATTGGGCTACTCTAAGATGATGCATTAGGATTTATATATCCTTTATCCACAAGTTACTGGATATGTCACTTATTTTATTCATTCTATAGAAATGATATACATTATAAATAATAATTATGTATGGGTAGTCTAGGGATAAATTCAATAGTGTTATTCATTATATAGTGTGTAGACACTTCCTATAGTGGCTAAAAGACATCCTTATTTTTTTCCAGCTTGTGATTTAACTCTGAGGTTTCTCTTGATACTATTAGATTAATTATAATAAGGATTGGTGAAATAAGGATGCTATTACATTAATATTTTACCATAAAAATCATGAGATTACTACTACATGTGACTACCTTTTTACACTAGTTGACACTAATAAGTGATAGCTAGACTACTTCTAGTATGCAGTATCTCTTATCACCAACGTATATGACAATTTTTTTGGATTGAACTCATAGAATTCATGCCAATGGTAAGGATATGGTTAACAAAGTAAAACATCACATACCTATAATGGAGAAACATCACAATATAGGAACAACATCACAAAGATATATAACTTTAAAAGACTTGATGTTGTACACCAATCGACACTGTGAGTGATGCCATTATCGGATCCTGGATTGAAGCATATAATAGAGTATTGTTGTGGGAGAAGTAGAATTTGAAATTTAAATATATGAAATACTTAAATAAATATAACTTCCATTGTTATAAATGAATTTTATTTGTTGAACATTGATTCACATTTGAAAATGGAACACTATTTCTTCTTCATCTATTTCCATAGGAGTCTCTAGATGTTTGTGGTACCCACCATATGCTAGTTTTAGATTCCTTGATATTCTTACCTATATTAAATTATGTATACTTTTTACCTATATCTTCAATTTGTGTAATTAGAGTCTTATTATCACAACACTCTTCATTGGAATGTTTGTTCTAGTTATGAACTAAACACCACTTGCTAGTCTTGGACTGTTTTCTTTGATACTTTTGATCCAATGCCTAGGAGGAGACCCAATGGAAATATTACTTAAATTGATTTAAAATGGTTATGAATTTGATAAAATTGTGAATGATCTAGGATATGAAGATGTAGTGCATTACATAACAAAGAAATAAATGAAGGCGACGACAACCAAATCTATAACTATATATTTTTTTAATGCTAAGTTCTATAAAAAATATAAGAGATCAAATGTTTGGTGTATATGTACTCCATAAATTTTCCAATTAACCTATATGTAACCAAATAAAAATAAAGTAATTTAAATTAATATACAATCGAATAAGATGAGAATGATCATGCCAAAGGATAGCGTGTAAGGACCAAATAATAGGACTTGGGAAAAGATAATCAAGAATAGGCCAATGGATAAGGTGGAGGAAAAAGACACAAATAAGGCACTCATGGGGGAAACTACCTTCCCTGAGTAATTTATTTATTTTGTTTAATCTATTTTTTCTTCTCCACTAGTTTTCAACTAGCTATTTTTTCTCTTCAATACTGTGTTTATTAGCCCTTAGGGCTTACTTTGTTTTAATTTAATTATATTTAAACTTAGGATACAAGATCATTGTAAAAAATTATTATTTTAACTTATCAAATAAAAAATATATAATAGAGGAAGATGAAGAGTCAATTGAACCATTAAAATAGCTGGTAACAACCACTTCATGAATGATGAATGTTGTGATGTCATTGATTAGTATTATAATTATTTGAGGTGTATTGACAATAGAGGAGTTGCATGGTAACACATAAGTATAACTCAATATTATAAAATGACACCTAGGTGAGTATCATAATTCCAAGATGTTTATGTTATCAAAATGATAGATATGCAATAATAGTAAACTAAAGTAATATTTATGGACCTAGATCCTCATAGATCACACTCATAATTTGATGATCAAATATTTCCATGAATTATAATAATGTTTTTATGCATGATTCAAAATATTACTATTTTTTATATAACAAATGATAAATATACCTCTTTCTTTTTATATTATTAGTTTATTCATTCCTCACCTCAAAAGTGAGGCATACATTTGGATTGTCTTAGATATTTATGCCTTGACAAACAAATAATTCATAATTTGTGTCAGATTATGTGATTCAACTAGGACACATTAGATAGTGAGACATACATGAGGAATATTTGGGGATTTATACAATATTTTGAGAAATAATTGAAATATTATATGACACTATGAGACATATTATATGGGCTAGATTGAGCATATTTTAATAGATTTATAAAACTAAGTATATTTGTAGATAGTTTATGGATTTATGTATCACTTTGAGGTATTGAAGGATAAAATTTTAGATATGAATTCTATTCATTTAAGTAATTTTATATTTATATGTTATATATGATAAGAAATGATGGTGTTGTATAATCATTCTAGATCAAAAATATGTCTACAATGGCTGATTCAAATTTTTAATATACATAGAAACTTGTTTCTTAGTTCCAAAATTTCATATGAACCTATTATTTGGTTCCAAAAAATAGGTATGATGATATTTTGGGTGAGTTTTAGTATTCTATGATTCTCAAATTCTTTCAATTCTCTATCTATAATAGGGGTTGAGGCATTTATAATTATCAACCCATGGTTTTAGTAGTTGCATTTACTTAGGGAATATCACCCCATGACAATTCACAATGAAATCAACTAATGGTACCTTAGTTCATGTATACTCAGGTGTACTTATCCCTAAAATTTTTGATATCAAGTAATTTAATGATCTAGATAACTTTAGATTTTTTATTATGAGTGGACATTGATATATATGTGTTTCCTGGTAAGTTTTGTATGGAACAAGAAATATATTTGGGGCATAATTGTCAACATAAAAATTGGATATAACATGGAAAAAATTTATGTATTTTATAATTTTAATCTAGAGTTTACAATATTAAACTAAAATAGAGGCATTTTTAGACACACAAATTTGGTATTAGATACTTGAAAACATCAATTTTGACATATATTGACATAATTTGACTTGTACATACATATTTCAGTCATGTTTAGACTTTCCCCTATCTATTTACTCATTTATTTCCTTATATAACCCAATTTGTCAATGTACATATATAAGATTATCTTAGTCTGTGCAATAAGACTCCATAATCCTAAGTAGACTATCACCAATTTTTCCTTATCTAAACACTTCTAAAAATAGACATATAGTTGATGTATACCATAAATGTCTTCCTCTATTGGTGCCATCTAAGGATTTCCAACATTTAATTTTAAAATTAAAATGTCTCCCTTAAGTTGCTATAAACAAATTTCATATTTCTATCTTGTGGGAAATATCAAAGAGTCATCTATAGATACAAATCAATCCTAAGGTCATATTCATATTCTAAGTTTGTCACTATTTGGATTTGCTATTGATAAATCCATTTTAATTATCTTAAGACATTATAACAAAATAATATACATCCAAAAACCATGAAATGAGTATCCCTAGAGCCAAGCCTAAATAAAAATTACATTTCAAAGTTTCATGTTGTCAAGTGTCAAAATCTAAGCATTCCACCACATTATAGCATGACCATGATGGTGAACATAGACATGCATTTATGTGGGATAAATTAGTTTGGTTTGAGATACCTTTAGATTATTAGAATGTAAGTAATGCCCAATCACTTAGTAGGGATGGTTTGGATTGTTCAACCCATAATTATAACCCATTTTCCCAATAAAATATTATTAAAAATGAAACTAGGATTTAAATATAAGGAAAATAAAATTAAAGATAATTTCAAAAGATCAAGGGAAAAAAACTCACAAAAATAATCTACTAGTGGAGGTAAAACAATTATAGGTAGTGAATACTGGAAAACCTACATGAATAGTACTAGTAGAGACTGGATAGTACTAATCACTGAAGGGTTATGAAATTCACTAAATTAAGGTCTAAGTTTATAATTTGAATAGTTATATAGATAATGTAGAATACACAAGTAATGAACAACATAAATTAGAAAATTAGCTAAGTGCAATGTCTTCTCTCTTTGCTTGTCGATTCTAAAAATATTATGTTCAATACCAATCTCTATTTTACATTTAGATATATATAATTTATATACTATTTTATATAATATAAATTCCAATAATTTTATCTCATTAAGATCACCTTAATCTAAAAATAGTTAAAAAATTTGTCATGCCATATTTTCCCAATTCCATTGATTTAGTTGATAAGTTTCTCAATTCGATTTACACATTTACTTAATGCACTTTTTAATCCATTATATTATAAAAATGGGATTATATCTCTCTTATTAAAAACTTGTCCAAACAACCCCTCCCAAACATACTTATACATATTACATAGTAATATTGATATATTCCTCACTCAACTCACCCAACTAGATTTATAGAATTTTCTCCACTTATTAACATAATGAAAATGAACATATTAATATAAAACTAGAAACCAAAAAATAATATTGCATTGAAATTTTATATTTTTAATAATTAATTATTTAATGCATCCTTTCATACATCATTTGAAAAATAATTGGATACTCTTCCCAAAAAAATCATTTAGAACATCTCTCTAGTGTGCCATACTCAGGACTTATTTTCTTGTGCATTAATTAGGTTGACTTTACTGGGTGGTATTTTTTCAACTTATGTCATCATATTTCACTTTTTTATGAACTTACATTCTCATATTGAGTTTTATTTATTAACATATTTATTATACCAAATATCCTTGTGTTTCATTCTACTCTATGTACTCTTATTCATTACTTTAAATTTATATATGATTTTATTTGTGTGAATGTCCTTCTTAGGTGTGTATTCCACCTCCTTGGTACCATAAATTTTGAGTTTGTTGTTAATGATATCACCCTTGGTTTTTTCACACCATTTCACACCTTATATCTTGTGTGAATTAGTCTTGACCTCAAAAAAATTCTACACTTGTGGTTATTTCACTTATTCTTTCATTTTTAAAGGTTCCTCAATCGGTTGATTTTTTACACACGTGAACCCTTTTATTAAAATTTTTTGGCCCCATATTTTTCTCATCACTCATATTGTGGCTTCTTATCAATCTAGTTGTCACTAAATATGAACTACCATCCTTTAATTTTGTGCATTTGCATACTATGAATTTAATTGTGTCCCTCACCCAATGGGCACATTCTTGGATATAAGTATCATATACTTATTCAGTTATCCAGCTCAAATATTTATTCTCTCATGGAATCCACATATGCCTTTTTTTTAGAAAAATTGAATAAATATCTCTCTTTCTCATGTAATTATACTCATTCCAACTAGGCCACACTATTTTCATTATTTGTGGGAGTCACAACCCTTAATCCCCCATTCTCAAATATCATATAATGTTGTTCTAAGTGAATATAAGGTTGAATATCTTAACACCATGGTAGACCTAACAATGTGGGTGATATATGAGGTTATAATTCATAAATTTAACTAATGTCATCATGATTTTACTTCATATATTGTGAGGATCCACTAAAAACTTTAGAATCAACTTCAACACATTTATGTGAAACCATAAGTACCAACTCATATTTTGCCATACTGTACAACATGTATATATTTATTAATTCAAATAACATGTTAGTATTATTTTCATAAGAATTAATCAAACAAATTATAAGTTATAAAGTGATTTTTATTATCCCTTTTAATGGTTTAACCATAACTTAATCATACTCATGTGTATTTATGTGTGTATACATCTAAATTATTTCTAGTTAGTATGATATAGAGATATAATTGTGTTTTTGATTGCTTAACATGCCCCATTTTCAACTTAAAAATGGGGATCCTCATTTTTACTAACTGATCTAAATGTTATTACATCTGGTCTAAGGGGCATTTCATGTTTGAGAGTTTGCTTGGGAGTAATATTTTTCATCTTTGTCCATGTGTTATGCCTTGGTTTATTTTATCATATGAGTATCCCATATATATTTAGCCTATATTTTGAGGTAAAATTTAACCTTACTTATACCAAGCTTAGCTTGGCTGAGCCCATATCCCTCAAGCTCAAGTTCCTCAAGCTTGAGTCACCCAAGTCAGGTTCTATCAGAGTCCAAGACAATCATGTCGATTCAATTGCATCCTTCAATCCAAATTTGATACCATAGCTATGCTTATTTATTTAGATCCAAAACATAAGCATTTTGATTCCTAGTGGAACCTTTCAATGTGTCATTATCAAGTCATTTATAGGTTCAAATCTAGTCTATACAATTTATAAGTCCAAGGATTTTATAAAAGTTTCTAAGTATTTTTAATCCCTCAATCCTTGAGAAAGTGCCATGTGGCATAATATTAGTAACCTAGCCTGACAAAAAAATGAACTAAGTCTAAAAGGTTGATAGTTATAAGGCCCTGATAAGCCACCTTGTGGTGGTATCATAGGATCCTAAGACCTCAGGGTGGGCTAATAGTCCCTCAATTTTAGGGACCTAAAAAACCACCACATGGTGACTTCTCAAAAGCTCTAGACCATGAGGACTAAGATGATTAAAGTAGATAGCCAAAAATCCCAACTTGCCATGGTGGTGACACATGACATCATTATGTGTCCTAGATCAAAGGTCCATCTAAATAAGGGACTTACACATGGTACCATAATTATATTAGCCTTAACCTAAGCTTAAATTTTACAACATCTACCTATCATCAAACTATAAATCTTGGGCCTCTAGACCAATCAAAGTGTGCCATGTGGTACTTGATGGGTTTAAAATTGATGATCATCCTTAACATAAAAAGGTCAAAATATCTAAGGAGGATGTTGGTGGATAAAATATTCAATTTATATTGGATAAGTAAACTTCAAAAAGACATTTTACCACCTTAGAACACTTGGGTTCAATTAATTGTATATATATATATATATATATATATATATATATATATATATATATATACTTATAATAAGTATTGTGTTCTAATTAAGAGATGACTGAATGCTAATTTTTATGTCTAAATAGAAAATATATCATTTATTTCTTACATTTGATCAAAGTTGCTTATGACTTCTCTTTTCATGTTCTAGTCACTTTAATGCTTTTGCCTCATCTTTTATTCAATGGGTTTATTATTAAACCTCTAATTTAATCTTTTAGGGCTCATATTTTGATCCCATTCATTGATTTGGAAACATTTCCTCATCGAGGAGTTCAAAGCATTAGCTAAATATGGAAATGTAAGAGTCCAATAAGTTACATAGACATGCTTGTTCATCGAAAGAACTTGAGAACTTAAATTGATGGCTCATCCATCCATAAAATCCATCAATATCCCAAGATGATTGTATGTCAATACTGGGAAGTATGATTAAAATGTATTTGATTTATCACCAACTAAAAGGCCTTAAAATGATAGATTTTAGGTTATTAAATAATTGTATTGATCGAAGAGGCCCCAATATAAATCTAGGGATGACCCATTAATTTAATTAGCCTCTATAAATAAATGCAAAAGGATATGAGGTCATGGTGAAGTAGAAATACCAAGGGAATCCTAGTGATAATTTACCAATAATATTTTAATATGATCTCTATTATCCCCCAAAATTAAATGGAAAGTAGTCATTATGGAAGGAGTGATCATATGGTATATGAATGGTATAAGGACATGTTGGAAGCATAATAAATAAGAGAGGGAGGGTGAATTAATGTATTAAAAATTGCTTTCAATTCCTCCTTAACATTCATGAACCATCACATCAATATATAGATCAAGCAATGCATAAACAATCATCCATACAATCATGAAACAAGATTACACAAGATAACACATCATATATGTGGGAAACCCTCAAGGGGAATAAAACCCATTGATACTTAAAAATGTATTACAATATTATAATCCAAAATATCATAATTTAGTGAAGCATCAAATCCACATGGAATACCAACCCCAACTAACTAAGCACCAACTCAACTAGGCTTTAGCAATCACCAATTTGCAAGGAGGCACAAACCCCCTAGATGACTTAACACAAAATCAGCCACATAATTGTTATGATAACCTTAATAAAATCTTATTTCTCAACTAACTGATGATGACCACCTCTTTAGTGCTTTACCCTCTTCTTCCTTTCAAACTGCCTTCTAGGTTTCTTTACTCAATTAGGTCTCTTCAAGACTGATTAGGTCATATGACCTTGATCCTCATATGCAAAACCTATGTAAAATATTCATAAAAATTTATATAAATTATTAAAATTATCTACAAGACCTTATTCTTCTTACCAATGTACTATTTCATTCACATCTTATCTTTTCACATCAATAGGCCTAAAACTACCTTGTATATATACCATTCCTCTTGATTATATCCTTCTTGGTCAGCCATACATACTTGAACACTTAGATTAAATTTTTAATAGGTATTATAACACATTTAATATATGAATAAATAATTACAATAGGTCATCCACAACTTGAAAGACTAAAACCTCTTTTAGGCCTTAAAGAGATCTAATTCAATTAGGTTGTCATTAGCACATGTTATCCTTTGATCTCCTTGGAACACTTTAAAAATACACACGCAAAAGAAAAATATCATATAAAAATAAAATAGACATATAATAATCTCATATTAAGTCCATGAAACATTTTAGTTCCAACCACCACTTGAAGCACACCATTAGTACTGTTCACAATTAGGCCTGTGAACTTACATAAAGTCTATCATATGAAACTAAAGTATGTACACAATATAGTCATATAAACATGAAAATAAATAATTTTAAAATAAAATACATGACCTTGAAAACATCACTATGTGATTTATACTTCACAACTTAGGGAAAAAAGACTCAAACACTTCTTTGCTAATAGCCCACTCAGAATTGCTAAAACACTCCTAAACCCAGTCATGAATAACTTGATATTCAAAACCTAAAAGAAAAATTATCATGACCCATGATACTTTAAAAAAATAATTTTAAATATATATACCATTATAAAATATAAAAATCATAAGGTCTAATTTCAAATATCAGTCTTGTAGGCCAATCTTTTGACCTTATTGAACATAGTCAAACTATAACTAGACAAGCCATTTTGGATTCAAAATTTCAACATCTTATACTGAATTAAAAAATTTAAAAAAACATGAGAAACATTTTAAAATCACAAAAAAAAAACACAATATGCATTAGATACATCAACTCAGGGCATAAAGCCTCAAATTCATCACTGCAGCTTGCTTACCCAAAACTGCCAGTTTTTCTCAAAGACCAATCATGGTGACTCAGACCTCCAATAATAATAGAAACATATTAAATGAATTATGATAAATTTATATTATATTATGAGGTAATTAAATAATTATTATATATAAATATAATATAGTTATATGGTAATATTGGTCTTGTAGACTAATCTCATAACCTTATATCTCACTATCTCACTGAACCTGATAGGTCAACTTGTGAGAAAATTTTTCACCATAGTCATTGAACTAAAAAATATATACCAAAAATGAACATTTATTACAATTCATGAAAAAAATCTCCATGAAATTGGTTTAATTACTGTTCTATGATAACACATTCCAAATCATCTTCTCACTGTTGCTTGGGTTTTTCACTGTTTCCACCATTAGGCCTATTAGTGACTAGATAACTTGGATGACTATTTTAAAAAAATTAATAAATATAAAAAAACTAGTAAAACACCAATGAAATAAAACATGAGTCTCAATATTCAACCTTCATCAATTTGAAAACTTTGACTTGGTCAACTATGACTGCTACAATAAATCTTTGAGAAATGTGCACTTTCTTGTAGGATCTACTTACACTCCTAATAACTCAATCACACCTAGAGGTGTCTGAGAAATTTGAATACAACCTATAATAGTTTTTATATTCAATTGAGACCATTCTAGGCTATTTTTAACAAGATATTTCACATCAGGTCCTTATTAGAGTTTTGGAGAGGTTTAACACAGGTTTTGGTGTTAACGATTGTTCATAAAGGATTAACCATTAAATCCAAAACCAATTATTTTAGTTATTATACAAGACCCTTAACCATATCTCTTTAATAAATTAGATTTCCATGCAGAGGTTAAACATGCCAATGAACACTTGAAAGTCCTTCTTGGGTTTGAATGCCTTTATTCTGTGTACTCAAGAGACCTTAAAACCACTTTTCATGCCTTTTATTGCAAACCATGACCTAAAATTTTGTGAACATGATTGAAATAACATGTCATACCTCTATCCATTCTCACATATGCAAAATTGTCTTGAAAAATGATCATTACCCCTCATTAGGCCACACTCTCTCTCTTTGCTCTCTAGACCTTGACCTACAAAACACATTAAGACTTGAACCTAACCTTTATGCTTATTTCCATGTGATATCCACCTAAATAATGATTAAATAGTGACATAAATCCTTCATATTCCTTGACAACATATCATGATGCCTCATTAGGCCAAGTAGGGTCTAGAAAAGGTGTAGTTGCAGACTTGATATGTAGGTCCTACCCTTATAGGCTCACCTTGAGATTATTTTGAGTGATCCAATGATTAAAATAAATGATTAATAAACCTCATAAAACCACTCATGCCTATGTGCACTCATATTACCAATCTATCATACTCATACCTTCTCATAAGGTCTCTTCATGTTATGATAAATGACATGACTAGGATTCTTAAGTACTTAAAACATGAAAACTAACCTTGAAATACTTATGAAAGTATCTACACTTATATTTCATGATCATATAATTCAAAATAACCTCTCACAAGTTTTTTCCTACTTACTTCACCAAAATTTACTATGCACACCTTCTCATAGGTTCTAGACTAGGCTTCTTAAGACACCTTGTACTCAAGAACTATTACTCAAATATGCTTACCTTAATGCTATTAAACAATAAACTCATCAGATAACACTATCAAACCACTATAAAAATATTGACATCAACTAATGGAAGAATCATTAGTTGCCTTCAAATTCTATATCAATAGAAGAGACATTTAGGTTACCTTCAAATTCTCTTTTATCACATGGATTTTTTGTCACATCAATCACATAAGCACATAAATAAAAGACCACTCACCATTAATATTCACCAGATGCTATTTGACATCAATTACATCAACCTTGACATCAATGATAACATTTCTCAATAAACTCCCCCTTTGCTATTGATGGAAAAAGATTCTTCAATCTGATCACTCTCATCTCTCCCATACTGGTCAATCCTCCTTCTTGAACTTTCTCCCCCTTTGATATTAATAATAAGGGTCATACATAATGAAAATTTTGTAACCACTCATTCTCCTTCTTTGGAAACTATACTCAGAGACTCTTCTATGCTTATCAATAACTACACTTGGAGCTTATGAACAATCTGAATAACTCCCCCTCAAACCAAGCACACACCATGATTCTAATAATAGAATAGTGTATCCATGAAGATTAATGGATTAAATCCTTTCATAGGCATCTAAAATAACACAAACTCAAGATATTCCTATATCTCCATACTCTCACAAGACTGAATATCCTTCATAATCCTTTTAGGCTTGATTAGTCTCTTTGGTTTGACATCTTCATCATCTATGTGGTCAACACTCTAAGCTGGTAATGAACATTACTAAATTTATTTTACATCTAAAGTATGCTATACCATAACACACAATCCATTTGAGCTTGTAGATTTATCATGACTCACCTTTATAGTATTTGGTTTCCACACATTCATTTGCCTTTTTTCTTTCACACTAAGGACTTCAAACCTCTTGTTTTGATTTGATGGCCTTCTAAATATATTATTAAATAATTTTACAATGTGTCCCACATTATGACAAATGTAGAAAACAACATCATACATAATTCTTGATTGATGATTCCTTTCATAACCCCATGTATATTTATTTTACAGGGTCTTCTACACTCTCTTGCTCTATGACCAAACTAATTACATGCATAACAATAACCATTGAATGAATTAACATACATCATAACATTAGGATATTAGATTGATCTTTTCATGTTGACCTTATTATCTTCATTATAATTTTACTTGACTTGAGCTACTTCTTTTTGGTCTTCTTTGAAACCAAGACCTGTCTTATCACGTTTAGACTTTTGAATACTCAAGATGTTATCAATAACATTAGTACTCTTTTCAAAATTCATAAAGGTCTTTAACTTGATATATGTTTGATCTAACTCATCTTTCAAGTATTCCATTTCATTTCCATACCTGGTGTATCTTTCTCTTTAGATTTTAAGCTAACAATGACTATCTCTAACTATGCTTTAGTCTAATTTATGGTCTCATCATACTCCTTGGATGTATTACTTAGTCTCTCCTTAAACAAACCAATTTCTTCCTGATAATCCTTAACTAATGATCTTAGTTTGTGATTATTTCTTATTTGAAACTTCAAATCCTTTAGAGCACTCACCAATTTTGCCTCAAGGTTTAGTTTATCCTCTTCATCTGATTCTTCATCATCCATAAAGTCTTTTCCTTTTGAGTAACCCTCATTATATATCTATATATCCATGAATAAAGTTTCATTTTTGTCATGTTCATGTTTATTACTATCATCATCACTATCAAATGTGTTTGTGCCACTTACATCATATGAGTTATTATATTCTTTGGTATAGAAGTTTTTCTTGTTCTTGAATGGCCCTTTCCTACCTTCACACTTCTTGAATTATTTATTGTTTTTTTTAGTATTATAGACCTTCTTATCATATACATGATGAAAATCATGTTCTTCATCATGCTATGTCTTATCCTTGTTAGGACACTTATATGCAAAGTGAACAATCTTACCATAATTGAAACATTTTAAAGGCAACTTGCCTGTGTATTTACTAGATCTAAACCTCAATTTCCTAGAAAACATGGCTATCAGTTCATCATCATTAAAATATGAACATACCTCATCCTTGACCTTCTTAGATTTTGACTTCTTCTCAGATTTTAATGTTGATTCCTTCTTGGGATGCCTTCTTTCATTTTTTATCATCTCATAGGTAGTAAAGATGCCATGAAGCCCATCCATCTCTAGCTTGTCCAAATCTTGCATCTCTTATAATGAAAACACCTTAGAATCAAACTTATGAGTTAGTGATGTCAATACTTTTTGAATAACTATAGATTATTTCACTTCTTCTCCTAATCCTCTAATTATATTTATAACTTCATCAACGTTCAACATGTAATATGCAATGGTTTCATCTTCATTCATTTTTAGAATTTCAAACTATCTCTGGTGCGTATGTAACCATCTTCACCTTGGTTTCTCCTTCATAGATAGTCTTAAATTTTTCCCATATCACCTTGGATAACTCACAATGTATCACCTTCATAAACTTTGCCTCTGATATGCCACATAGAATGACATTCATTTCTTTGGAATTGCTCTCTCTTTCCTTCTTTCCCACTGCCTCATTTGGTGGTATAGGAGGTGGAATGTATCCATCCATAAATGACTAAAATATGTCATGGCCCTTTGAAATAATATATGTCCTCATTATGATGATCCAAAAATCATAATTAGTCCCATTGAAAATTGAATCCTTACTAGTAGATAAACCACCTTGAGCTTACAGATGAGCCATCCTCACTTTTAGGATATATTTTAGGCTTAATTTAAAAGACCTACTCTGATACCAAATGTTGGAAGCATAATCACTAAGATGGGGGTTGTCAATGTTTTAAAAATATTTTTCAATTCCTCCTTAACATTCATGAACCATCATATCAATATATAGATCAAGCAATGTATAAGTAATCATCTATACAAGCATGAAACGAGATTACACAAGATAACACGTCATATATGTGGGAAATCCTCAAGGGGAATAAAATTCATTTATCTCTATGAATGAAATATAGTACTATAATTCAAACTATCACAATTTAGTGAAGCACCAAATCCACATGCAGTACTAACCTCAACTAGCTAAGCACCAACTTAGCTAGGCTTTAGTAAGCACCAAACTATAAGGAGGCAACACCCCCTAGATGATTTAGCACAAAATAAATGAATTGATTATTTTTATCACCTTCATAAAAAATTGTTGCTCAACCAACTGATGATGACCACCTCTTCAACTCTTCACCCTTTTCTTCCTTTCAAATTGTCTTTAAGGTCTCTTCACTTAATTAGGTCTCTTCAAGACTGATTAAGTCATATGAACTTGATACTCATATGTAAAACCTCTATCAAATATTTATCATGATTTTTATACATTATTAAAGTGGTATATAAGACCTTCTTCTACTTACCAATGTATAATTTAATTCACATCTTCTCTTTTCAGACCAATAGGCCTAAAACTACCTTGTATATATACCATTACTCTTGCTTATATCCTTCCTGATTAGGGTTAGATCCACCTATATAAACACATCTATTTCATAATTTTTAAGAGAAGAGAAGAAGTAAGGTATATTGAATATATGTTTATCCAGCATTCTACTTGAGGAACAAGCTTAAGGTTTAATTCTTTCTTTGGAGATACAGATCTTGTCTTGTGAAGAAGTATTTTAGATGCATCGATAGAATGTGTAGGCTAGAGATGATTTATCCTTATCTTCTTTACATACCATAAAAACCTCTTGTGAAGAACCTTGTTTGGTTTGTCTTTAAAGGTAAGTATTCTTAACTTTGGTCTTCCTTTATAAGAGTAGATAGATATGCATTTGTACTTATCTTCCATGCATTAGGATTTCATATACATTGACATCAGTATATGTCTCATATGCATGTTTAATTTTTATGTTTACTACCCCCACTTTGTGCCACAAGATTTGGTGAGCACTAGATTATATATTTTTTTACTTGTTATTAGTTTAGTGAATATAAAAACATAGGACCTAGTTAAAGTTATTGCATAGTTTTACTTGACTGGAGGCTTTGGAACCCTCCCTAGTGAATTTATCATGGTAAGAGATCCCTTGGCTAGGTTTAGAAAGTCCATCTTGGTCATGACCCTGAATGTCTAATGTATCAACAATCAAAAGTGTAAGTAGGATTTACCTTTTCTGAGCTAGGATTGATGCATAGATCTGCCACATTTTGCATTATATTCATTCTAATGAATCCGACATGAATCTAACCCTTATAGGTTTTATTTCATGATTTTATTTTTGATCATCTTATTATATATTTTTATATTTTCAGTACTATATCCAACTAGTTTTTATAGTTTTAACTCTCTGTGCACAAGTTGACCACATAATCACATCAAAATGAATCTATTTTATCTATACAGGTCTTCATTAGATACAAGTTACTAGATTGAATAAGTTAACAGAGTACTACTTTTGAGTCTTGATAAGCATCTAGAGTCGAGAAGGTCAAATTTGTCATCTTATTCTCTTTGTTAGCATATAGGTCAACAAACTGGGTCGAACAAGTCAACTTTATCATCTTATTCTTATTTAATACATAAGGTTTTACAGAACTAGGTTGAACCAGTCAACTTGGTTGGTAGAATTTGAAAGTATCATTTAAGGTTATTAAACACAAAATTTGCAATGTTAACCATCTTCAATCCCACCAAGGTTATTATCTTTCCATTTTTTACTATTTTAGTAAGTTATTTAGTTCTATTTTACATAATTTAGAAGCCTTTAAAACTATAAACCTACAACCAACTAAGTTGACCTGATTGACTTAGTTCTATAGTCTATATTCTATCTAAGAGACATAGTTAACGCATTCAAATCTATTCTTAAAGACCTTGCTTCTGTAGAAGAGTAGCAACCCAGTCAAATCTATTCTATAATTTTTACATATAGTTCTATTAAAATTGACTATGCACTATTATTCATCAAGGTATTAACATATATTTTCTAGTAATTAATTCGTACTTCCCTTTCAGTTGCTTGCATGCTTAGAGTAACTCACATGGTCTAAATAGGTGGTTTTTTGAATTACCATTTAGTTACACTATTTTATTATTTACACACACTACAAAATCACATAACATTCAAAATTCATTTAACACCTTTCTTCCCAAGACCTACCTTCTTGGATTTCATCACTAAGAGGGAAACTAACTTGGTTTTATGTTTAAGTATAAATACATGGTTAATGGTATGTATTGGCAAAGCACTTGACACCCTTATCACTACAATATTATGAAGTGAAAGGGTAGGCCCTAATACCAAGCTAGTACCATTGCCAACATAGATCCTTTTCATCCCAAACATACTAAAACCATCCATAAAATACTTTTCTAGTTCCCTATTTCAGCCAACTCCCCTATCACACTTAAATCAATACTTTATAATAATCTAATAACACTCAAAATGACCAATTAGTTATCATTTAATTTTTAGTTGATTTCTTTCTCTCTAATCATTGCATGTTGTATTGCAAAAACTTATATTATCTAGTGTTAGTGCAAGGATTTATGTTGTGTGACCTAATTAAATCACTCACATTGATCTAATTATTTATGTGTTACTTTCATTATTGCTTCATTTATATTGAAAAATTTTCCTTGTTTTTATCATAATATCATTGTGGTTGATAAAGTCTCTTACATACTATATTTTTCCCTATTAGTAGTACATAGTCAACCTATCTAATTGTGTATTCTTCTCAACCTACTTTATTTCTTAGTCTGTAATATTGAATCAACCTGTATGACTCTGTATCTTTCTTTGATAGTCAAGTTATAGTACATAGTCAAATTGTATGACTCTATATCCTTATCATCTTGTTTTATTCCCTATCTATAATATAGAGTCAACCTGCATGACTTGGTACTCTTCTCTACCTATTGGATTATAGAACATAGTTTACCTATATAAAATTATATCCTTTTTTCCCTTTTATATTTTTGTCATCTTAGTTTTTCTTAATCTTTATCTCTCATCATGAAATTCCTATTTGAAGACAAAATTGAGTTGAACTCAATAGATATGATGAGCTTTACCAACCCTAATAGGTTCTCCCATTAATAACTTGTGGATCCTACTCTATATGAAAGTAATGTGTATGTATCCACTCACACTATAAACTATGGGACCCTTCCTCATTCATATTTAGTTTGTAACCCTCTTTTATCCTTAGAATATCATCCTAAATTAGAGTATACACCATAAATACTTTTATTCATTAATGAATTTCCTCAACATCAAGGAAAATATCCTTATAATATTTATCACCTTATGATAAGTAGTCAAATCAAGGATCCCTATTGACCTTCCCTATATTATCACATGGATTTGGGAGAAATAAATTATTTTCCTCTCAACCTCTTCTTTTTTCTTTGGCCCCTTCTCATACTATAACCTCTTCTTCTTTTATTTCCTACACCTCCATGTCAAGTATCTCTACTAACATGGTAAGTTATACATCTAGTGGGCCTCTTATAAGACCTACTCTTCTCAATTATTCCACTAGTTCATCATTTATTACCCATGGTAATCATGCCTCTAATGTTGATTCTTCTCATACCTCTAATAGTACATCTTTTACCAGCTAATCAAATCATGCTACTCGTGCCTCATGTATAAACAATTCCTCTCAAGCTATTAATAAAACACATGATATCACTCATAGTCATACCTAAGCCACTAATATCAATGCTAATGATTCACATACTAAAAATAACACCACTCAAACCCATCAACTTTTATTGCTAACTCTTAATGAAATGAATGCTTTCTAAGCTAGTAATTCTAATTGAATGATGCAAATGCAAAATCATCTTATCCATTTTTAAAATCACCCTCAATAGATTCCATGGGGAGCACATAACCAAAATGGCCCCCACCTCCCTTTAGGTATTCCCATGGTAATATCATCCCTCAACCTCCTCTTATTAACAAAACAATTAAATACCTTTAAAAAGATCCGAATCACCCCTAACATTAGTTACAATGGGTCAACTAATCTTAACCTTCACTTAAAAACATTTGGAAATCTATACAAAGATTAGGTCAAGTTAAACACTTTTGCTGCTACCAAGTTATTATCAAAAACTCTCTCTGGAGATGCTTTATATTGGTATAACCACCTCAAATTTCATTCCATCACTACTTTGGAAGATTTATTTAATGCTCTAGTACAATATTTTTAAAATAGTGACCTCCTTGAAAATACCTTGGCTTATTTTATCAATTATAAGAAACTTGAGATAGAAATTTCACAAGCTTTCATCAAATGATGGAAGACCTTGTCTAAAAAGTATGTACACAATATGGTATATGATAACCTCTGTATCTATTCACCAATGCTCTTTATCCTAAGTTGAAATATTAGGGCTAAACTCTCTCTCCATAAACTTTGGAAGAAGTCATTGACCAAGCCAAATGCTAAGATTTCCTCATGCATCAATTTAAACCATCCCAACCTTTTATGGGCACTCATATGCTAATAAAAAATAAAAATAGTTATGATACTAATGATGGTGTCACTGATCCTTATGATATCATTCATAATATTTAATATATTATTCCCAATCTAACTCTGGAATAAGCTTCCCCTCCCAACCAGATCCTTAATCCTCATTTTTCTTAAGCAAGTAAAATCAATATTCATAAATGTTTATCCTTATCAGAGTTACAAAATCATCTCCCAAGGCATCTTCCACAAGAGCTTGATCCCAATCATCCCATGAAATCTTGGTATGATATTAATAAATTATGTTAGTCTCATGCTAGTTTGGGTCATTCTCATGAGACTTGTAGGCAATTACATAATTTAGCTATGGATTTCCACCTTGGCCCTAATTTTGACCATGATTAAATCATTCATAAACATCAACAAGTGTATGACATTACATTCAAATCCTATGAAACATAAACTAAAACTCAAGCTTTGAACTGGGCTAATGCTCATTTAGCCATCTATAAAGACCCTCTTCCAAATCACCAAGACAATAATGATAAGCCTACTCCTTATACCAATAATGTTGATAGTATTATAGATCCAAATACTGAAGAAAATGTGGACAACATGAATAATATGTGAAGGGTATCTTAATTCATTGATTTTCATCCTACACACACTAACCAATCATCTTACACTTTCTGTGTTATACAAGACTCTTTCCACACTCACTCAACAAAGTTGGGGCAAGAAGACCTTATATATTTCAATGAACCAATTATAACACCTCCATTAGATAACACTTCTCATATGATTTCTAAAACTCCTCCAACCCATTTACCCATAACTAATGATACTCAACCTTATACTACCATTTATTCAAATATATCTCAAACCAAACTTGTATCAACTATACCATCTTCTCAAGACAATTAACCAACTTATCCTCCAATTAAACCTCATACATCTTATCATCATAAATTCACATGCAATTCCACTCCTAGTTTCAAGTAACTCCTTAAACTCTGTGTACCTCTTTCCAATAGTCCCCTTATGGGCTATGATGAATGGGATCCTATCATGGAACTTACTAATCTCCTATCTCAAATCCCATTTCTCAAACTTATACAAAATTCTCCATGTCATCATAATCATCTTATAAAAATCCCATTTAAAATGAATATCCCTCATCCTCCCCTAGTAGGACATGAATCCACCTTATCTAGATCAGAAGATAGCATTTAAAAAAAATGCAAAGATATGTCTATACACATTGATGAAACAATGGACACTTCTCTCTCCCTTAAATTCCCCATTGCTTCTATGATTCTAAATGAGATTCTACTTCGTTCAGATGATCTTTTACTTTTTATAATCATCCAAATTGGTGATATCAAAGTCAAGAGTGCCTTTATTATTAAGGGTTAAGGTACTTATGTTGCCTCTCTTTATTTTATTAAAACACTTGGGTATTCTAAATGTAATCTTAAGTCCATATGAAACATGTGTCAAGGCTATGACTAAAGGCAAATGATTATTTAGGTTGTGTGTGGCTCCCTATCATTTTTCCACATATCACTATTTGAGTGAAGGTAATGGTCTTAAATTTTCCTCTATCCTATAACATATTTCTTGGTAGGCCATAAACTCATCACATGAGAGCAATTGCTTCTTCCACCTACCAATGCATCAAATTTACTTACAATGGTACAATCTATAGGATTCAAGGTGACACTAACCATTGAAAATTCTAATAGTTCCAAGACCATAGTGTATTAAAAATTAAAACCCTTGAATCCTTGTCAAGTGTTTCATTCTATGAATCTTAATGGTTTAACTTCCTTGTCAACTCTATACAAGGTTATCATGGTCACCCTGAACTCATCAGAAACATACCACCTAACCTCTTAGATTTAGATGATGATGAGCCTAATGAGATTAATCTCAAGATAAAAACCTATGATCTCTCTTCTCATCTCATTTCTTAGCTTCCACCTTCTCTAAAGATGCATTTTCATCAACCACCTAGTGATGATATACCCATTGTCATAACTAAAACTTGACACTCCATTCATCACACCACAATCGATTACAAGGTCATCCCTACCTATGTAATTTTTATTCATACACCTGATTATGATGATAGTTATACCTTATATGATACATTTTTAGGAGGTCTTGTTTAGGCCTAAAATACTAAAATCATTTTCTATCATTCTTATTTGCTTCAATCTTTAGGTTAATATTATTACATTCTATCCTATATAATTCATGATTTTATAATTTTTCCTCTTGTTCATAGGGTAGAGATGGTGTAAACACCTCAGATTTATAAATAACCTCATAGAAGCATAATTATATATCATGATATGATTGGTCCCTATTGCTTTGCTAGGTACTAAGACCCCTATAACCACCTTGCCCCTAAGATTCTTATGAATGTCCTTCAGATTTTCATGCATCATTAGCCTCCCTTAATTGATACAAATTTAGATCATATTCCCAATACCTCTATATCTACGTATATTCTAATTTATGATCCTATTTCTCCTTTAGTCAAGCCTCATCCAGTCTCTCCACTAGTCCCACCTTCTCTTTGTAATGGTTTATTCCCTTTATTGTAACTTGCTCCTTTACCCACTAGATGGGTTGATTGGAAATATTGTGATATTAATAGAGATTCAAATTATTTTACTATATCCTATTAATTACACCATCATTCCTTTACTTTTATTTCCACTTCTTCTATTGGTACACCGACAAAGTCTACTAACAAGCATATTTGTTACTTCCATAACATAAATAATCATTCTTCCATACATTGTCATAAGATGAGACAATATATTTAAACCTTGTATCCCACTCTTCCTCAGACCAAAAAAAAGGCTATACCTCCCCTAAAAGTATTACCTAAATATATTTCCAAATATGGAGAGGTATATTATTTATTGCGCCAATATGGTACTCATCACATTGATTATTCTTGCATCCTTTAGCAACATCTCAAGGATCACCTCATGAACATTAATACACCTAATACCATTCCTCCCATAAAACACCCTTGTAATAAAGTTCCCCATTATTATCCTTTGGATCCTCCACCTATGGTCCCTTCTTTACATATCATTTCTCTACCTGTGACTCCATCACCCATGGATTCTCCTACACCTGTGGCCTATTCTCTGCCAGTGATCCATTTATCTCTGATAGATTCCACTCATATTATTTCTCCTAAGAATGTCATGCATGATAGTCCTCATTATCATGATCCTTCAGACATGCCTACATTTTTTATTGAGGAGATTTGACACAAAGTCTTTTCTTAACTTTCCCTAAAGATTGATGAGCCTCTGAATGCAATTCAAATTCAACTTCATAGAGACTTATATGATGTTATGGATAATCTGTTTGAATAAATATACCAATATTTAAAAACATATCATGATGTTATTTCATTTTATTTCTTCATTTTGGATTGGATGTGTGTTCCAAATTTACATTTATCTATCTTATATCATTTTGACATTGTGTCAAATTCTTATTTATCTTACATGATTACTTATATTTTACATTACTTATTGCTTATGGTGTCACTTACTACCTTATGTTATTTTATGAATTATTTTTAATGACTACACAATTTTACTCTATGAGTTCCTTTTCTATGGATATCTTTTTCTATCTCATGATTTTTTGCTACCTTATCTCTATAAACATAAATAATCATTATTGTGACTTGGTTATATAAACCTTTATCCCCTTAGTCATTCCTTTTTTACCCGGTGATCAGTTAGAAAACAATTCATTTCACTATAATCTCCATTTATTGGTCCATCTTGGATCTCCCTTTATTCCCCTTATTTCCTTTCACTAACTAAGCATACACATGGTTGAAACTTGAGATATCATGCTAGTTGATATGTTAAGCCTAAGCACTTTAGTCAATCATGTCTTTGTATACTTAGATTATTTTATAAAAATCCTAATATCATTCATGTGTATCAATTTATATCTCATGATTGGTCATTCCAAGTCCATATGGAGGAGGAATATTAAAAGCCATATAATTTCAAAAGCCAAATCATTTTAACAAAAGGTAATGATACAAAAGGCAACATTAAAAATTTCAAAAGTTAAAATCACACTAAAAGATGTGATTCAAAGAAAATATCCCTTTTATCATAGAATTTAAAACTCCATAAGTGGCCTCACAATAGAGTCAAGGTCAATTTGGGTGTGTTAGGCTAGTAGATTGGAAAAGGAGAATAAAAAATCTTTTAGTGCTACTTGCTTTATCACACAAGTAACCAATCTTCACAGTAGACTGATGGCTCTATAAGAGGTCCTGAGGAATGGGGAACATGTTGTGGAAAGGTAGGTCTATTTTAATCTTATTTTTCAAAACAACCAACATGATTTGATCTTATATCTCACTTATCTACCTACATAACTTTGTGCAAATAGTGAACATGTATTTTTTGTATATTGATGGTCACTAGTCACTTAGTGTCTTTCTATGTCCTTAATGTGCCTCATGTTATCTAAGGTCCTCTCATAAGATTCCTATGTTATGATTTTTACATTCCTTCTTTCATTCCATACAATCCTAATATTTCCCCATGAGAAATATTGTTTTGTTCACTGATCACTCTCCCTAGAGATCCCATTTATGAGTTGTAGCATAAGACCTTAGGTAGGACCAGGCCTTCCTCATAAATTATCAAATTATGAACTTACCATTCCAAACATACCCTTTAACATATGTTTCCCATCATTTCCACCTCATTGATGTTCCATTTATGATTTGTAGCGTAAGACCATAGACATGACCTGGCCTTCCTCAAATTTTTTTCTAATACCCAAATTATAATGAGTTAACATGTGTCAAAGTTGAGATAAGTCATGATTGATATGAGTTACACATCATTGACATGCTTCCTATATTGATAAAGTATGTTTTATGCTTACTTCATTGATATTTCACTTTTATATTCTTATTTTTTGATTGCACGTAAGAATATAACCATTTCTCTTAAGTTTTTCATACTTCTAAACTTGAATTAGTGTGATCAATTTAAGTTCATTTTTCCAATTTTGTTTCTCTTTTATAATTCCCAACGTGATTTAGTATGATTGATTGAATTAATTATTTTTATTTTTATTCCACTTGTCTTTTATGTGCTTTCTATTTTATTACATTATTTTCATACTTCCCAATGTGATTTAGTGTGATTTTAATTGTTTTAATTTGGTGCACATCTTTTTCATGGTTAATTTTTTTTTGTTCTCTCGTTTATCACTTTTTGGTTTATTATACTTAGTCATATTTTGTTATTACACATATCCCATCATGATATAGTGTGTTTTACATTTTTTTATGATTAATTATATTTTTCCAAGTCTTTTTTGTCTATTTATTTTTAACCATGCATGTGTATCACATAATGCTAGAAAAAAAAACACTCTAGGTATATTTCCCATAGCATATACAACAAAAGCAAATTACATGTGATAAAAATAAATATATCCATGCATCAAAAACCATAACCAAATAAAACTCATGAGACCAAATCCAACTGTCAAAATAATATATCTCTATATATCATGTGTTTTATATATTATAAAAATATAAAATACACAAATACATCACTCCAGCTCTATGACTGGGCTACATCATGCCTATCTCATAGCCTAGCCACACTTCCTATAAATGCCTTAGACTATCCCCTCTATATGGTGTGCTATAATGAGGTAATACATGATCTCAATCCTAATAACTATCCCTATAAATTGGACACTTGGGCCTGTACCTATCCAAGCTAGATTGTGGTAGCCATATATGGAGCTCTCTTCTGAACCAGGGGTTGCCAGGCCTATGATTCTCCTACTCCCACCCCTATCAATGGTTTCAATCCATCCCTATGTGTTTTTAGCTTTCTCATAGCTTCCCCACCAGTCTAAACTAGCCTATTTGAGCTAGGGAAGATGGCACCATATGATCATTCAACATGGTGGGGTCGTATGATGGTAGCACCTCATCCAAAATGTCATGGTGTATTGCCATGACTAGGGATCCCCATATGATCTCCTCTATCTCAAGATATATAAAACCAAAACTAGATATATATTAGATCACATAAACATCTCAAAATATATTTATCTACCTACAATCACATATAACTAGTATTCTATGTCAAAAATTGAAAATTCTAACATGTATTACCAATCCTAGCATCATCAACCCCCATCTCCCCATCAATTTTCCCATCGAGCATGGTACATCCATCAACCCATCCATTTATCACCTTGTTTGTGGGTCACATTCCTATCAATGTGAAACTTGGACTCACCACTTGTGTATGTTGTGAGCCTCTCCTTAGAGGTACCTTAAAAACCAACTCTATCCTAGGTTGACTGTCAGATCATCTTGTGTGACCACCATTGGCTATGCTCAATATTTACAATGGCATATCCATTAATGGTGTATCTAAGGTGGTTAATGTTCTTATTGATTTAATTCCTACTATCATACCTACTTCTCCCATATATCCACATCCATGCTTTCTTCTCCTCTAATTACCAACTATCATGATTGACTAGTCCATGGTCTCACACATTATGGCCTGATCATCAGTTTCTTGACTAGTGTTACTCTTACTCCTCTCCCCTTTAACTCTCTATCATTCCATGACTAAATTATAATCATTATGAGAGGATCCATTAGGTATAGGAGTCCAAAATAACCTAATAAGCATGCCACTAGTTGTGGCTATATCGACCAGGTATAGTGGCATATGATCTACACTCAAGCTAGCCCTAGTACCATGGTCACCAAACTAGGCCAAATAGTATAAATAAGTGTGTATGGATACCACACAATCTCCCCTCATTTGATCATTTAAAATTCTAGCATATGGGTCACAACCCACACAACCTAGTCTTATTTCCATCTAGTCACTTGAGGTAACCTATCACTGACCACATGAGGAAACCCAATTGGTTGATACATAAGAAACCTCTCATATATCCATGCACTAAGAAAAACCACTAGTCCCATAGCCTCACCATTTTAATAACATCCCATACATATCATGCATGAGCTTGACCCATATGATAGACCCAAAATCATAGAGTAACCCCTAATCTAAAATGGACTAGTATAAGGCTATCACATACAATGGTACCTTACTATCTGACTTGTGACATAACACTCATGTTGTCAAAAGTTTGATCATGACCTTATGGATGTCCAAAATTTACATAATATACACATTGAATAAACTAAGGCTCAACCCTAGGTATATGTTATTTGAACACATCACCCAGCTAGATAGTGCACATCTCTCCTCCAAATCATCTAATGTCTTTATGATCATCAATGTCTCTCCTATAGGTATCTAAGTAATGCATGGATGTCCTCTAGTGTGTTACCCACATCTATGGTATCCCCTTCCACCACCTATATCAACCTCTTTAGTATTAAGTCAACCACCCTTTGGTTTTTATTATTAAGTTGGCCCATTACTACGTAATTGACCCCTTCTTTATCCAGCTAATTTGGCCTACTACTACATGTATAAACATAATATTTTTAACTCTGATCAAATATTAATGACTTATATCTTATAAGAACCCATCAAGTCTTAATATCTCTAAGTGCACACCCTAAGGGGTACAGTAAGAAAGGGATGTGTAGACCATTGGTGCTTTTTAGGACTTTTATCCCTTAGTACCATTTATTACCAATCCAACCAACTCCTAAAAACCATTCCCTAAGATATTAATCCTCTTTTGCATACTCTAGCATTTTCCCACTTTCCATCCCTCTTTTTCTTACCTTAATCCCCTTACGATAATTTATAATACTAGGTTGACTGGGTTGACCCTATACTATTTTGGGTAAAATGCATTTAGGGTCTACGCTGGCTCTTGGTCGACCTATCCCATGACCTAGTGATTTTTTGTCCATAGCTGTATTAGGTTGACCCTATCAGCCAAAATTTTTAGAAGGGCTTAGGGTTAGATATGCCTATATATACAAGATCATTTCATCATTATTTATAATGAACAAGAGTTCTTATTCACTTGTGCTTCTTTACAGTCTACTTTTCCACCATTCTGCTTGAGGAGTCTTAGTTTAGGGTTTCTAATTAGAGAATCTAGTCTTATGGAGAAGTCTTGGATGATTTGACCTTTCTTAGTGATCCTTAAAAACCAAAACAACCTTTTGTGAAGCCCCTTTGGCCAATGGAGAGATTGAGTCTCCATGGGTTCATCTTTCATGGACGTATTCTCTAACTTTGCTCCTCTCTTTAGTAGATAAAATTAGTATAAGTATTGGCTTTTAATTTTATTACTCTTATTCTCAATTTATTAAGGTCTTAAACATACGTAGCTTAATTGAGATTCTCTTATGCATGTTTTTTTGTTTACTAACCCCCATATTATGTCACAATCTTTGGTGAGCACTAGATTAGACTTTAATTTACTTGTTACTTTAGTGAAATATGAAAGCATATGACCTAGTTAGGGTTATTTCATGATTATGCTTGAGTGGAGGCTTTGAAACCCTCCTTACTATTGTTTATTATGGTAAGAGATCCCCAATTAGATCCAGTGGATCCCCATATTTGTCATGTTCCCAATTATCTAATGTATCCCTAATTAGAATTGTAAGTATGATCTATCGTCTCCAAGTTAGGATTGATTTATAGACATGATGCATTTATAATTGCATAAATTTTAGAGAACCCAATGTGAGTCTAATACTTGCAGGTTTTATTTCATATTTTTCATTATTTTTTCATTTTATTTATTATAATTCTATATTTCTTATACTAGGTTGATAATGTCGGTATAATTTCTAACATTTATGTGCAGGTTTAACACACTATCATATCAATATAACTCTATTCTATTTATATAGGTCTTCATCATCTATAGGCTACTAAGTCAAATATGTTGACATATTACAATTTTTCACTTCCAAATAGGTTACTAGGTTGACCCAATCGACATAGTACACTTCCATACTTCTAAAAAATATACTAGGTTGACACTGTCAACATAGTATTCTTCATAAGGTTTAGTAAACAAGGAACTGTATAAATACATCAAACCAGTTGACACAATGGGCTAAATTTGTAAGTAAAAATCAAATAAATTCAGCAACAATCTCACTTTCCTATGTATCCTCCAACCCACCAAGGTTACTTTCTCTCTTTCTCTTCCATTTCTATTATTCATTATAGTTCTATTTTTCACAGTTTGTAGTCTTTAAAACTAACCCTATATAACAAACTAGGTTGACCCTCTCGACCTAGTTTTATATTTAGTCTTATGTTTGAAAAACAAGGTTGACACTATCGACATAGTTCTTAACAAACCTTTGAGTCAGTAGTACAATAATGATAATTTCAACTCTATTCTATAATCTCTACATACACTATCATTTGAACCAACACTATACAATTTTTCAAAGTTAGAATTAACACTTATATTCTAATAATTAGCTCACACTTTCAATTTTAGTTGCTTGTATGCTTATAATAGATCACATAGTATAATTAGGTTGTTTTTCAAAATACCATTTATTTACACTATTTTTCTCTTTCTTTAACACACTACCAAATCACATAATCTTAAAACACATTTAAATAATTATCTACCCAAGGCCTACCTACTTGGATTTCATCACAAAGGGGGAAGATTACTTCATTTTATAGTAAAGTATAAACATGTGGTCAATGATATATATTCAAAAATCACCCAACACCCTTATCACTATAATGTGTGAAGTGAAGGTGTATGACCCAATACTAAGCCAATACCATTGCCAACACAGATCCCTTTCAGCCTAAACATCTTGAAACCATCCATATATTACTTTTTAGTTCCTTAAAACCAACTTTATATTACACTTAAAATCATACTCTAATAATCTAACAACATTTAGGATGACCGCTTAGTTAGAATTTACTTTCCAAGTTCACTACTTGCTCTTTGATCAATTATATGTTGTATTTTAAAAACTTACATTGGTTAGCATTGGTGTAAGGTTTTATACTGTGTGCCTCAATTAGATCATCCTCATTGACCCAATTGATTATGTGTTTATTTTCACTTCTTACTTTTAAAAACATTTGAATTTTTTTCTTATTTCAATACACTATCATTATGATTGACACAGTCTCTTACAATCCGTTTGTTCCCTTACCTACAATACTAAGTCAACCTTGTTGACATAATATTATTTTTTGACCCTCAATATATAGTATTAGGTCAAACTTGTTAACTCTATATCCTTTTTCTACCTATTTTTTATCTAAATTATAGAACTAGGTTGACCTAATCAACTTTATATCCTTGTTTTATCTATTTTTAGTACTTAGTCAACCTAGTCGACTCTATACTCTTACTACTTTCCTATCTATATAAATCAGTTCTCTATTTATCTCTATTTAGCATTTTGTTCATTTATCTAAATTCAACATGAATTCCCCTATCAAAATATTCTTGGATGATCTGAATCCATTTAGATACTATATGGGATATTCATTTCTCCCTCTCTTTTCCTCCTAAGAGAACATTCACTCTTGGGGAACCTCTTCCCTTCCTTCATCTGTGGTTTGTAACATGGTGTAAATCATACCTCAAGATGAAATATGTGGATTTGATCCTTTATATACTTATCAATATAATTCCCATCTTTAAACTCCTCAAATTAATGTGGGAACAATTGATATAGTATTAATCAATAATCCCACTAATAATCCATCTTTTAATAACCCTCCCCCTAACACTAATTTGGGGAGTGATCCTACAAACACCAACCTATTGATAAAATTCAACTTCTTACACAATTAATAAAATAAATGAACATAATTAAAACTTATAACACCTTTCCAATGATGCAACTACAACATCATTTGATTAATATGGATAATCAACCTCCGTTTATCCATCTTCAAGATAATATTAATTATTCCTCTACCTCTTAGAAATTCTTTAGGTAATGTTATTCCTCAACCAATAATGAATTAAAAAATGATTCAAATTAGAGAAGTGGTTATAGTATCATTGATAATTTGTTTAAACATTGGTTAATTTGTTATTCTTGATGACTCCTCTTCAATATAAGGTTTAAACTTTTACTTCCCAAACACTTAATGAAGCTCTTGACCAAGGTAAACATCAAGCCTTTCTTATGAAGCAATTCAAACCTAATACTAAACTTATTAAAGGATATTTTAAAACATATACTAATGATATCACTGGTAATACTCCATAAACAAAACTAGGAATTTCCAAAGCTGACATTCCTTCACCTTATCACACACCACTCACTGTGCAACAAATGAAACAATTTTTACCACCCTTTAAAACTTTTACTTATCCTAACAATACTCTTAAATGGTATGAAACTAATCAATTTTTTGGGTCCATGATGACATTGATCACCCCCAAGAATATTGTAGAAGGCTCACTAAATTTGATGTTTCATATATGCTTGGTGATTCATTTAATCATGAAGCTATGATCAACCTTTTCATCAAGAGTACATTGTTGCTTCTCAAAAATGACAAGTTTTCAAAGCTTCTACCTCAAATAATCAAAAATATTTTTCCACAACTAATATTCAACAAATTACCAAATATTTTTATGCCATTAATGTTGATTATGACCAATATTACAATAATTCTCAATATATTAACACTGCTAAGGTCAATCATCATCAAAAACTAGCTCATAAAGATCATAAACTTCTCAATGATACTAAAACCACTAATCTCACTTCAAAATCCCTTGAGGAACCATCTCCTCCTTCCAAATCACCAACCACTTTTATTCCTTCAAAATCTACCTTACCTCCTAAACATCATGCTATTTCTTCGTATAAATCTCATTAGAACTTTATTGAAGAACTTGAATCCATGCCCTACAATATTCCACTTATGGAGTTAGTTTGTACTTCCCATTATAACCATAATTTACTTATGCAATAATTAAAAGAAATTGAATATCCATCTCCTATATATGAAGAGCCACCTTCTATTGAACCTCAAACTACCAATGTGCATACCATTAAAATTGTGTGTCCTGCCTCCAAGACTTCTATTGAATTAATTGAAGAGGACATGATCAATGATGAAATACTTTTTCATTCCAATCATCCACCACTTTTTATTAAAATAGAAATTAATACTACCCTTATTTTTAAAGTTATAGTTGACCAAGGATCTGGTATTAATGTGACATATTTGTGGCTTATCCAACAACTTGGTTATAACAAGGATCATCTCAAACAAACTTACCTCACCTATCATGGATTTGATAATACTAATCAAAATCCACTTGGTTGTATTTGGATTTATTTAACCATCAAAACTAAGACCATTCAAACTAAGCTAAAGGTCCTTGATTTACCCTTATATTATAACATAATCGTTGGTCACCCATGGACTCATAGAATGAGGGCCATTGCTTCTTCTAGTAGCTAATGCATTAAATTTTTACATAATGGAAAATAATATAAGCATGAAACTGATCCTAACCCTTGGAGTATTCAAATTCCTAATAAAAAATCTTAGTATCATATTCCTACTATTCCTAAGATCAATAGTGCTCTTTTACCCAGAGTTCATCAACATCAATCCTGATTTACAAGTTACTCTTGCTGATTCAGATGATGATGAGCCTAATGATTTGAAATATACTTGCAATATTACTAAGCTACATCCCTAAATTTTAGAGTGGTTTCCTCCTTATTTATTACCTCTAGACCATATTATTCCCCTCATTGATGAGATTACTAATTTTCTCCCTCCATGTAATGCTCAAGATCCCTCTTTACCTGAAGAGGCCTTCACATGCAATGATTTTGGAGTGGCCAAATTATTTAAAGATCATATCATAATGTCTCCATATACATTTAGTAATATTGGGATTTCACCATCTGAAACTCCCCATGAATCTCAAGTATTTACAATTTCTCAAACATACTATGATAATTACATAATGGCCCAAGCTCAATCTTGAGACTTGGATGTTCAACATTATTAGAAAACCTTAGCTAAATTCAACCAAGATGTTCATATCATTTCTATAGATCATGAATTAGATCCTGAAGGTTATGGGTCTCTTATTAATTCTCTATTTCTTGATACTCCTTGGGTAATAGAACAAGTCATACCTTTTGAACCTCCAAAAATTCTTACATCTTATCTATCACCTATGGATCTAATCATTGCATCTAATCCTTCCCCCATCAAAGAAACTAATGATACACAAATCCCATATGATACACTAATCCCATTTGATCTATCTACTTCTCCTACTCTCAAGATTACACTTGATGCTAAGGCTATCAATATCTATTAGATACATTTTGAGTATGATCACCATGGAAATCAAATTATGGATCTTGAAGTATATGTTGAGTATTATGGTCCTCTTACCACTTTGCCTAGTGATGAATCTATTCTTAAATTAATTCATGTTTGAGAGCCTCAACTTCCTCGATAACATCATAAAATTGGGAATTTAAAAACCAAATCCCCTTATTTAAAAAACTTAATCGATAACATTGATCCTAAAGATAATCTAATTTCTTTTTTACCCAATGCACCATAACACTTCCAAGATGGTAATGCTGTGTTTATAAAAAAAACTACTCATATTGAATATGATATGCCATCATGTCCTCAACCAATTATAGTTTCTCATGAACTCTCACCTATCGAGTATGATAAAATTACTTTATTCTTTGATAAATATCATGAGATATTCACTTGGTACTATAATGACATGCCTATTATCAACCCTATCATTATGGTATAGAACATCATCACTTATCCTGATGCCAAACCTATGAATAAAAAATAGAGGAAATTTCCACTTGAAGTTTCTAATTTATGTCACAAAGAAATCATCAAACTTATCAATAATAAATTTATCAACCCAGTAGATTATTTTGAATGGGTTTCTAACTTTGTTCCCATTTGGAAAAAGGTCACTATGGTCATTCACATCTTCATTTATTTCCATAATCTTAATCTCACCTGTACCAAAGACAATTTCCATTTACCTTCGATAAATGCCATTGTTGATTCCACAATTGGTTATGAGATATTATCTCTTATGGATGTATTTTTAGGCTACAAAAAAATTCACAATGCCATCTAGGACCAACATAAGACAACTTTCACCACAAAATGGGGCACCTATTGCTATGTTAAAATTCCCTTTGGCCTCAAATTTTTTGGAGGCACTTATCAATGAGAAATGACTCATATATTTCATGATATTATCCATTAAATTATTAAAACCTATGTGGATGACATCATTGATAAATACAAAAGTCATAAGACTCATCTTTCTGATCTTGCTATCATCTTTAACTATCTTCTCACATATTGAGCTAGACTAAATCCTTACAAATATGTCTTTGGTGTCACATCCAAAAAATTGTTATGATTCCTAATCTCTCTCCATGACATCAATGTTAACCCTACTAAAATTAGTTCTATCATCAACATGCCCATTCCTCATTCCATTCTAAACATTTTCACTTATCTAGTCAAACTTAGGGCAATTAGATGATTCATCCTCAAAATCGCTTACCATATCCACTCCATCAATTATCTTCTTAAGAAAGGTAATGCTTTAGAATGGATGGATCCTTGTAAAAAATCCTTTGATAACATGAAAGAATCATTTATTTACCCACCTACATTTTTTCCTCATTCAAATGATTGACCTTTGATCCTATATACTTCTTCCACACCCATATCAGCTGGGGAAATGCTTGACCAACAATATGATACTAGAAGAGAGTATGCCATCTACTACATTAGCTGAGGCCTCATTAATTATGAGAAATGTTATATATAATTTGAATGTGATTGCCTTGTCATCTATTTTTTAGTTAAAAAGATTTGACATTACATCCTTTATCAGATCACCTATGTCATCATTCATTCTGACCCCCTTCATCACTTCTTCTCCAAATCCTTTCTTATTAGAGATAAAATTAGCAAATGGATGGTCCCACTTATGAAAATTTATCTCTTATAAATCAAAAAGCTATCAAAGGACATGTCATAGCTAATCAACATACCATAACTCCTATACCAGCTACCAATCACCTTTGAGAGAGTCTTCTAGATGATAAAATTATATATATTGAAAGTCTAAATAAAGCTATTTTTCTTAAATATTACTTCCATAAATTTAATACTAATCTTGAAGCAAGTAATCTCAATGAATATGATACTCCCCCTAATATTACTAAACAAAAATTAGTTATCAAAGAACTTCTTGAAATTAATGTTAACTTGCATTAAGATACTTAGACGCTTCACTTTAATGGTGTTAAATGCATTCAAGGCGATGGGGTAGGTTGGATTCTTACAAGTCCTCTTGGAAAATCATCCCTGTAGATTTTTGGTTAACATTTGACATCACTAATAATATGGTAGAGTACAAATATCTAATCTTAGGAATGAGAGCTACTCTTGACTTAGATATCCCATATTTGCATGCCTTAGGTGATTCTCAACTTATTTTCTAGTCAAGTGATAATCTCATTTATTATCATCAAATTAAAAATAATCTCACCAAAGACTTCATCTCTTTCACCATCAAGCCTATCCCTTGATATCAAAATTCCATTACTAATTCCCTTGATTCTTCAACATCTCTCTTGCATCCCCACCAAGTTCTTTCTGATCCCACTTTTCTTATCCAAATAAGAAAATATCCATCTTATATTCAACCACAATATTTTATTATCTACCACATAAAGGCTATCACCATTTTCCAAATCCCATTGTATAAAAATATCTTTAAATTTATAGAACACCAAACTTATCCTCACAACTTAGACTCTCATGAAAAGACTCACATTCATAAACAAAATTTTAAATATGTATTTCGATACAACATAATTTATTATCATAATGTTAAAGGTACATTGCTATATTGTGTTATGCAAGATGAGGTTCCTCCTCTTCTTGAATAAGCATATGGGGGAATTTTTGGTGGCCACTATAGTAGACATACTACAACCCACAAATGCCTACGTATGGGATACTTTTGGCCCACTCTTGGAAAAGATGCAATCAAATTCACTAAAAAGTGTACTCCTCACCAACTTCATGATGATCTAATTCATCAGCTTCATCCAAAATTTAAAATATTTAATCTCTATGGCCATTCTCTATGTGGGGATTAGATCTCATTGGAAAACTACCTCTCTCTCAATATAGGCATGTCTTCATCATAATAACAATCAAATACTTTAGAAAATAGGTGTAAGATATCCCCCTTATTCATGTAACTAGTAACACCATCTCCAAATTTATTCTTAATCAAATCATTTGCTACTTTGGTGTTCCCCATACTATCATTTTAGACAATGGTGGTAATTTCAAAAACAAGGATGTCAAATAGCTTTGTGCTAAATTAAAATCAATCAAAATTTTTTCACACCCTATCATCCATAATGTAATGGTGAAGATAGGACCAAAATTAAAATTCTTAACAAAATTCTCCAAAATAAAATTCATGAAACTCACACAGATTGGTGCCTTTATCTTTATCCTACTCTTTGGGCCTATCAAACTGGTATATGTAATACCACTAAGGCAACACCATTATCTCTAGTTTATGGTTCTAAGTTAGTCCTTCCCTTAGAAGTTGAGATTCCTTCTCTACGTATATCTCTTCATGGTATCATTCTTGGTATTCCTGGTGAAGAATTATGTGAATCTCACCTTCATGCCCTTGATATCCTAGATGAATGTCATCTTTCCACTTTATAACACAATCACCAATACAAGGCATGCATTTCCACACATTTAATGTCGGTGATCTTGTCTTTATAATAGATTACAATCATGACAAAGAAGGTAAACACACCCAAAAATGGTGGGGTCCTTATTTAATCAAATATCATTGGTCCAAGTACCTATCACCTTAAAACTAATGAAGGAAATATTTTCAAAGATCCCACAAATGCATAATTCCTTAAAACATATTTTTCCTAATGCTTTCCTTCTTTTCATGTTTTATATATATGATATCTATCTAACACTTTTTATAGGATACTTACATGGGTCTCACCCTATGCAATAGTTCTCTCCTTTCACAAACCTTTGTCCTTCCTTCTTGGTATTCTAGTTTCTCTTTTTATCATGAGTTGTATTGTAAAATTGTGGATAGGACCTAGTCTTCCTCATGATGTACTATAGTCTATTATTTTTCATATGTTTTACACACTTTTTTCACCCCTTGAGTTTTTACTTTTGTGATTTGAAGTGTAAGACCATGGATAAAATTTATCCTTACTCAAAAATACCATATTTTTATTTACCACCAATTACTTTTTACATGATTTATTGTCACCCTCATGGGATTCTCTTTCATGAGTTGTAGTGTAAGATCATGGATATGACCTAGCCTTCCTCATAAAATCACCATAGATGTGTTTTAGTAATGGTTAAAAAATATTGATCTTTATTCTCAACTTTATATTTTGGTTCTTTTGATAGATGGAATTTGTAAAACAAACTATGTTAGCATGTTTTATTCCATTTCCCTCATTCTTATGATAAGGAATCACACTTTTCCATCATTGTATCCCTCTTTCACCCTTTGTCATATATTTTTTGATTTAAAGTAATTCAAATTCTTTCATGTTTCACTCCTCTTGATTTCCTTTCCTTTCCCTCCACATTGGATAAAACAAGGTCAAAGTCAAGATAACACTTTTATTTCACCTAGATTTATGAGACTCTTAGACACTATACTCTCTAAGTTTCTCCCTCTTAGTAAACAAGTCTCAAGTATAAAACTTAAATTCATATGTAGAACCCATATTTGGTTTTCCTAATATTTATAGAGGAGGAATAGAAAAATCCATCAAGAAAGTTAAAAGACAAAAGATTTGAAACAAAAGGCAATATACAAATATAAAAAGTTAAAATCACACCAAAAGACATGATTAAAAGCACATCTCCTATCTCTAATCAAAGCTCAAAATCCATAGTTGGCCTCAAAATAGAGTAGAGGTCCATTAGGGTGTGGTATGATAGTGATTGAAATAGGAGAATTCAACAAACTCTATGGTGATACCTACTTTCTCATGCAAGTACCCAATCTTTGCACTAGATCGACAAATCTATAGGGGGTCCTATGGAATGGGGAACACATTGTGGGAATGTAGGCCCCTTTTACTTTTCATGCATATAACCTTCATGAGATGATATATATATTTCATTTGTTGACCTAAGACTTGTGTGGCTAAGAGAAGTTCTTTAGAGTCCTTAAGGTTGTAAGTTCTCTTGTTTTGACAAACTTAATTTGAGTGTCTTAAATTTGATAAAGAGTTCCTCTACATTGGTTTTTCCTTCATTTTCTCCTCCACCCATTTAATTTCCCCCTTTTATAGACAAATTATGATTTTAAATATGTTTTCCCTCTTATATACTTTCTTCTTATTCAAATCTTAAAAACATGCTAGCACTAATTTGTTTTAGTTTCATCTATCATTAGAACAAAACATGTTTGAGTCACTATGGATTAATGTCTTTACACCATGGCTCTACATTGCTAGAAATACATTGCTTTATCTTATTTTTTATTATTATTGTATTACTCCTTTTTTTGGACACCTAAGTCCATTTCTAATTTCATATACTTTTCTCCATTTTTGAGTGAGGTTGGCTTGTTACTTTTTACTCACCAATGTTTTTTCTCTTTTATGCACCTTTTTCCATTGATGATTGAGTAAAAATTATTACTTCTGACTCATCAATGTTATTTTACCATTTTTTCTTGCCCATCTTTGTTTAATTAATATTTTTTATTTATTTTATTTGGTATTTGATTACCATCTTTTTGACATGTATCCTTAGTTTAACTTGGTGAGTTTGCCTTTCTTACTTAAGGTTTAATTTTTTGAATTTTTTGGTCTTTAGTAGCCTTGGATTTTTGGTTACTTGATTTACTCTAAATTTTGACTTGGTCATTTGGTCTAACATAACACTTATAACCCTAGTTTTCCAAATTTCCAAGTATGTCTCATCCACATAGCATCAGTTATCTTGGCTTTCTTGCATTTGTTTTGTTTTTTCTCTTTAGTTTTGTATTCTTGGGTTTGTCTAAAGCAGTCTCTGCACCCTATAAAATAAAAAATACAACATAATAGAAAATCATTAAGAAAAAAATTTAAGTCAAGGTACACATCACATTTAATTTTCATTTATTTCCCTTTCTATCATTTAATTTCAATTATTTTTGATTTAAAATATCACAAATTTTTTTTAGCCTTAAAATTATGTGTTACTATGTTATTTATTGAATAAACATCCCCTATTGCACCTTAGTGACATGTGATGAGCTTTGAGTGGGGCATATGTATACATAACATTTTCAATTTTTATCAAATACTAACACTTTCTATCTTGAAAGAACCAATTAAGTCTCAATCTCTCTGAGTGCATGCCCTAAGGAGTGCACTGAGAAAGGGGTGGGTAGACCATTGATGCTTTAAAATATTATTATCCCTTATTTCCCATTATTACCAATCTAACCAGCTCCTATAAACCATTCCTTTAGCTATTACTCCTCTTTTGCATACTCCTCTAGTATTTTACCACTTTCCATCCCTATTTTTGTCACCTTAAGCCCCTTTTGATAGTCTACAGTACTAGGTTGATTGTGTCAACCCTATACTATTTTGGGTAAAATTCATTTAGGGTCTAGGTTGGCTCTTGGCTGACCTAGCCCGTGACCTAGTGAATTATTATACATAACTGTACTACATCAACTAGGTCGACCCTATCAGCCAAAACTTTAAGAAGGGCTTAGGGTTAAATCTAGCTATATATACAAAATAATTTTATCATTATTTATAATAAATAAGAGTTATTATTTGCTTGCACTTATATACAATTTGCTCTTCCACCATTCTACTTGAAGAGTCTTAGCTTAGGGTTTCTACTTGGATAATATAATTTTGTGGAGATGTCTTAGATGATTTGAAATTTATTAGTGATCCTTACAAACCACAAAAACCTCTTATGAAGCCCCTTTTGCTAAGGGATAGATTAAGTCTTGATATGTTCATATTTCAAGTAAGTATTATCTATATTTTCTCCTCTTTAGTAAATAGAAGTAGCATAAGTATTGGCTTAGAATAATATTACTCTTATTATCCATGTATTAGGGTCTTACTCATACATAAATTAATTTAGATTATTTTATGCATGTTTGTTTGTTTATTAACACCCATATTATGCCATAAGCTTTGGTGAGCACTAGATTAGACTTTACTTTACTTGTTATTAGTTTAGTGAAATATGAAAACATACGACCTAGTTAGGGTTATTGCATGATTGTGCTTGATTAGAGGCTTTGAAACCCTTTATAGCATTATTTATTATGGTAAGAGATCCCCTAATTAGGTTTAGTGGATACCCATATATTTCATGTTCTTGATGATCTAATGTATCCCCAATCAGAAGTGTAAGTATAATCTATCCTCTCTAAGTTAGGATTGATTTATAGACATGATGCATTTCTAATTGCATACATTACACATTTGTCTTGTTGGTTTTATTTCCCTCTAAAAATTAAGTCAACCTAATCAACTCTATTCATCCATAATGATGATTTTTTGACCAATTTCCATAAATGCCTTGAGAATTTATTGGTCTGACTCCTTCCTACCCAATACCCCATTTGACCCCTAATGTCCCTAAAAATTTCCTAGGGTTCATTCTAGTGCCTAGATTTTGCCTACCAATCAATTTTATATAATTCACTCAATTTCAAATAAAAATATTCAAAAAATTGAAATTTTCAATTGTTTACCTATGCTGCACTCACTGCATCTGCTATGTGTCCTCCCTATCTTAGCTGTTATCTCTTCACCATCCTAGCTCTCTAGTATATCACTATATCTATCAAAGCTCTATTTTCTCATAGTAATAAAAATACAAAATAAATTATTTTTTACCCTATTTATATTTACTATTCAAAATTATTTACCCTTTAAATATTTACTACCAAATTTATTATTTTGATCATATATTTATCTCTACTATCTCTTTTTACAAACTATAAAATGTTATGAAATCTTGACATCATAAAGAATATTTTCAACTATTATATATCTATATTGAAAAAAATTCAAATTTTCACTCTTTTTCACTAATCTCTATAGGTTTGCCTAATTTTCCTCACATTGGATACCTTCACATTTATTATACCTCCTTATTTATCTACAACATTAAGGTAAGTAAAGGTATGCATTTTTTTGATTCTATCCTTTCATTTATCTTATTTTCTCGTTACTACAATTTATTTAACTTCAACATTGTGTGTTTTTATGTTATTTTCTTGAAGCACCATCCCGTGTTGCAATTAAATGACATGTGATGAGATTCAAGTGGGGTATATGTATACACATAATATTTTTAAACTTTATTAATTTTTAGTGATATTTATCTTGTAAGAACCCATAGAGTCTTAATCTATTTGAGTGAATTCCTTAAAGGGTGCATTGGGAAAGGGGTGGGTAGACTATTGGTGCTTCACAATATTATTGTCCCTTATTACCACTTTCTATCTACAGACCCATCTCTTAAAAATATTACCCTAAGATTTATCTCCTATTTTGTACCATCCTCTAGCCATTTACCACCTTCATTAGTCTTTTTCTAACCTAAAACCCCTTTTGACGGTTTATGTTACACTATTGTCTCCATCGACCTTGTACTCTATTGATAAAACTTATTAGGGTATAGGTTGGCCCCTATCCAACCTAGTCATGACCTAATTTGTTTTTGTCAATAATGATACTAGGTTGACTAGGTCAACCTTATCGACCTAAACTTTTAGAAAGGATCATGACTAGATCCACCTATATAAACACATCCATTTCATCATTTATAAGATAAGAGAAGAAGAGTAAGATATATTTCTCATCTACTTATCCACCATTCTACTTGAGGAGAGGTTTCATAACTTCTTTGGAGATATGGATTTTGTCTTATGGATGAGTTTTTTAGATGCATTGATAGGTTATGTAGCCTAGAGCTGATTTATCCTTGCCATTCTTACATTCCATAAAAACCTATTGTGAAGCACCTTGGCCAAGGGAGAGATTGAGACTTGATGGGTTCATCTTCTAAGGTAAGTATTTCTAACATTATTCCTCCTTTGTAAGAGTAGATAGATATGAATTTGTACTTCTCTTCCATGTATTAGGATTATATATTCATTGGCATGAGTATACGTCTTCTATGCATGTCTAATTTTGATGTTTACTACCCCCAATTTGTGCCAAAAACTTTAGTGATTACTAGATTAGATTTTGCTTTACTTGTTATTAGTTTAGTGAATATGAAAACATAGGACCTAGTTAGGGTTATTGTATAATTTTGCTTGATTAGAGGATTTAGAACCCTACATAGTGAATTTATTATGGTAAGAGATACCTTGGCTAGGTCTAGTAGATCCATCTTGGTAATGACCTTGAATATGTAATGTATCAACAATCAAAAGTTTAAGTAGAATTTATCTTCTCTGAGCTAGGATTGATTTATAGATCTATTGCATTTCCTATTTCATACACAATGATATTAAAAAACAAATTTTAGCCTTTGAGAGCCATGGTCTCTAGGAATTTTAAATCATTATAAAGTTAGTTGATCTGTTAGGATCCTAACCATATTCCCCAATTAATAATGAATCCTTGCTACTACCCGGTTAGTGGGTTGAGCTGGCAGTCAATAGAGGGGCTAGATCCTTTCACGTATATATTATTTTTTAAGAGCCTTTCTTTGGGTTGGAATTTTTTAGAATTAAAGGATGATGTGCCTAGATATCTCTTTGTGAATTTTAAAATAGATATAGAGAAATAAACATATTTTAATGCATTTTTACTACTTTATAGGATAATTTTTCCCTCTTAATGTTTTAGTTTTATTGTTACAGAGTTATTTTATGTCACTTATATTATTGTAATCATTTAATATTATTAATCAAAACATATATATTATTATTTGAAAGGTTTTTAAGAGTTTAAATCCATATCATACACACATATATTTGGTCATGATATTATATTTTATATAGTCAACTTATCTAGTACACTATCCTTGGGTTGAAGTTGTGATAAGTCTGGCTCAACCAAGGATTGGTTTCAATAGGTGTGCTAAGTTAGAAATTGTAAGAACATATTCAATATCAATGATATTTTCATCTCTTTATCCATTTTATTTTTTATTTTCTTTATGATCATAAGTTAATTTATGTTGAAAGCAATCTGTAATTAAATGTTTATCTTGATTATTGTTTCATGGTTCTATTTGTCACTATTTATGCATTATTGACTATATACACGTGGTCAATCTATTTTGACATAAGCTATTTAATTATTGCACTCATCTTAATAATTTTTAATTCTAATTTTAAGGTGAGGCCCTATGAATATTAACTAAGGGACTTCCAACCTCTTTTTATTTATTGAAGTTGCAAGTGCCATAGAGATTTAGTTTGATAAAAGTCCCCTTGAATGTAATGGTTACAAATCAACATGCTAAGTGAAGGTCAGGATACCAAGACTTTTTACATTCAAACCTTGGGAAATCATTTTATTCATGACATGTTTTTCCTTTAAGGAGAGGTAGGGTATTATCAAAACCATTCCTAATTTTTGTTATGTTAAAAACACCATCAAAAAATTGGTGCAAGGAGGGATAAATATAAAAATCTCTAGGTCTCTAATTTTAACCCATAATTTTTAAATTTGATGATTTATAAACATCACCCACACCAAAATATTTTAAAACTTAATCTATAAGTTAGCTAGATATCCATGAGATCAAAGTTTTTAGGGGTTTATTTTGAGTTTCTAAAACTCACCGAACATAGAAAATAGAGGGCGAAAAAGGGAAGCCAAATTTTTTACAAATACATTCAACTAGTAGCTTGCCTATAGCTATAGTTTCCTTTATTAACCCATTTTATAACTTTAATAACCCAAAAATTATAGCTAATCCTACTTGGATTGGTGGAGGTGGATGGCTTATTAATGTTCTAGGGCTTGCCCATGACTAGCCAAATAATATTAACAAGCTTTACCTGAATTACACACTTGACAAAACTCAAATAACAAAGAAGAATATTTAAGAATTTAAATATGCCTTAATTTGAACATAAATATAACATGAGGATGTGGCTTACCACATACTTAATTACTCTTTGGGAGAAGTTTCTTATGCTCGGTACCTTGGATTTTTGAATGTATCTGTTAATTCTTGGAATGATCTATAAACCATGTTTATCAACCAATTTATGGTTCCTATTTATCCAACTATCCTATATCATGAATTTTTGGCTACATGTAAGGAGACAAATGAGCTAATTAGTGTCTTAAATTCACACTTTTGGAAGCTATAAAATGTTAAAATACCTATACACTCAAATAGAAGTGGTTGCTATACAAACCTAGTTGATGGATTTAGACTCAATGACTTATATGCTCCTTAGGAGAACACTGTAACACTCTTATCCTTGTATTTATCCTATAATTAACTATAAACATGGAATAATAGATAGTGACATAAGGATATGAGGTTGGTCTTTTACCATTATTAGGCCAATTAGGTTCTTTAAACCAAAATTTGATGATCAACCATTCTCTTCAACACAACACTCTACTAATGAATCCAATCCCAAAATCCCTATATACAAGCCCAAATTTGGTTTAAAATATAAAACTTATGAATAATATGCATGAAGGTTAGCTTTATATGCCTTTGAACCATGTTTTTTCATAGGCAAACAATTAACAGCTTGTTCATGTTACATATAATAACACTACTACCATGCCCAACACTAAAAATTATGCTAATTCTATTAGAAACCAATAGGTCATCCCATCATTCATAAATAAATAAAAAATTATTAAAAACACTCATAAAAAAGTCCACCCAATTGTCCCTACATTTATGAATGCTTTGGCATTGGTGACAAACACCTTACTACCAATGGGAAACCAAAAGAATATTAATGTGAACCTAGAGGTGGTGAACTTATAGTAAATGGTTCAATGATTGACAAATGATATGGTCAATTTATATAGATAAGTGTATTATAACATAGCTAAATAAAAGTAACCCACCATAAAACAAATTTTTTAACTTCCATAAAACTAATAGTCATTGGAACATGAGGCTGAATAATGGGGGAGTGCTTATTACACTTGATAATACAAATTAGAAAAATAATAATAGTGATTAAAAAATGGTGAACTTAGTTGATTTAGAATTTACCGCTTGGTTTAGGCTATAAAATACAATGGATCATGTTGAGACTGATTGCACTTAGTTTATTTTAGTGTCAAACATATTTTAAAAGGAGATGGACAACTTAGATATAGTGCATTCACCTAACAACAACCACCTTAACCAAGGTAGAGGGAACCTTGATACTACTCTAGTCTTTAAAACTTATTAATTCCCATTAAAGAGTGAAAATTAGTGTGAGAACAAATTATATAAGGTCCATTCATTAAAACAATTTCAAAGAAGAAATAACTACTAGTTGAGGATTAAAATCTAAAATCCATTAACTACCTCTACTCCTCCAAATACAACTAAAGTTCTACTTGATGAGAACTTTAGCAATAATTAATTTCCACATAAGGGACCTAAAATGTATTATAAACCCAAGAATAATTCTAAAACCTCGTAAATAGATAAACTAGTGTAACAAAGCAAACTTGGATATAACATTGTAGACGACCTAAAGAAAACTAAGGCCAATATAACCATGTTTGATTTGATCTAAATTTATAACCAAAAGGACTTGTTAATAAAATAATTATCTTCTCCTAAAGGGAAAGAAGCTAATATTACAATTGATGCCCATGTTATAATTTACAAATAAAATATTGAAATCCCTCCTTTCCTCCGAACAACTTAGATTTTTGGTAAAAACTTATGTGATTATTTAGTGGATTCAGGTGCCTTAAACAATGTGATTCAATATGAAATTTTATATAAATTAGGTTTGACCCATGTGAAGTCAAATAAAAATATTATTCAATTAGACAAGTCATAAGTTAGAGTGATTGGTGACCTTAACAACATTCATATATAGTTGGATTCTAATATAAGATTGTATTAATTTATTGATATTCAAGTAGTAGATATACCTAATGCTTATGGTATGCTCCTGAGAAGATATTGGTCATGAAAATTGAATGGTTACATGGAAACTGACTTCTCTCACATGTGGATCCCATGGTAAGGCAAACCGATTTAACCTTTTAGGGTTTAACTATATAAATCCTATGTTTAAATTAAAGGGCTGATATGTCTAAATTAGTTAAATAAATTACAATAATTAAGTATTATTTTGTTATATAATTTTAACTTCTTTTAATTTATAAAATATAAATAAATAGGCTTAAATAAATACTTATTTATAAAATGAGTGTCACAAATGATTTAGGTTATGAAAACTAGGTTCTAGGAAATTCTAAGTGTTGTCAATAAGATTTTGGAGTTTGTTTACTCACTAGACAGTAACACCCCATATGGATAGTGGTGTCATGTTGATGTAGTGTCCTTAAAGTGGTGGTAGTTTCCATTTTTTAAGACTTACTATTTTATGGGAGCACCTATGCCTATGTTTTTAGGTCTTTTTCTTATGTGCATGAAATTTGGAGAGTTATGTTATTGCTAGAAAACTTGATTTAACATGCAAACCCTAATTCTATTTGAAAGTATGGCATATGAAATAATTATGTGTTCATTATTAGGATAAGATGGACATCCTCAAAACCTACATATGAAGAGAGTTGCCTACATACCAATACTCTGAAGAGGGATCAAGCCTGACGTAGTTCTCCCACCTAGTAATTGATGCAAGTGTAAGTGAATGCTAGGGTGAGAGTGGACATGGATGCTTTGAATGTGTTTTAGCTTTGAAATATTTTAAAAATAGGATTATTGATGATGTAGATGGTAGTATGTAGAATTAGGGTATAAAAGGGATCAAATACCTTACATTTTCTTAACTTGTCTTTGGTTTAAATGTGTTTTTGCATCTATTTTCCATCCAGTGAATAGAATTTAAATAGACTTATATTTATAGAGTTATGTAGCTTTTTTAGATAATAAAATATGATTAGTATAAAATTAAGAGGGGCACACATTTGAAAAAGTATCCATTGGGAAGAGTTAGGGATAAGGACAATAACAACCAACTGGGGACACTAGTGCCATGTGGTTGTAGTGTCCCAAATATGGCACTAATATCCACTTTGAAAACTGATAAGTAAGTTGGGTTAGGATATGATAAGATAGTTTTGGGACTATGTTTTAGTTGACTATGGGTGACTGTGGTCTTCTCAATGACTAAAAAAGTGTGTCTAAGGCTCTAAGATAGGTCTAGGGCTAAGCTAGTATTAGGGTAACTCAAATGACACTCTTAGAATCCAATTACCACTTTTAGGTGATTGAATTTGCCTCTCTTTATGTTATTAATGCAACAAAGTGAAATGACTAGTATAAAGGAAAAATAAATGTACCTGGACTTACCTTGGAAGTGAAGCCCATGTAATTGAGTCTTAGTATGTGATCTAGGTCTGCATATGTGGAACATGATCTGAAGTAATGTCCTACAATGGAACTTGAAAAAATGAATCCTTAATTAAGAGATGATCAAAAGTAAAATAATATGATAAAATAAAGTAACTAACTAAATTTGAGTAAAGAGAGAGGAAATGAACAAATACACTTCATTGGGTATGCAAACTAATACATGAACCTGATGATAACCTATGTGTGTAAGTGTACATAGTGATCATATTTTTTAATATATTATACTAAGATAATGTCTTGCTCAATCCTCATGGGTGGTTCAATAACTTAATCTAGTTTTGACTCCATCATTACCCACCCCTACTCAGTAGATCCTGATCACTATGAATAACTTGGATAAAACTATGTGTCTAACCCTCTCATGTGGGTGGTTAAATAACTCAAGTAGTCCATGACTCCATCATTGCCCACCCATGTGAATTAGATGCATTTGTAACTATAATATGCAAATTTATAAGGTATCTAAGTAAATATAATTATGTATATTAGCTTCATGACCATTCAAGTTTATTAGGTAGCTCTGGGCCACTCAAGAACGCTAACCACTATAGATGGAGTAGCACATGAATTTGGTGATAACCTAGAATGTGATATCAAGTGTACATAGTGTAGATCATGGCATGGAGTTTGCCATTTCATCTGATCAACATGTATGTAATTGAGTATGGAAAATATGTGTCATACACATGCCCCTAATCTAGTATTTGAGTATACTAAATCTGAACTAAGAATGTAATAACTAAATCTATGTAACTAAAATGAATGTAGGAGTGATCATGCCATGAATGATACCCCCAAATCTAAGCAACTTGTTTTAATATGAGCTGAAATGAGTGTATCTAAGCAAAATATGAACATAAATATCAAACCTATGATTGTATTTATGAAAATCTGTATTGTACCTAGTGTATTAGTCTGAATGATTCATACTATCCTCAAGCTAGTGTTACTAGATAATAGTTCCCTATAGTGGACAATAGTACCCTATGGTGACAGTTTCCCAATTTGGGTGCTAATGTATACTTAGGAGCTTGATCTCTTTAACAAACCCCTATGAATGCCCCCTATTTTGAGGGTATTTGTGATACTTATGTAATAAATTCACTCTAAAGAAGTAACTCTATAGAATGTGTTACCTAGAACATGTGCATGATATTCTAATACAATGTACAAACATAACATGAAAATGTAAATGGATATGAGCATGAGTAAGTAATTTAATATGTATGTTGTAATCTAGAATTACACAAGGGTGTCAAGATAGATGTAATAAATGTATAAAAATAAACATGAGTAACTGCTTAGGGGTTGGGGCTTAATATCCAACATGGCACCCAAGTAGGAAGGGTATATGCATGAGGTCTCTCATGGCATAAAAAAATGATGCATGTGTGTGTGTAATAAGAAAATACAAGTGTCATGGTGAAGAAGCATACAAATAAGCATATATACAAGCAAATGAGGCACACAAAATATATGCTAAGGGGAAATAATATAATGGAATGGATGTCACTAAATCTAAGAATGAAGACATGAAAGGACATTTTCAAATGCCCACATACACAAGCAATAAACAATTTAGCATTGAACCACATAGAAAGACATGTTCAAATATCCACATATACAATTAGGAAAACACACACAAGGGACATGGGAATGTGTCCAAGGCATAAAGACATACAAGTAGTGTAGATAAATAACAATGGCATATTTAGATGCCCTCAAAGATGGAAGAATCATAGGAACATGATCAAGTCTAATCTAGGATAACTAGAAATGAAACCATAAATAACTATGTATTAAAAATCTATGCAGATACTAGGATACATATATACTAAGTTTAACTAGTGATAGTTGGCAAAAAAATTGGGAAATAAATAGTAAAGATCAATACCAAGATAAATCAATGCGTAAAATGGAATGTATAGTATGTAAAGATAAAACCTGTTTATAACAACTATGTGGGAGATGCCCCAAAGTGGGCAAATGTATCAAATGTATAAAGCTATATTGGTGTAAATGTCCCTAATGGGTAGAAAATAGATGGTTTGGATTAGTGTAGTGGATCAGAGTCCTATCTAGAATATACAAACACTCAATAAGAGCAAGTGAAGCGTATGTGTATGATAAAATTGACTATACTAGGATAAATAGTTATATGCAATATTTGGAAAGTATCATAAATGTAAACATAATAATGCATAAAATCTATAAAATTGTTGTTTTCAAAATCTTTGCAAGCTTTTGTATATTGACATTTTATATTTTTTTGTGTATAAGCTATGTACAAGCAAATAAAAATAAACTATATACAAGGAGATAGAGAGAGAAGGAAGTATGTACAAGAGTAGGAACCATACTAACTAATTAGTCTCATTGGAGTCTCACTATCACTATGATTTATGTCAAATAGGGTAACTATGCTCATGCATTTGGTGTGAAAGGGCAGATATGAGCCTATATTTTGACATATTATATAATTATAGTTTGTAACTCCCTATATAGTGATGTTATGATGTTGTGGCACTGAATGTGATACCCTATGAATTGTAGGGGTCTTAGGTACCCATCTGGTATAATTATCATATGTAGGTAATGTAAGTACCCTATGTTGAGAACCCCTAGACCTTAATAAAAGGCATCTTACTAAAAATTAGCAGACAAAAATGTAGCGGTTAAAAACATAGTGAGGATAAAATGTAGTAAGGAAAACATGTAACAAGGATAATACATTTTAGGAAAAAAACATAGTAAATGATGCACTCACATAGAAGATGACACAACTTTTAACTAAAGGTCCAAACTCTCAAAATCACATTTTCCGCTATTATTTTACTTGTAAATTTAATGCATTAATTTTCCACCATAAAATGTTAACTACTATCACCAAAATGAACTAAAAAACAAATAAACAATGTGATAATCACTAAAATGTGCCATTTATGCTCTTCATGACATTTTTGTGACATTACCAATACCACAAAGTTTTTCCTCTCTATGTTTTCTCCTCGTGACATTTTTGTCATACTACATTTCTACCACTATATTTTTATCTACTACGTTATGACATAAATCCCAATAAAACTAATCTAGGCACAAAATGAGTAGAGGAAGGTCCTATAGAATATATGACATATCATTGATGCAGGGGTATCTCTAGTAATGGTATCTATGGGAGATTAAGCATACATGTAGATACTATAGGAGTATACCCAGTCTACACTAATAACTCTACTAAACATTATGATGTATACATAGGAACTATAATCTCTACTGTAACTGATAGTTGGGCAATATCTACTAATGGTTTTAGAGTTGTAACTAGTGTTTGTGTTGGAACTATAGATGGAAACTATACTAGAACTATCTTTAGGATGGGTAAATGATACTCATGTGGGACACCCTCAAGCTTAACCACCTAATTAGCATGTATATAATTTAGGCATCATTGTATTGTAGATGGGATGGATCTGAGCTGATATAACCATGGCTTGGACAATAATATATCGAATACACCCACACTAGATACTATTAGGAATGTAGTGGCTATGTGTACTAGTCTAACCTTTAGTGAAATCACAATCTCCTTGATAGAACTCTGAACATCACCACTAAAGCCACTAATGATAGTATCTATGGGGAATATATCTTATTATGTGTATCCTAAATTTTATAAGATTTTCATGGTGCACATGTTTATACTTGACCCATTGTTAACTATAACACTATGAATAATATGGTTGTCTATGTATGACCATATAAAAATCACATGTAAATCTATGTCATCATCCATAATATCCTATTCTAAAAAAATGTGATAAGTGTTCTAGGTGGCACTGTAGTGTGATACGTGCCAATAATGTTATGTAGTGGATGTGTCTCCTCTATAAATTTATGATAGTAATATGGTGGTGGATGCAATTGGTATGTATAGTGAATACCTGATGTGCCACCTGCCTCATTAAATGTATGCTTTAGGAAAGGATCTAAAAATATATTTAGTGTGCCTCTATTTTTTTTGTTTCAGTGCCTTTTTGAGTGTGCCCACATCAATAATGTTATCCTTAATGAGATATTATATCTTGTGATTTAGGCTAATACATTTATTTTTTGTGTGGCTTGGTACCCTGTGATACTTGTAGAATGCATTTAAATCATAACTATTTGGGAGATGCCATGTCATATCAACCTCTTTAATGAGAGGGCAAGATATGTCATTTCATTTCAATAATTATTATAGAACCCCTACTTGTGACTCTAGAATATTTGTGAAGACTCTACATTGAGGAGAAAATAAAACTACTTTGGGAGAAGGCTCAGAAGCTACATTAACTATGACCTTTTGATCACTTTTTTTCTATGGCCATAACCTTGTATGGACATTTTTTTGAACTCTTAAGATTTGATTCTGATCCATTTGTGTATTTGAGTTTACCCACTACTAAGAGTTTAACCTCTTTTTCCTTGACTATGTGGCATATATCAATAAATGTGGGAAACTTGTTGAATAAGATAGATTCATGCAATGATAGTAATAGGCTCTATTTAAATATATCTTAAAGCTCCCTATCTACCATGGGGCTAGTCAATTTGGATAACATTGTCTTGTATCATAAAACATAATTGACAATAAGCTCCTTTAACTAATGATTTAACTATACCATATGTGCATATGATATATTATCACTGATGTTGATAGATAAGTGTGATAGGAACATATTTGATAATGGGTTTAATGTTGTGATAGATTGATTTGGAAAATCATAGAACCATCACAGGGCATAATGCTTGAGACTATGAGAAAATAACTTCATTATTGGACACATAGTAGAAACATGCCACGTGAAAGGCTCTAAGGTGATGCTATGGGTCACCCTTGATATAATTCTATGTGATGTGCCAAAGGTATATGCAAGAGAATGTTGAAATCCAAGGCATGTGATGACCTAGCTTCTCCCTTCTCAACATGTAATACCTTAGAGTATAAAGTAAGAACTTCATGCACAAAGGATTATACATATGGAGTGGAGTAACTAGCCACAAGTGGTGTAGCTATCACTGATGGTTGAATAATAATATTGGGTTGTGCTATCTAATTTGGTTGAGTTGTCCCCACTGGAGGTGTAACAACATTATTAATTGGAGGGGTCAAAGATTGACCATTTTAAATCTTATTCTTGATTTATAATATGGCCTATAAAATCTATGCATAATCAAGGAGATACACCTAAATTATATCTCTAAATCCTTGTAATACCTCATATTTATTCATAATTATGTCATTATCATTAAGTGGAGGTAGTGTGTCTTGATTCTCAATGTGGACCTCATCTTGTTCTTGGTTATATTGTTAATCTTCACATGTAATGTCATTTAATTTCACATAATAAAGGTGTGAAAGATTCATATATGGAGTTGTATTAGGTTCCTTGTCCTTGTTATACATTTGGATAGTAGGAATCTGAATATGCTCTATAGGATTACCACCTAGTCTAGCACTTATTCTTAATGGAAGAGAGAGATTTTTTAGATGGCATATAGTAAACAAATTTAAATATAGATACTAAAATAAAATATATAAATTATAAAAAATTAATAATAATGAATGAAAATAGGAGTAAAAATGATACAAACCCTAAGGCATATAGGGTTAGGGTTTTTGAATCTAGGGTTTCTTTACACCAATTTAAATTATATGTAAAATAAATTTAAACCCTAACGTGAAAGTGATTTAATTTAGTTAGGTTATCAAATAAAAAAATTATAAAATCATAAGTCTATATACCTAAATTATTTCACAAAAATTTGGATTAATGCAAGCTAGGGTTTGAGGTAATCTTAAAAGTAAGTCAGGTTCACCAAATGATTTAACCTTTAAGGGTTTAAATATGTAAATCCTATGTTTAGATTAAAGGGTTGATCTATCTAAATTAGTTAAACAAATTACAATAATTAAGTACTAATTTGTTATAGCATTTGTGTTAGGTTGTGGAGCTAAAAGCTTCATTGATGCAGACATGGAGGAGGTTGCAGGATGAGTTGCTGAGTGTCACGGAGACTGGCGTTTGGTCTGGCCAACCGACATCGGCAGTATTAGACAAGGAAGCAACTGACGTCGGTCATGGATCGGCTAGCGTCGGTGACCCCCAGGCGGACAGAGACCGACGTCGGTCACCTGTGTGGTTCGACCGTGAGCTTATTACAGGCAGTTAGCTAACGAACCAAGTGTTTGCATGCTTAGATCTATTTTTAGACTGAGAGCTACGGATCTAATTATTGTAATTAGATGTCTAATCATTGTTTGGATGAGATCTATATAATAGACTCATGGTTGTATTAGAAAATGGTTCTAGTTTGAGTTGAGCAAAGTTTGCTCCTTCTGTGTGTGAGGTGAGCAAGGGTGTTCCTCCTAGTTCCACAGTACTAGGGGTAGGTGCTGGATTGGAGAATCAACAGGGTTCTTCATGTATGTAGGATCTTGGTCACAGTTGCATGGCCTATATAGGAGATCTACATGGTAAGTAAGATCGTTGATCTGCAGGTGTATGTGTGTGCAAGGTCAAGGTTCACAGGTGAGCAGAACCGAGTTTGATTTGCAGGTGTGCAAGATCATATAGATAGCAACACAACAGGGAGCAGTATCAAGCAGGATCTACTTGGAGTACAGGTGTGTACTCGGATAGAGCAGAGAGGAAGGCAAGGGAGTTCCTTCCATAAGTATGGTCTGTTGAATTGCAGGGTGTTGCAAGCTCATGGGAGATCTACTTGAAGTACTTTGAGTACTTGTGGAGTGCATGGAGCACTTGTGGTGTGCGTGGAGCACAGGAGGTGAACACCAACTCTGTATTTTGAGTTGGGTGTTAGGACCTGAGAGGGAGAGCTTTGGGGAGAAGAATTACTGTTCACTTGAGGTGTGGGAAACCTCTGTAAGGTGGTGGAGAAGAAGTGGCATCTTCTTTATTGTATTATTTTCTGTATAAAGTGTTAATACAAGTTGTGTATTGTCTCTCATATCTTGTGTTATTCTGAATTCTAGTTACTTGGTGAATCTGGTTAATTTCCGCATATTAAGTTGCTTGGTTTGGTAATCATATTGTGCTCTTTTGGTGGAGCAAGATTCTGACAAGTGGTATCAGAGCTTTTGGTTGGGATACTAACAGATTGGTTTAGATCTGGGTAGTGTGTTTTGATTACAGGTCACTCTCAAGGGTTTCTGATTGAGTGGGAGTAGAGCAATGGCAGATGAAAGTAAGCTAAGAATGGAAGAGTTGAAAAGCACAGATGGTCACTCATGATCCTATGGAAAGAAAGAGCAGGTAAAAGATTATTGTTGGTTGGTAGCAGATCAGCATAAAGAAACTGAAGAAGCAGATGTAGCAGGTGTTATTGCACAGGATGCTCTGGGAGGTTTCTTGGATAAAGTTGAATCTTGGATAAAAGATTTGGTTGCCTCTTTCCATGCAGCCCTAGGTAGAGGAGCTGTGAAGCCTTGCCAAAGAATTGGCAAAGGGGAAGTGAAGCTGAAATTGCAGGCAGCCAACACACAGGTGTTGATGAAGGTCATGCAGGTCCCAGGTTTGGAGATATGGCTAATTTCTTCAAAAAGATTGGGTGATGAGAGATGCACAAGAACTCTCACAGCGGATGCACTTGAATTAGCTGGTGGTAAGAAAATAGGTACCCTTTATCTACTTGTTTATATTACTGATTCTTCTTTTGTTGCAAAGATGTGGCTTTGTAGGCTTGGTCACATGAGCAGGGAGGAGATGCATGTTCTTAAGTGGAAGATAGATATATTTGATAGGCTTAAGAACTGGAAAGCCTTGGTGTTTATGGAGGAGATGGCAGACAGAACCCAATGGTTGGTGTTGGATACTTCTGAGCAGAGCAGTTTGGACATGGGTTTTGATTCAAAGAAGCTCACGAGTAAAAAGTCATCACTCACAGCTGAACACAGCTACTGGCGTCAGTCAGGAGAAACCGGCGTTGAACAGACAGGTGCCGATGTCAGTCATGTGCAGACCGAAGTCAGCGATGTCGGGCAGGTTAAGACCGACGTCGGTCATGGGACTGACGTTGGCAGTATGTAAGACTGATGTCGGTCAGGAGGACCGACGTCGGCAGTAGGGACACCGCAGGGTCGGTAGTCAGGGACAGACGCATGGAACTGATGTCGGTCGGATGCAAACTGTGGAGTGACTGAGGTTGGTCACTGTAACAGATTTTGGGTGGACAGCACGCTGTCATGGAGTCTCAAACACCCATACGGAGGATTGAAGATGTAAGTAGGCCCTCAAATTCATTGTTCCTCTTCTTTATACATGTTGCTGATTGTAGAGCAGGAAGGATCCAGGAAACAGGTGTGAGCTTGGCATGGATGAGGATGTGATTCCTTAGAGGAGAACCAAACAGGTGTTTTTGGTAGGGTTGCCAGCAGGTATAAAAACACAGAGACGAACGGATACCTTAGTTGAAGAATAGAGAGAATGGATACGTGAGACGAAAGACCAGGTCATATGGTCTTGAGGAGCTGCGAGACAGTGGTACAGGGTTTGACAGGTGGAGGATGAAGCATGGCTTCAGTCAATGTTAGGGTAACTACTGTGGTTTGACTTACTAGGGGGATGGTGATTGCAACATCATTCTGTTGCTGTATGTGGATGGTACGCTAGCTAGCTGGTTTTGTACATACAGGGTTTTGCTGAGCTAAGGGTAAGATTAGTTCAGTGGCATGTCATGAGGAGTTTGGAGCAGCGGAATTCTTTGACATGGGAGGCATGGAGATCACAGGTTGATCTTGTCTCGAGTGGGAGCTGATGTGAATCAGGTGCTGGCGAGGTTCAGGATGTAGAGCCAGAGCACACTAAGGGCTGGACAGGTACAGTGTCTGAAATCACATGAGGTCTAGTATAGACATGAGTATTCCCATGCAGTGGGAGCTATCAGAGAGTTAGGAGCCAATTTGGAGAAGTGGGTTCTCAGGTACTTGAGAGGGACCAGCAATAGGGATTCATGCTATGCAGAGTCAGGACTTCACTACATGTGTTTATAGGTTTGGATGTGACAGGGTACTCGGATGACAGGAGGTACACCACGGGATGTGTGGTGGGTTGTCTTCAGGATTGATCTTGAAGAGGGATACAGACCTAAAAATAGATTAGACAGAGTACAGGTATAGGTACAGTGCAACTATTTATCTCCAAGTGGGAGATTGTTAGGTTTTGGAGCTAAAAGCTTCACTGATGCAGACATGGAGGAGGTTGCAGGATGAGTTGCTGAGTGTCACGGAGACTGGCGTTTGGTCTGGCCAACTGACATTGGCAGTATTAGACAAGGAAGCAACTGACGTCGGTCATGGATCGGTCGGCGTCGGTGACCCCCAGGCGGATAGGGACTGACGTCGGTCACCTATGTGGTTCGACTGCGAGCTTATTACGGGCAGTTAGCTAATGAACCAAGTGTTTGCATGCTTAGATCTATTTTTAGACTGAGAGCTGCGGATCTAATTATTGTAATTAGATGTCTAATCATTGTTTGGATGAGATCTATATAATAGACTCATGGTTGTATTGGAAAATGGTTCTAGTTTGAGTTGAGAAAAGTTTGCTCCTTCTGTGTGTGAGGTGAGCAAGGGTGTTCCTCCTAGTTCCACAGTACCAGGGGTAGGTGCTGGATTGGAGAATTAGCAGGGTTCTTCATGTATGTAGGATCTTGGTCATAGTTGCATGGCCTATATAGGAGATCTACATGGTAAGTAAGATCATTGATCTACAGGTGTATGTGTGTGCAAGGTCAAGGTTCACAGGTGAGCAGAACCGAGTTTGATTTGCAGGTGTGCAGGATCATATAGACAGCAACACAATAGGGAGCAGTATCAGGCAGGATCTACTTGGAGTACAGGTGTGTACTCGGATAGAGCAGAGAGGAAGGCAAGGGATTTCCTTCCATAAGTATGGTCTATTGAATTGCAGGGTGTTGCAATCTCATGGGAGATCTACTTGAAGTACTTTGAGTACTTGTGGAGTGTGTGGAGCACTTGTGGTATGCGTGGAGCACAGGAGGTGAACACCAACTCTGTATTTTGAGTTGGGTGTTGGGACCTGAGAGGGAGAGCTTTGGGGAGAAGAATTACTGTTCACTTGAGGTGTGGGAAACCTCTGTAAGGTGGTGGAGAAGAAGTGGCATCTTCTTTATTGTATTATTTTCTGTATAAAGTGTTAATACAAGTTGTGTATTGTCTCTCATATCTTGTGTTATTCTGAATTCTAGTTACTTGGTGAATCTGGTTAATTTCCGCATATTAAGTTGCTTGGTTTGGTAATCATATTGTGCTCTTTTGGTGGAGAAAGATCCTGACAATTTGGCCTTCTTTGAATTTATAAAAATAGTAATACATAGGCTTAGACAAAGACTTATCTATAAAATGACTATCATAAATGATCTGGGTTCTGAAAACTAGGTTTCAAATAGTTCTAAGTGTCATCAATAGGATTCTAGATTTTATTTTCTCACTGGATGGTAGTGTCCCATATAGACAGTAGCACCATGTTTTTAGAGTGTCCTCAAAGTGGCATTATTGTCCCCTTTGTGAGACTATTCATGTTTTTTGGGAGAACCTACACCTATATTTTTAGGTCATGTTCTTGCATGCACAAAACATAGAGCTTTGTGTTGTGCTTGGAAAACTTGAATTAGTGTGTAGACCCTAATCCTCCTTGCAAGTATGGCATGAGAAATAATTTTGTGATCATTAGTAGGATAGGCTAGACATCTTCAACACCTTGCTTTAAAGAGAGTTTCTTACATACCAATATTCTGAAGAAGGATCAAGACTAATGTAGTTTTCCCACCTAATGCTAATGTAAGTGTAAGTGAATGCTAGAATGAGAGTGGACATGGATTCCTTAATTGTGATTGAGATTTTAAATCTTTGGAAACTAGGCCTAAGGCTTATGTAGATGGTATTATGAATAATTAGGTCATAATAGGGATCAAATACCTTAATTTTTCTCAACTTGTCTTTGATTTGAATGAGCTTTTACATCTATTTTCCATCCAGTGAATAGAGGTCAATTAGACTTATAGTTATAGAGTTGTGTATCTTGTACAGATAATAAAATATGCTTAAGCCAAGCTTAGGAGGGGAACACATTTAGAAAAGTATCCATTGGTAAGAGTTAGGGCTAAGAACAATACCACCTAATTGGGGACACTAACGTCATGTGGCTATAGTGTCCCAAATGTGGTGCTAATGTCTACTTGGAAAACTACTAAGCAAGCTGGGTTGGGATTTGAAAAGACAGTTCTAGGACTATGTTTTGGCTAATTATGGGTGATTGTGGTCTAATCAATGACTAAAAAAGTGTGTCTAAGGCACTAGGGATAAACTAGGAATAAGGCAACTCAAGTGACACTATTAGCATCCGATTACCACTTTTAGGTGATTACACATACCCAATTATATTAGAATTGGGGGTAAGCTAAAAATGTTCACATGATCATAGAATACAATAAAATAAATGAAATAGTATATGAAGAGTCTAACCTTGGGGCATATGAACTTGAAAGAGAGGTGGAATATTATAATAAACTCTCTATTACTAAGTTTTTTGTAAAAGAAAAATCAAAATTTGATTTGGATCAACTAAATGAGGATGATTTTATTTGTGCACTAGAAACAACTTCCTTCCATACAAGTGCCCTTACACTTGAGAACATAAAACATGATGACTAGAGTGTATACCGAGGTTATTGAAAACTCTTATTAATGTTGGGAATGAGTTATAAATCAGAAATCTCAAATAAAGTTCTCCATATGAAAAAGAAAGACTTGTAAGCTCTTCAGTTGAGGAAACAACAATTTCAAGTAGTCTTATACTTTAACATCCCCATAGGGATTTACTAGAACAATGCAGTAGTTTTTTTTTAAATTTTTACTCAACACTTATTATTTCATTATATTACACCACAAGAATCTAATTAGTGATTTTACACATACTTAACTAAGCATATCAAAGTTAAGTAAACATGAGAAACTCTATTTACTAATCACTATCAACTTATGTAAAAAATCATAAATGCATAAGGAAAGTAATCATAATAAAATACAATAATGGATGGTATAATAATACAACCTTTATTATCAATGTATAATAATAATCACTTAAATTTCCATCAGGTATTCAACCTCAATATATAAGTACATCAATAGATACAATGTTTCATGGAGCTCAAGTCACACTAACTCCTATATCTCTGATAATCTCAAGTGTAGTCTCCAAGTAAGTACTGTAATGGGGAGGGAGAGCATCATCCAAGAAATTTTCCACACTAAACATAGACCATCAATCCCCCACATAATACCCCAAATAGGGAATCACCCTCCCTTCATGGATGGGTAGATGGAGATAGTGCAAGAATCTAGAGAGACATGCTGGTACCCTATGTGCTATAATATTTATACTACATGATGTGTACCATAGAGAAATACGTTATAACATGATATCACATAAGCATGAAAATAATACATATGAAATGATAATGTCTATATAAAAATTATTTTGGCTAAAGTTTTCAAATAAAATATGATCTCTAGGATCAATCAAATTCATACACATCACTTGATCGGATTACCTTCATCTAGCATTGGTGATGCTAATTAAGCTAGTGAAGTCCATCCCATTACTTACTTAGAAACACAAATGCTAGATTTGGTTAACATATTATTATAACCAATAGTTCATGCAATTATTTCTAATAGCAATTAAAAACACATTCTAATCATGAAAATAATTACTATACATAAATTTAGTCCATCAAACATATGAATGAACCTCATTATATTATTTATCTCATAAACAATATCTATGATAAGTAAGTTTATTTACCATATGGGTATAATACAAGTCATTTTAAGAGTCTGTTATCCATTAGTAAATGTTAATCACAAACTTAACATTTTAATAACATAGTTCATACCACTAATAATAACCAATGTTCATAATTTTCATAAAGATTTATAAACGTTCATGTATTCATCCACTTTGAAACTTAGGCTACATTCATATAGTTATAATCCCTTATTCTTTGAGATTTCGTGACTTAAACTTATTAGTCACTACTATAACTATAAACACACTACCTATTCTATAAATATACACTATACGTGTATAGGAGGATCTATGTTCTATTATACGTGTATTCCATATATTTATGTGATCATATTATATATCCCATAATATATATCATTTGATCTATAATTAACATTCTGATCTACCAATATAACTTTTCTATATTCTTTTTAAAGCTTAAAAGATATAAACTTTCAATAAAAGGTTTGAAAATAAATAGGTCTCTCATAATTACAATACCCCTATTCTCATAATTTAACATCAAACATAATGAATCCAAAAATACTCTATTTTATTCCTAATTTCATATTTCTACTAATTCCCAATTTTAAGTTATTTATTAAATAATCTAATTTATCAAATTTTATGTAAAAATAGTCAATAATTTGATTAACATAGTGGATATGTTTTCCACTTAAATATAACATTCACTATTTATATTTCCAACCATAACATGTTCGACTCCTTAAGTTCATAGGTTACAAGTCGATTCACAATTTGAGACTAGTTTATATAAAAAACACATAGTTTGATGAGTCCACACTATGACTCATTATAACCATAATATATCATTCTTCACAATAATTAATATGCCATTTACATTGAGCATTACATGTATTTTTAGTGATTATAACTAGTATAAGGTAGAAGATGAATGCTTTTGTCTCTTTAAGCTTATGTGAGTCCAATTTAGCATTATTTACATAATGTTCTAATTGTTTGCATGTCTAGTCCTTTATTTTTAATATGTATAAGTAATATAGAATTTAAGAAAGAGTCTTGATATGATACCATGAAGATAAGGAAGGGTCTTAGTCACAAACCTCTCATTATAGTGAAGCTTCAAACTTTTCCAGGTGTTCTATAAACCTCATCAAATAGCTATGTACTTTCACAATCGAGTCGAGCTATGGATTTTGACAGTCGAACTATGGATTTTTATAACATGCTATAGAATCATATAAAACATGTTTCTAAGGCATTCCAAATGTTCCTTCAACCATTCCATGATGATCCAAACTTCTCCATCTATCTTTTAGATACTTTCTATATTTTTTTAATAATATCCACTTTAACAAAATGCTATAGTCAATATATGTCTCTCTATGTGTGTGTGTGTCCCATATGATACTTGGATTCATAAGGCACATATTATTCACATATGGTAAACAAAACTATCCCCATTTAAAAACTCATTCAATATTTTCTAAATTTTGATATGGAGTATATCCCATATATAGGCATGAATACCAATGTCTTATTTATTAAAAAATTAACCCATATAAATAGAACTCTGTTTCACCTATGAATTGACTGTCGCTTAAAATATCTTTTAAATAAAATAATAATACCCTATTTTCCAAATATCAATCCATATAACATTTAAGGACTCAGTTGACATCTCTTTAGAAACAAAGATGATTCATTATATTCCATCTTATAACTGAGTATGTAGGTATAATATGCTTTAATAAAATTCATTCTTTATTTGCATAAAACTAATCCCTCATGTTACCATTTTCCTAAACTAGGGTATTATGTTATTGATTTTAAAAACTTAATTTAACCCTATGGTCTAACATTCTTTCAATTCTAACACAAAACGCTTAGGATTTGAGGATAATGGGTTAACTCTATGGATGGTTGAGCCATCCATAGGGCTAAGCCTACATCCATTTAAAAACACTCTTTTTTTATAGACCCTAAATTTTGTAATAATATATAGAAATTCCTTTTAAAATTGAATGTAATAATAATACCAACCTTTCAAATGTTCCTATTTGAAAATCCAAGAACTCAAAATCCTTTTGTTTTGCTTTGATTCTCTATGTTTTTCTTCTTTTCTATTCTATGTATCTCCTTCCTTCCCATAACTCCTTATTCATTTTCCTCATCGACATCCTTCTATTCATACTTTTCATGCCACTATACATGTTATTTTACAATCCATGTATAATATCCCCATCTTCCTATGAACTCCACTAATCCATAATTATCTTCTCCATTAAATAAACTATAAGCCCTAATATCTCTCACTTCAAACTTTCTCAAATAATATAAAACATTTAATTTGTTTAATAATTATTGCATGATCACTTTGCTATAAGTCCTTCAATTTATCCAATACATAAGTCTATGTTAATCATTAATATAATGATACCCATATTTCTAATTTTAACATAATCTCATGCATAATAATCAAAGACTAGGTTTAGATTGGACTTAACTCTAGGTTGGTATTTTTAGGATACTTCAATCTCCTTGAATACAATAAAACAAAGGTAATTATTTATTTATAAAAAGGATAGATAAATCTATTATTGCTTCTAATAAAAAGATAACTATCATAATAAATTACTAATGTATATATAGACTATATATATGACTTAACTTTATTTTTAATAGCTTTACTTATATTGATATTCTTGATATCAATAATAATAAGCTAAATGTTCAATGCCATTTTTAAAGACATTATAATAGTCTATACATATAATATAAATTAGATATCTATTATTTGATTTACTCACAAAAATCATAGACAAACATAGGTAAAGTAACCTATGTAATCTTACTATAACATCATGTACTAAATCTATGTATAAAATGCAATCACATACATGATTATTCTACAACTACATACTAACGTTTAAAACACACAAAACATAATATCTAATAATCCGAACATAAAATGCATATAAATTTTTTAATCTACTATGGTGTGTGTAGGGGTCTTAGAAATTCCTCTGTCATCTTTCATTAGCTCCATCTATGCCACCCTATCCAATGATGCCCTCCCTCTGTAATGCTTTGAGGGATGAGGTCTTTTGCATCCACCTCATGACAAGAAGGTATTTAGTCAAGTATATCATGATACATATAAAATAATGATATAACAAAAAATGTAACATAATCATTATGTATAGAATTCATAAGTTTTCATCTCAAAATAATGAACTCATGAAATCTAAGTAACATACATCTATCCCATAAAAGCATATGACTTATAATTTAGTTAAATAATAACAATCAATTTAACAATAATATTGATCCACAGATAATTAGGTAAATTAGTTTAGTGAGAGAACTAGGATGTAACATTTCCCCCCCTTAAAATTAGCCATCATCCCAATGACACTTATTCAAATAATATTTTTGAATAATAAATAGAGTTTAATAGAATAAAAACATAATATATAACATCAAATTAAGCAAACAAATATGGAAATAGCCTATAGAAATCATCATAGTCCTCCCAAGTACCACTATCTATAGATTATTAGTCTCAAAAGACCTTATATCATAACACTTGCTTATTATGAAAATGAATTTGTAAATGTAAATTACTCTGATTGGTTCTTTCATGACCACCATAGGATCTAAAACTTGCAAAACATTCCAATCCAACATATGTGAAGGATCAAATATATACTTATTAAGATAAGATACATGGAAGACATTATGAAATAAACCTAGGGATGGTGGAAATGAAATATTATACACTATAAGATTGAATAGTTCTAAAATCTTGAAGGGTTCTACATATATCAGTGAAATGTGTGCTAACTTTCCAAATTTAATCAAGGTCTTTTATGGATTAACATGAAAAAATACTTTATCACCTAATTTAAGCTATCTTGTTCTCTTAAGATCAACATATCTCTTTTACCTATAATTAGCCTTGGCCAATCTCTACCTAATTGTTTTAACCTTTTCTTCCATTTTTGAAAGCATGTCAGGTCCAAAGACTACACTATCTTCCAACCTATCCCAACTGATTGGTGTCATACACCTTCTCCCATAAAGTGATTCCAATGGTTCCATCTTCAAAGTATATTGATATGACTTATTATATGAAAAATAAACCAAAGGTAGGTATTCTTATCATTTGTATTGTTGATCCATGTAATACATATAAAGAAGATCCTCTAACACTTGATTAACTCAAGCAGTTTGTTCATCAGTCTATGGGTGATATGTAGTGATAAAACTAGTTACATACCCAAATAAGAAATTAGAGGTAACCAAAATCTATAAGTCATTCTTGGATCATGATCTGATATGATATTATCTATAAATCCATGCAATCAATACACTTCTTTTATGAATCTCTTCGCAACAGTTGGTGCATCATCTATCAAATTGCCTAAGATAAAATGTCTTACCTTGGTTAATTTATCAACTAAAACCAAGATTATGTCATACCTATTCAATGATAATGATAATCCTTGGACAAATTCCATACTGATAACCTATCATTTCCACTCTGGTATGTCATATGGAGATAACAGTCCAATTAGATGCACATGTTCAAATTTCACTCATTAACATTACAAATAATGTGACATGAAGTCCACTACATCTTTCTTGATTCCCTTATGTAAACAAAGTGGTATAAGATCTACCATAGGCTTGGTTACTATTGGATGTCCTAAATATGGGGCATTGTGTAGTTCCTTTGGCACTGTACTCCTCATATTTTCTTGATATGACATATACATCCTTCTATTATAATGAAAAGACCATCAGTCTCAAAGTTATATCCTTTATACCTAGGATTTTGAGCATTCTCAGACAAAGCTTTCTTGACTTGATCATATAATTTATCTCCTGATGAGAACTTAATCACATGATCCCTAAAAGTACTCCTGATAGTATCCATGACTACTATGTACCTTCTATGACTTAAGGCATCAAATACCTTATTTTCTTTACCTTTGATGTAATTAATATCAAAGTCATAGTCAGATAGAAACTCTAACTATCACCTCTGATGATCATTCAAATTTGGTTGGATTAAAATATATTTGAGCCACAAGTTATTAGTCTTGAGCTCAAATGGTTTTCTAAACAAATAATGTCTCCAAACTTGTAAAGCATGGACGATTATTACAAGTTAAAGATCACGAGGGGTGTAATTTATCTCACAAGGTTTTAGCTTCCTTGACGCATAAGCTACTATTGCACCATCATGCGTAAAGAATCCTCCTAGTCCATCCTTAGATGTATCTATGATCACTAAAAATTAACCATTGGGATCAGGAACTCTTAACATTGGTGCCAAAATAAGCCTTCTTTTCAATTCTTGAAAATCCACTTCAAACTTATTTGACTAGATGAAACTCTAATTATTATGCTATAAATATGTAATTAGATTATTTATCTTGGAAAAATTTGATACAAATTTCTAGTAATATCTTGATGATCCCATGAAACTCCTAACCTCATGCACATTCCTTGGTTTTAGCCATTCCATAATGGATTTTTATCTTAGTCAGATCAATAGAAATGCCATCCAATAAGATAATATGCCCCAAATATTATAATTTATTTTGGAAAAATGCACACTTGGAAAATTTAACATACAACTTGTGCTTTCATAGACATTATAAAAATAACTCTAGATGTCAAAGCCACTCTTCTTCATCCTTGGAATAAATCAGAATGTCATCTAAAAATACCAAAATAAATGATCTAGGTATTCTTTGAACACACTATTCATGAGATTCATGAATGCTATAGGTGCATTCATCAACCCAAATGGTAATAATGTGAACTTGTGATGCCTATAACAAGTTATAAATGTTGTCTTTGGAATATATTAATATTTATCATTAACTAATGATATCTAGCTCTAAGATTAATCTTAGAAAAGGATGTCAATCCACACATTTGATATAAAAGATCATCTATTCGAGGTAGTGGATACATATTCTTGATGGTTTATTTATTCAACATTCTATAATCAATGTAAAGTTGAAGAGTGCCATCCTTACTCTTAATGAAAACAACTAGTGCACCCCATGGTGACACACTTAGTTTGATCAATGCTTTGAATAACAATTCCTTAATTATGCCTTTAATTCTACTATTTCAGTGGGTTACATTCAATATGGAGCCTTAGACTGAGGTTCTGATCTTGGTTTGATATCAATAGAGTAGTCAAATTCCTATTTAGGAGGAAATCTTAGAAATACTTCTAGAAAGGCATCATGAAAATCCCTAAGAAAAGGATAATATTCAATTGATGGTTCCCTAGTTTCCTCCATTTCATTTATATTATTGATAAATGCTTGACATCCCTTATTTTTGGCCTTATTGATTTGCATTATATAAATATACCGAAGCCATAACTCCCTTTTCTCACCTTGAATTAATTTTTAATTTTCAAAATCATCAAGACACTCCACTCTTTTTAGATAATAGTCAACCATGGCTTTGTGCTTTGTAAGCTAATTGACTCCTAAGATCACATCATATGACCCTAGTGGTGCTACATAAAGACCCACAACTATTATGAATTTTGGAAACCTAATTTATACTTTAATTAAACACTTATCAACCTAGACTTTGGAGTCATTCCCATATTATAATGGCCATAGATTTTCCATTACATAAGCTTTTTTATATAATTTATTTATAATCCTAGGAGCTATAAAACATTACATAGCCCTTGTATCTATCAAAATGGAAACTAGATATTCAAATAAAATACCTAATAGTTCTATGGGTGAAGCTTGGAATTTAGATTGTTGATTATCAACTACTATATGAATAAATTATTGAAAAGTTCCTTAATGAGTGGCATAACCTTTTTTCTTCAACTTATCTTAGGTACATTCACATGCAAAATGGTCACCTCCATAGATGAAGTAACATACTAGTGGTTCCTTTCTATTAGATTATAGGTTTCCATTGAAACTAACTTTGGAACCATTACCCAATTTATTGCTACCTGAACCATTATTGAAACTAGAGTTCTGATTTTGAAACTGACTCTTGGAGTCTCCACTCCTCTACTTCTAGTTATTCTTCTTGAAAGTTGGCTTTAAACTTCTAAACTTTTTCTTAAACTTATCTTTGAATTGAGAAAGAGATTTTAACTTTTGATCCTACTTAACTATTTTCAAAAATACTTGGTCCATGGTAGATGGTCCATTAATGTCCACCTTTCCAATAGTCTAGGGTTTTAATTTCATGATAAACTTATCAATCCTAAACCTCTCATTTGCCTGATACTGAGGTACATATTTCAAAATTTTGATGAACTATTCCCAATACACATTTATTGACAAGTCTCCTTCAATTTTTTAAAATCTATTATATTCTGGTCAAAATACAATTGTGGAAACCATTGTGATATGAATAGTGTCACAAACTGATTCCAAGTAGTGGTGGTCAAGTTTAGATTCATTTCTAACTTCTTATTGGCCCATTATGTAGCTACTTATCTAGCTAACCAATAAGCTCCCAAAATAACTTTTGTGACCTTGGAGTAGGTTAAAATCTTAAAATACTTATCCATTTTAGTCAACCATGCTTTAGATCCATTTCCCATAACAGTTCTATCAAACTTAGTTGGATTCACCTTTTTCATATCCCTTACCAATTCTATGATGACATGTGCTCTTGAATCTTGAGGCACTTCATCATGTATCTACTCTTAAGGGATTTAATACTCAACAAGATGATATTTAAGCTCATCTTGATGGGATTTTTCTTTTTGTTCATGTAATATGATCAACTATATCCCTAGTCTCATTCATGATCACAAGAAATTGATCTAACTTTGTTGCTTGTTCAACAACAAATTAGTTAGGATCAAATGGAGGGTTATTATAATTGACATTAAACTAACCCTCACATGATGTTCTTGGTCAGACCATTATTATTTTTGGTAAAAAAGAATACAAAAATGTTAATAGACTCATTAAGTCTTAGAGTTTGAGCCATAACTCTGATACCACAATATAATATCCCCACAAAGATTTACTAGAATAATGTAGTATTTTTTTTAAAATTTTTACTCAACACTTATTATTTCATTAGATTACACATGAGAATATAATTAGTGATTTTAAACATACTTAACTAAGCATATCAAACTTGAGTAAACATGAGCAAATCTATTTACTAATCACTAGCAGCTGATGTAAAAAATCATAAATACATAAGGAAAGTAATCATAATAAAATACAACCATGAATAGTACAATAATACAATCTTATTATCAATTTATAATAGTAATAAATTACATTTCCATTAGTCATGCTACCTCAATATTTAAGTACATTAATAGATACAATGATCTAGAGAGCTCAAGTCACACTAACTCAAGTATCTCTAATAATATCAAGTGTAGTCTCCAAGTAAGTACTATAGTGGGAAGGGAGAGAATCATCCAAGTAATTTTCCACACTAACCATGGACCATTGATCCCTCGTACAATCCCCCAAATAGACAATGGCCCTCCCTTCATGGATGGGTATATGGTGATGGTGTAAGAAACTATTGAGACATGCTAATATAATGTGTGTTGTAAGATTTATACTACATGATGTGTACCATAAAGAAATATGTGATAACATGATATTGTATAAACATATAAATCATACATATAAAATGACAATGTCTATCTAAACATTACTTTGGTCAAAGTTTTCAAATAACATATGATCTCTAGGATTAGTCAAATTTATACACACCACTTGATCGGATTACATTCATCTATCATTGGTGATGATAATTAAGATGGTGAATTCCATCTCACTACTTATTTATAAACATCAATACTAGATTTGGTTAACATATAGTTATAACCAATAGTTCATGTAATTATTTATACTATCAATTACAAACACATGCTAATTATGAAAATAATTTCTATACATACATTTAGTCCATCAAACATATGAATGAACCTCATCATATTATTTATGTCATAAATAATATCTATGACAAGTAAGGTTATTTACCATACAAGTATAATACAAGTCATTCTAAGAGTATATTCTCCATTAGTAAATGTTAAGCACAAAATTAACATTTTAATAACATAAAGTTCACACCACTCAAAATAACCAATATTCAAAATTTTCATAAAGATTTATAAATATTCACTTATTCATCAATTTTGGAACTTAGGTTACATTCGTATAGTTATAGTCCCCTATAGTTTGGGATTTCATGACTTAAATTTATTAGTTATTACTATAATTATAAGAATGCTACTTATTCTATATATATATTCTATACATGTATAAGAGGACTTATGTTATGTTATATGTGTATTCTATATATTTATGTGATCATATATATATATATATATATATATATATACTTTGATCCATAATTAACATTATGATCTACTAACAAAACTTTTTAATATTTTTTTTAAAGCTTAAAAGATATAAAATTCAAAGAAAAGTCTTGAAAAATAAATAGGGCTTTCATAATTCCAATACACTTGTTCTCATAATTTAACATAAAAAATAATGAATCCAACAATGCTCTATTTTATTCTTAATTTCATATTTCTGCTAATTCCCAATTTTAAGTCATTTATTCAATAATCTAATTTATCAAATACTGTGGATAAATAGTCATTAATTTTCTTAACATAGTGAGTAATTTTTCCACTTAAATATAAAATTCATTTTTTCTATTTATAACTATAATTTGTTTCACTCCTTATGTTTATAGGTTACAAGTCGATTCATAATTTAAGACTAGTTTTTATCAAAAACACACAGTTTAATGAGTTCACACTATGACTCATTATAACCATAATATATCATCCTTCACGACCATTACTATGACATTTAGGTTGAGCATTGCATGTACTCTTAGGGATTATTACTAGTCTAAGGTATAAGATGAATGATTGTGTCTTTTTAAGCTTATGTGAGTTAGAGTTAACATTCTTTACATAATGTTCTAACTGTTTGCATGTTTAGTCCTCCATTTTTGATATGTACAATATCATCTAAAGAAGAGTCTTTATATGATCCCATGAAGAAAAAGAAGGGACTTAGTCACAAACCTATCACTCTATCAAATCTACAAACTTTTCCAGGCATTCTACAAACCTCTACAGATAGCTATAGACTTTCAAAGTTGAGATACATATTTTGATACTCAAGCTATGAATTTTGACAGATGAGCTATGAATTTTTATATTTGAGTTATGAACTTCCATAACATGCTAAAGAATCATCTAAAACATGTTTCCAAGGCATTCCAAATGTTCCTTCAACCATTCTATGATGATCCAGACTCCTTCAGATATATTTTAGATACTTTATATATATATTTTAATAATCTCCACTTTAACAAAATGCTACAGTCAATATATATATATATATATATTGACTGTAGCATTTTGTTAAAGTGGAGATTATCAAAAAAATATATAAAGTCAAGCTATGAATTTTGACAGCTGAGCTATGAACTTCTATAACATGCTAAAGAATCATCCAAAACATGTTTCCAAGGCATTCCAAAGGTTCCTTCAACCATTATATGATGATCCAGACTCCTTTAGATATATTTTAGATACTTTATATTTTTTTTTGATAATATCCACTTTAACAAAATGCTACAGTCAATATATATATATATATATATATATATATATATATATATATATATATATATATATCTCATATGATACTCAAATTTATAAGTCACATATTGTTCACATATGGTATAAAGAATGAACCCCTTTTGAAAACCTATTCAATATTTTATAAATTTTGATATGGAGTATATCCCCTATACATATATGAATACCAATGTCTTATTTCCTAAAACTTTAACCCATGAAAATAGAACTCTATTTCACTTATGAATTAACTAACTCTAAAAATATATTTAAAATAAAATAATAGTATCTTATTACCCAAATATAAATCCATATAAAATTTAGTGACTCAATCGACATCTCTTCAAAAACAAGGATGATTCACTATATTCTATTTTATAACTGAGTCTATAGGTATAATACACTTTAATAAAAATCATTCTTTATTTGCATAAAACTACTCCCTTAGAGGTAGGGAAGTATGTTATTGATTTTAAAAACTTCATTTAACCCTAAAGTCTAACATTGTTTCAATTCTCACACAAAGCACTTAGGTTTTGAGGATAATGGGCTAGCACTGTGGATGGATGAGCCATCCATAGGGCTAAGCTTGTATCCATTTAAATACACATTACTTTTTCCCAGAACCTAAGTTTCATAATCATAAACACAAATTACTTTTAAAATTGAATGTAAAAAAAATATCAACCTTTTAAATGTTCTTATCTGAATCTCCAAGAACTCAAAATCCTTTTTTTTTCTTTTCTACTATGTGCTTTTCCTCTTTTCTATTTCATGTATCTCCTTCCTTCCCACAACTCCTTATTATTCATTTCCCTCACTGACCTCCATTTATTTCCCCTTTTCATGAAATTATACATGTTATTTTTTAGTCCATGCATAATATCCCTATCTTCCTCTAAAATCCACTAATCTGTAGTTATCTTATCCATTAAACAAACTAGAAGCTCTAATTTCTCTCACTTTAAACTTTATCAAATAATATAAAACATTTTTTTAACAATTATTACATGATCACTTCACTATAAGTCCTTAAGTTTATCCAATACATAAGTCTACATTAATCTTTAATATAATGATATCCATACTTCTAATATTAACATAGTCTCATGCATGATAATTAAAGACTAGGTTTACCTTAGACTTAACTCTAGGTTAGTATTTTTAGGATAGTTCAATCTCCTTGAATAAAATATAATAAAGGTAATTATTTATTTATAAAAAATATGGATAATTATATAATTGCTTCCAATAACGAGATAACTATCATAATAATTACTAGTGTATATATAGACTATATATATGCCTTAACTTTATTTTTAATATCTTAAATTGATATTCTCAATATCAATAATAATAAGCTAAATGTTCAATGACATTTTTAAAGAAATTATACTATTATATACATATAATATCAATTAGATATATATTATTTAATTTACTCACAAAAATCATAGACAAATATAAGTAATGTAACATATGTAATCTTATTGTAACATTAGTTACTGAATCTCCATACAAAATGAAATCACATACAAGATTATTCCATAACTACATACTAACACTTAAAATAGACATATTATAATATCTAATAATCCAAACACACAATGTATATAATTTTCTAATCTATAGTGGTGTGTGCAGGGATATTAGCAATTTCTTTATCATCTTTCACTATCTCCATCTACACCAACCTCTTCGATAATTCTCTTCCTCCATCATTCTCTAAGGGATGAATTTTACTGCATCCACCTCATGATAATAGGGTAGTTAGTAAAGTATATCACAATATATATAAAAAAATGATATAACAACAAATGTAACATAATCATTATGTACGTAATTCATAATTTGTCATCTCAAAATAATGAGCTCATAAAATATAAGTAACATACATCTATCCCATAATAACATATAACTTATAATTTAGTTAAAAAGTAAAAATCAATTTAACAACCATATTAATCCATAGATAATTAGGTAAATTATTTTAGTGAGAGAATTGGGATGTAACATATACCCACTTCTTCCACCAGATACCTAACTAAGAGGTCATTACAATTAAGAGACAAAGTGTATGCCCACTATACATTGAGAAAATAAGTAAAGATATTAATATTATGAAAGTGCCTATATTTTATAATCCATTTTACATAGCTAAACATATCTTGTGGACCCTAAAATTTAATAAATCTAAGTCCAAGAGTGGGTGTGGTGTCAATGTAGAGCTCATCAACCCATAAGGAAAATCATACTTTTCTACCTTTCACTTACAATTTTATTTCACAAATAACATTGATAAATATGAAGCATTAGTTCATGATCTCCAGTTTGATCATAGGATAAAGATTAAAAATCTCAAACTATTTGGTGATTTAGAACTAGTGCAAGTAAGAAGCAAATATACTTGTAATGAAAAGTAATTTAGATACCGCATCTAGTTATGGAACTTAATCAAATATTTTGATGCATTCAACATAAAAACATTTCCTCATAGGAGAAATTACATGATAGATTCATTGGTAACAACTTAAATTACTTCTAAAACCTATAGCCGACTCTAGGTTAAGAAGGTTATTTATGGAGTTAATTTTTAATCTTATTCCCAATAATATCTAGAACTTCTAGGTATTTTAAGATAATATGTATATCATTGAATTCATAAAAAATGTGAAAATATTTGAGACTTAGATCATTGATGAAGATGATAGAGAAGAGTTTGAACTGGATGAGAAAGGGGTCATAATTTTGAAAAGCAATAGTATACCAAAAGGCATGGTCTCCCTTGAAAGGTTTTTTGACATGGATTACTAAGGTAAAATGCATAAAACCACTCCTTCTATAGTATACTACACCAACATTACAATGTAGGAAATGATAATTAATAAAAAAATGTGCTTCTAGGTATACATAAAGGGAAAAAAGGATTCATTCAATCCTTGAAGGAATTCAAAGTTGTCATAGCATGGAGCTATGAATACTTGAAAGTGTTTAACACTTCTATTCTCATTCATACCATCCTTATTAAGATATAAGCCAAACCATTCCATCAAAGGAAAATATTGGTTAATCCATTATTAGAACCATTAATATTCAAAAAAGTGCAAAAGTTGTTGCAGGCGAAGATAATATTCCCTGTCAAACACTCCATGTGGGTGGCTAATTTGCTACAAGTTAGGAATAAAATCTGAGAGATAAGGATTTATGTGGACTTATAAAACTTTAACTAAGCTTCAAGGAAAGATAATTACCTATCATCTTCACTAGATGAAGTCTTACATATAATGAACGACTCTCAAATGATGTCATTCCTAGATGGGTATTTACGATACGATTAGGTAGTATTTATCTATGAGGACCAGATCAAGATAACATTTACAACCACGTGGGGTACATTCACATAAAAAAGGATGCCACTTGGCCTCATAAATGTGGGTGACACCTTCTAATGTATCATGGATATTGCATTTAAGGATCTCATTAGTAACTGTATAGTCATATACATGGATGACATAACTATATTTTCCAAGCATATATAAGACCATGTGAAATACTTGAGAGTGATACTGTAAAGGTGTAGAGATTGTTGAGTCTCCTTGAACTTGAATAAATGTATATTCAAGTTCATAAAGGGTAAGTTATTGGGTCACATCATCTCATAATGAGGCATTTCAATAGACCCAAAAAGAGTAGAGGCAATTTTGAAAATTTTATTTTATGGTAGCATAAAATAGCTAAATTCATTCTTTGACAAGATCAACTTCATCAAGAACTTTATTTTAGGCTTTGTAGAGATAATTTGACTGCTAAAAAACATGCTTAATAAGGATTTTTTGACCAAATGGATAGTTAAAATACAAGTATCTTTTGTTAAGATCAATAAATAAATTATCAAAACATTGGTGCTAATCAACCTTGACTATACACAACCCTTCTACATCTATTCATTTACTTCTAAAAATTAAAGTGTTGTTATCTTAATGCATGAGAGAGAAGGTAGATATGAGAGACATTTCTCATTCATAAGTTCTCTACTCTATAATTTTTGACTGAGTTTTATATGATAAATAAATAATATTTTGCCTTAATCAAAGCAATCCTAAATTTTAGGCACTACATTCTTCATATCAAGGTATTTTTAGTTGTCCAAGAACCAACAAAAAGGACATATTAATGAAAAATGAGTTATGTGAGTGGAGGGGAAAGTGGATGACCTTTCTCTAGGATTTTGACCTATAAATCTAATACATGAGGATTTTGTAAGGCAAAGGACTCAATAATGCCATGGCTAAAGTAGACATGTAGATAGTTTGTTAGTAGTATATAGTGTAGGATATCAAAAATGATGGTTGGTCCCAAGATTTGGTCTACTATTTGATCAATAATGAGTGTCCAAGACACTTGAGTTCCACTTAGAGAAGATAATTATTGTAGACACTCCACTTTTATCACTTCCATGTTAAGTTGTAAAATAGAAAGACTTCCTATAATTACACATAATCTAGTTTGTGATATTATATTCATCTAATGTACATGTTCGAATTCAATTTGAGGCACCTCTATGTGGGATAATTCATCATATTAGATATGTTCAATATCATTTTGGTCAATTTATTTTTTCAATTATCATTTTGATCAATTTTTTTGTTTAATTATTATCATTGTTATCAATTTCCCTATTTAATTATCATTGTGGTCAATTCACTCTGGTTAATTATTATTTTTTAATCAATTAAAATAATTCCCCCCTTCACTAATCAATTAATGAAATTAATTCCATCTTCTACAAATAATTCCTTTGAATTATATTTTCATTAAAAATAAAATTATAATTTCCTTTCATTTAATTAATTATTCTTTTTATCCAAGTAGCCACCTTCATTCAAGAAATGATCTTGCTATTCTTAAGAATATGCTTTTATGAGATGAAATAATTTTATAAAATGAAATATTATATAATATTATTCTCCACCCTTCATCTTGGAGACAAGATCAAGGGCCCATATTTAATCTTGTGAGATATTTTATGGAGTATTCTCAACCCTTCATCTTGAAAAAAAGATGAAGGATATATATGGATTCTCACAAAGATTTTAAGGGGAAAATTGTCCACCATTCATCTTGAGTAAGATGAAGGACTCACATTAGTGATCCATGTGTTGTATTGAGGACTCATTTACAACTATTCCTATTGCTTTCAATATAAATAGTCCTCATTAATCCTAGATAATTATAAATAGACCTTATTACATTGAAATTATCACACTAAAGATATATAAAAAAGTGCTGACCATTACTCAAATCCCCTTATTTATGACCTTTTAAAATTCATCACCAAATTCAAATAGTCCATAGCTTTAATGGAGATGTATCAACATAATTGACATTTAAAAATATCATTTGATGCTACATATGAGATACATCCTATGTAAATAAATTTATAATGGAAGTTTTCATGATGAATATTATGCATTATTAACCAATCTTTGTATGCTCACGAGCTCTTAGGATAAATTAATATTCATTTATTTTGTGTTTTTTAAATGAGTAAAAATAACTTTATGAAAATATGATTGTGAATAATCATAGGGTGTTCAAATATAGAAGGGTCTAATTGACAAAAAAATTATTAAAATATATTCAGATAGTCAAAATTAGTCTCAAAATTAGAACCATAATTAAAATTAATCTTGTACTCCAAATACAATAAATGTGGTAGATAAGTGCAAGAATTTTAACCAAAATAAAAACTTGTTTTGAAAAGACAACCTCATTAAAGAAATCCATTTACTTGAAGATCATTTTATAATTTAGGAGAGCCCATTGAGAATATGTTTTGCAAGCTACTATCTATGAATATGATTAGATACCCATAGACTAAACCCTTTGATGAGAGTCAACCTTAACCAAAGTGGTATATGGATAATGAATATTATGAATATCATCTAATCAAAGGACATGCAATTCATAAGTGTGCACAACTGTGACATCTCATTCAAGACATGATAGAAAGAGGAGAAATTAATTTAAATAATGCTTCATCCTCTAATTCTAGTCATGATGTTGGAATCTATAAAAACCCTTTCACTCAACATAATGACAATCAACATAAGTCAACAAAAATGATATAAAAATAATCATAATCAAAGTCAAGGTTCCCAGATCAACCACATTGATTACCATTCTACCCCCTATGATTACAACATAGTGGGACATATCATGGAATATCATGTAGCCACGATCATGATCAATCCACATTACTATAATTACCAACAATTAAATAATTATATTTTAGGATTAGTTCCATCTATATTGGGATTTCCTCCTTCCCATGATCCTCATTCTTGAGTTATTATTCTAAGACCTATTTATTCTACTTAAAATTCCAATATTTCTAATCCTAATCAAGATTGTATTGTTACAACTTGATGTGCTAAAATCACCCTTCAAGGGCCCATGCCTTCTTTGTTGATCTTAATACAACTTCTCATTCTAATCCTATTCCAGATCAATCCAAACTCAAGTATACACTTGTCAAGAAGATGTATGATCTACTAATCAATTGAATAAAATGCCAACACAAATTTTCATTTTATATTTTTTTTTTACTTTTTAGATTCATAAGGATGTGTTATATGATATTTTGAGTCAATATTAGGTGACAAGAAATATTTTATTAGATAAATTTCAAGCATTGGTTGGACACTTTTCTCCAGGTCAATAGTTGATATTTGATCAAAGTGATATATCATCTCTTGTATCTTCTTACACCATTTACTTGTATATTGAAGTCATAATTACTCACCACAAAATAAAGTGGGTAATTATAGATAATGGTTCAAGCCTTAATATTTTTCCACTTAAACTCATCTAATGTCTTGGATATACTTCAAGAGATCTCAAGAATGATACCATCACTATCAAGGGGTATGATAACACTAAGTGATAATAAATAGGTATAATTTACATGCCCATCTAGGTTGGGCTGATCATCCATAGTACATTATGCCATGCCATTGATTTAGACTTACCTTATAATCTCCTTCTTTCCCATCCATGGATTCATGAGATGCATGCAGTTCCCTCTACACTCCATCTATGTATTACATTTCATCATTATAGAATGGGGGTTATTATTCTTAGAGATTTGTAACCATATCAATATTGTAAACATTTATAATCATAAGGTCATCAATATAATTATTATCCTAGTAATACTAGTACCCTTGAAAAGGATAAGAAAATAATATCTAATCGAACTTACTCTAATTATCTAGATCCCAATACCCTTGCTTCTTCTTTTGAAACACTTTTCCCCTCATTAAATTTCTCCCACTTCAAGATTCATGACAAAGGTTTTGGCATGTATAGTATGAAATATGCCTTTCATGTTGCCTCACGTAAATCCCATGGTCATCCCAAGATGGAGTGGCACAAGAATAGGACAACATATTCTCCTTCGAAACCTCTTCTATTCATTCTAGGAAAATCTTTTATTCAAGAAGTTTTGAAGAAAGAATATGAGTCATGGTTGTACAATGAGGATGTAACTCATTTTTTTAGATTAAAAAGTACCTTATTATTGATAAATTATGGTCCATAATTATTATAAATTCAAGGGATTTTGGGAAAAAGAGTAAGGTTGAATAGATCCTATTCCTCCTATGAAACATTCAAATAAACAAGTTTTAGCATACAAATCACCTAGGGTAGTCCTCAAACATCCTCAAAGTGGTTTAACCTATGTGTTAAATCATGATATTATTGGTAGTGACATAGAGTCCTATTATTATATATATAATGACCTTACCAACACTAATCTATTTGATTCATTTTCTATTCTCACCATTTCCATTGTTCCCACCATTCCCCTTACCCTTTAATATCCCATCCTTATTAATTATGACTAACAAGACCGCAATATAATTCTCAATGAGTTATCCAATGAAGAATAAATTTCATTATTCATGGGCTTATGATATGGTTTATTAGTAGGTGAACACAAGAAGGGATTTGTATTCACTTTGGATATTGTGGCCTAGTTTGGGGAGCAAGTGAACTTCCTTAGTCAAAATAAAAATGAAACATATATATCATTAAGTGAAAACCTTTATGAGGTGCCATTGGATCAAGTAAAAATTAAAGATAAAGATTATTACCTTGGTAAAAACCTATTTTAGGCACCATTAAAAGAGGAAGTTTGTTCTCCTTCATAGAAGCCCAATCATCCACAAGTCCATACTTGTCATATAGTGCTAAAATCAAACCTAAAGATCATGATGAGTTTACATGTATGGTTATGAATAATACATATTTGGTTTATAATTATACATTAACTAAGAGGAATGATTATGATTCTTCATACATGGGTCAATTTGAGAGTCTACATTTTGAGTTCAATGATTAATTACCTTCTTTTCCTATGATTTTGGATGATGGTTCCACCCTTATTATGGAAGACATGATATAATTCAATATTGGTAGCTAATATGATCATAATACAATTAGTATTGATACATCCCTCACTTTAGAGGATTGTGAATTTATTATTTCCTTTCTCACATAGTTCATTTATATATTTACTTAGGCATATTTAGATACATCTAGTTTAAATCATTCATTAATTTTTCATCATTTGGTTATGCATTCATATGTCAAACCTATTAAATAAAAGATTAGAAATATTCATCCATGGATTAATCTCCTAATTAATGTTGATCTATAAAATTTACTTTCAATAGGTTTTATCAAACCTATTACCTATGTAGATTGGATTTATAACATTATTCCAGTCAGTAAGAAACTGGTTAACATTTAAATTTGCATAGATTTCAGAGATATAAACAAATCTTGTCCTAAAGATGATTTTACTTTGAATAATATAGATACTATTATAAATTACACAACTATATATGAGATGATAACTCTTATGTATGTATTTTTAAGCTAGAATCAAATTAAGATTTCTCTAGAAGATCAAGTTAAAATAACATTTACAACCCCTTGGGGTACATTTTATTAACAGGTCATGCCATTTGGCTTGAAAAATATAGGATCCTCTTATAAAAAATAAATAAATATTATATTTCATGATCTCATGCATGATATTGTTGAATACTATGTTGATGATATTCTAGGAAAATCTAAAACTCATGCAGAGCATCCAATAGTGTTGCGAATAATATTTGAATAGCTCACGAGTATAAAGTGTTTCTAAACCCTAATAAATGTGTTTTTGGTGTTAAATATGGAATTTTTTTAGGATTAATTATTTCTTGTAGGGGCATTCAAGTTTATCCAACCAAAGTGCAAGCTATTACTAAAATGCCATCTCAAACCAATTTGAAGTAACTTTGTAGTCTACAAGGTAAAATTCAAGCTATATATGCTTCATCTCTTAACTCACTGATCAATGTCATCCATTTACACACATTTTAAAAAAGACATTAATTTTCAATGGAATATTGAATGCCAAGAGAATTTTGAGCAATATAAGCAATATATATCAAATGCTCTAGTACCTATTCCACCAATGCTAGGGAAGTCTTTGTTACTCTACATATCTAATACGTGCCTTGGGGGAACTCTTATCTTAACATGGTGATCAAGGAAAATAAATAACTATTTATTATTTGAATCATACATTATTATATTATGAGAAAAATTATAATCCAATAGAAAAATCATGTCTCACATTAGTTTTCATTTCCCAAAAGCTTAGACATTATAAGCTAAAGAACAAGACATTATTGATTTCCAAAGTGGATCCCTTGAAATATATATTAGTAAAGGTAACTCTAACTAGTCAAATAGACCAATGGGTCATGTTTCTGAATGAGTTTGATATTGAGTACACACATCAAAAAGTAATCAAAGGACAAGTGTTAGCTAATCAACTAGCCAAAGCACCATTCCAAGATTTTGTTCATATTACAATATGCTTTCTTGAAGAGTCTATTATGACTCTAGTTGAAAACAAAGAATGAAATATATATTTCAATGGTTATTTCACATCACATGGTTTAATAAAAAGACTATTACTCATCATGCCACATGGATTTCTTATTCTTAAATATTTTTGAATTGAATTTCTATGAATGAATAATATAGTTGAATATGAGGCTTTGCTTTCTAGACTTTATCTTGTTTTGTAATGGAATATTCAACATTTATAATTAAATGGTGATTTATAGTTCATTATAAATCAAGTCATTGATCAATATCAAATAGACGATGAAAAGTTGGTGCCTTATCAAATTATGGTGGATGCTCTCAAACTTATATTTGAATCCATTTAGTTTGAACAAATTCCAAGATCCAACAATAAGTCAATTGATGATATGGATATTATTGGTTCAATGATTGCACTTTATTCTTTTATCAAAGAGTATCAATTTATCATTGAACAAATTCTTTTTTTAATGTATAACTATTCACATTCTAAGATGATATGTGTCATTAATGGTCCCAATTCCCCTTGGTACATTGATATCTTTTCCTATCTTCATGATCATATCCTTCCACCTAATCTATCACGTAACCAAAAAAAATAATTTAGCCAAAAAACTTACCATTACACCATAATTGGAACCTTACTCTATTGTATAGGCTATGATTTTTTTTTGAATTGCTATTTAAATATAGGAAAATCTAAATTAGCACTTAGGAAAGTCCACAAAGGGATTTGTAGGGCACACAGTAGCAGTATGGTTCTAGTTAATAATATCCTTCATACTAGTTATTATTGGTGTATCATTTAAGTAGATGTATGTTCTTATGTAACTAAATGCCTATCATGTCAAAAGTAAGGGTATCTAATTCATGATTTGGAAAAATTAATACAACTAGTGGGGGTTCGATATCATATGAAAGATTATCCCTACTTATTTATATGGTCATAAACATATAATTATTAATACCAAATATTTTTCTAAATGGGTAGAGGCAATCCCTATCAATTACATAACCAATAAACATATTTCTAAGTTCATCTTGAATCACATCATTTAACATTATGGCATTCCTTCCACCAGTATTTTACATAATGGTACATATTTTAAAAATAAGGAAATCACCATCCTCTATTCTAAATTCCACATCAAGAAATTTGTTTCCACCCCTTATTACCCTCAAGGTGATTTATAACTAAATACATCCAATAAAACATTTATCAAAATCCTAAAAAAGTCTATCAATACATTTTCCTATGATTGAAACATAAAAATATTCCCAACCTTATGGGCATATCATACCAATTTATGCACTCATATAGGTGCAACTCATTCTTCCTTGGTTTATGGATCTGAGGCCATTATTCCTATTGAGTTCAATCTTCCCTCCTTGCACATTTCACTGAAGGAAATTATGGATGAATAATGCTATTGTGTGGTCAAATTAGTAGAGTTATAACTTTTAGATGAGAAAATAATAGCTACCCTAAATCACCTAAAATCCTATCAAAATTGACTATGTTAGGGATATAACAAGCAAGTTATCTATTGAGAATTTGATCTTGGTGATCTTTTTCTCAAATAAAATAAAAAGAATAAAAATGTTGATTGGGAAAAGAAAGGTAAGTTTGAACCTAATTGGTTAAACCCCTTCATTGTTACATATACCTATGGGTCTAGTGCATATATATTGGCTACTCCAAAAGGTGATGAATTAGATGATCCAATTAATATTATGCATCTTAAGTTATTTCATGCTTAAGTTGCCACACTTTTGTTTATAAATGTTAATACTTTGGGGTGTATTTTTTCTATTCAGTCTTCCCTCTCCTTTTGGCCCTTGCATGGGGACATCCTTTCAATATTCTTCACTTCCATTTACTATTACCACCCTTATCTGATTATGATTATATAGGTAAAATAGGTGAATTAGAGAAACATTTAGTAAGAGCAAAGTAGAAGTGAAAATTGGTTTTGTATTAGACTCTTTTTTTAGAAAAAGTATCTGAATATGGAACATCATTAGTTTTTTGGCTTTTATGACTTTTATTATTCCCTTGAGTTCCTAGAAATTATTGAGCACATTTCTTCATTCACTCCCATTGCATCCCAATTCACTGTTTCAAGAGTGGAATTTGTATCCTATTCCAATTTATTATTGGGTGGTACTCCCTAATTTTATCATGTATGGATAAAACCTTCACGTTCCCTATTCACTATTGATTTCACAAACCCATGAGACTCATTTCCTTTAATAGGTGTTTATGGAGTTGTCTATCTCTACTCTTATACATTGTCTAGTCAAAATTCTCTTGTTTATATCATATTAAAAACATCCCTATATAATTAAAATATTCCAAAAATCCCTAAATAGTTAAATATTCCATAAATACCTAAAAATCATAAATATTCCCTCATATAAAAAAAACTAAAAATTTACATGAATCAGTATCCCATAGATTACCCAGTTGTGCCCATCTCTAATGTCATGTAATTGACTAGTTGTCATTCTATGACTCAACTTAGATTTTTAGTTGCTTGTAGTTAGGTGGCACATATTGAAGAAACTCATAAGTGATTTTCATATCCTCATGAGTATGCCATCTCAAAAAGTGGGACTGTCTTCTCATGTTCTCACCATTTTTTTAGTTATCAATATCATGCTTTCATCATTTTTTGAGTTCAATCTCACACTCTCACCATTTTATGAGTTTTACCATTTAGTCTAACATTATTCATATTTCTTGTCTATGATCATACTTATCATTATTTGTGCCCAATTTTTGGTTAAACGAAAATGGCTTGAGGTTTAATTAGACTATGTATTTAATGATAAGTTTTCTAAGGTTAGCTTAGCCATCCCTTGTCCCATGCTCTTAATTTTTTTTTCATGCATATCTCTTGAAATTTTGGCAAGCCTATTCCTTATACACTATCATCATTTTATGAGTCCATGTTCCTATTTTTATTCAATAATCTATATTATTAGCTTGTCATCAATTTTATTCAATCCCAAATCCTTGGGAGAGCTACATCTGGCCTAAAGTCCATAGGAACATGTAGGCATCATCCACTTGCATAGAGCATTTGTGTTAGAGTTGGTTCTCATGTTTATTAGGTTTTATAGATAGTTTTTGTCTATTTTCTAATTTATAATTTTATGGATTTATCCCATATTGGTTAGTTTGACTTATTGTTTTTTGTTGCCTATATGTGCAAGGATTCTCCTTTATAACATATATAATTTATTTTATGGATATTATATTATATTACCTCTTTATTGGCATATCATATTTTTAGCTCTTAAAACTCTTCTTGTGATGCTTTTATTGCTAGTACTTTAGATTTTGGGCTTGGAAAGATATTTTTGACATTCATTTCATGGTATCAGATTTGGCCTTAAATGGCTCATCACACTAGCTCTAATACCATGAAAGAGTTAGAAAACATCTTCAACCAAGATCTCTCTGAGAGATCATTACAACAGTCATGAAATCTTCAACATTGCACATAAAGAATATAATAGAATAATAGTTGGTTTATTCTTTATGTGCAATGAAAAATATTTTATGACTATAGTAATGATCTCTTAGAGAGATCTTGGCTGAAGAGTTTTGCTAACTCTTCTAATTTGGAGTCAACTCAGCCACCACTTTATTATTATTCTATTTCCCCTTCCCTGGTCATAATTATTCTATCATACCCTTAGTCTCAAATAATAATGCCTTATTGTCACACACATTCCATTCTAAATTGAATATTTATTTAATTTTGATTATGTGTTTGTGTTTTGATTTTTTTTTGCTTATTAGTATGCTATTTGTTATTCAATTTTCTTAATTTAGTACATTATGTTTTACACTTAAGTATTGATTATTCATATCATGATTTTGAGTTGTGAATAGATGTATCTAAATTATAATTGATTTAAGTGCATTATGTTGTACATCTAAATCTTAATTTTACATATTTTATTTTAAATTATATACATTTGCATTTTGAATTCAAATTGTTAGGTGTATTGACAAATGAATCTTATCATGATCTTTCCTAGATTATGATGCATATTGTCATGTGCAAAATAAAAAATCAAGTTTCAAAATGGTTTTCATGTCAATGCCATAAATAAAATACATCTCTATCTATCTAATCCAATCATCTAAGCTAACAAACATATGTTCATATTATCAAATACTAAAAGAAAGAGTATTTATAAATCAGAGTCATATCCATCATGTATAAATTTAAATACAAGATATATAAGTAAACAAAATAAGGATCATATGAGATAACAATTAGATTCATGGATATCTCTATGATAATTTCTTCCTCTTACATGTCCACTCATCCAACATTGTATGAACTCTCCCATTGAGGGGGCATCTAAGGCTTATCAAGCATTGTTTTGTGGCACATTTGAACACATTTTCTAGTAATTTTATAAAATTCATAAAAAATTACATTCATCAATTTTATTCTATGATCATTTTTATGAATTTTTATTCTTTGAAAATCCATTGCTTTATCTACATCTCACAACACCTTGTAAAACATGGGAAAATGTAGACATTCCAGTTTTATCACTTCCATGTCAAGTTGAAAAATATAATGACTTCCCACAATTACACACAATCTAGTTATAAATATTATATTCATCTAATGTATGTGTTTTAATTCACCTTGAGGCACCTCTAGGTGTGATAATTCACCATATTAGATCTATTTAATTATCATTCTAAACACTTTTCTCTATTCAATTATCATTCTAATCAATTTATTTACTCAATTATCATTCTAATCAATTTATCTATTTAATTATTATCCCTCTGATCAATTTTCTTGTTCAATTATTATTATGGTTGATTCACCTTAGTCAATTATGTCATTCTAATCAATTCAAATAATTTCCCCTTTCACTAATAAATTAATGAAATTAATTACCTATTATATAAATCATTCTTATAAATTATATTTATACTGAAAATAGAATTATAATTTCCTTTAATTTAATTAATTCTTATTTTTTCACCAAGTGGGCACCTTCATTCAAGAAAGGATCTTGAGATTCTTAGGAATATGATTTTGTGAAATAAATCAATTTGATAAAATAAATTAGTAAACAATATTATTCTTCACCCTTCATCTTGGAAGAGAAGATGAAGGGGCCACATTGAATCTTGTGATATATTTTATGGATTATTCTCAACCATTCATCTTGGAAACAAGATAAATAAACCACATTGGCTATCCATGTTCTTTTTTGGGAATGATTATCCTTCCTTCATCTTATTTCCAAGATGAAGGGGATATATGGACTCTCAGAAAGATCTTATAAGTGGAATTATCCAACATTCATCTTAGAAACAATATCGAGGGATTATATTAATTCTCATTTGATATTTTAAAAGATTATCCTCTACCCTTAACCTTGAGTAATATGAAGGGATCACATTAGTGATCCACATTTTGATCTATATGCAATATTGAGGACTCATTTTCAACTATTCATCTTGATTTCAAGATGAAGGGTCCTCACTAATCCTATATTATTATAAATAGACCTCATTAAATTGAAATTATCATGTCAAATATATACAACTAAGTGTTGACCATTTCTTTAATCCCCTTTTACATCACCTTTTTGAATTCATCAATAAATTAAACTATTCCATAGCTTTAATGGAAATGTCTCAAGAAAATTGGCATTGAAAAATATCATTTTATGCTACATCTAAGTTTCATCCTATGTAAATAAATTTATAATGGGTTTTGATTCTTTTTATTTGAATCTTATGTATTATTATCCAATATTTGTATGCTCACGAGGTCTTAAACTCAAACAATTTTTAGTTTTTTTAATATTTTTTAATTGACTAAAACTAATTTGATGAAAATATATCATGAATAATATTAATGACATGATTATGCCATAAAATTAGTTAATTAATGATGAAATTGGGTGTACTATATTAAAGGAACCAGTAAGGCATATATCTAAGAGCCTAAACAAGTAAAAATTTACTAGAATACTAATTGATTTTCATGGGAAATATGGAATGGGTGATGGTTTAAGAAGTGATACATCCCATTAGACACTTAAATAAGGTGATTAATAGGCACATATTTTTAAATATTCCAATGCCTATGATTGGAGTTGTCATACTTACCAAGTTGTTACGTATAGAGAATGTACCCCTACCATGCCATTACAACTAATTTTTAAAGTCTATCCATTCATAAAATGGGTAATTTCTTTCATTGGTGATATCAATATTAATTTATCTATAGGAAATATTTTCATCCATATGGTCACTAAATATTTCACTCATTAGACTAAATCTCAAGCATTCATGAATTGCACCATCGATGTGGTAATCAACTTCTTAGAGGAGAATATTATCACCAAGTTTTGGATGATTGTTACTTTGGTATATGATAATCTCTCTAATTTATCATCATTATAATTCAATAAATGGGATTATTATATCTAGATAATTCTCAAACTCTCAAATAGTTATTACTTGTAAGGTAGTGGGGTTGTTAAATTGATAAATATAAATATGTTAGATGTTATTAAGAAAATATTTAGAAAAGAAACCTAGGGATTGGAATTTTTTTTAAAAAATTTTCACTACACTCTGATAGGATTAGAGTTAAATATTCTTTAATTAATTACCCATATCATCTGGTATATGGCTAAGATCTTATCTTCCTTGTGAACCTCAGAATCCCAACCTTGTAATTTATAAGAGATTACTTGGAAACCAAAAACAAAATTGAGGATCAACTCCTTAACATAATATGATTGGAAGAAAAATATGATGAAACCTTTCACATTTTATCAAGAACCAAGGAGTCATCAAGCATTGGTTTGAAAAATGAGCCAAAGAGAAATCCTTCTAGATCTTTGATCTAGTCATTCTCTGTGATAAGGATTGTGATAAAAAGTAACACCATGGTAAATTTGATGCCTTATAATTGGATCCCTAAAAAAATTATAAAATATTAGGTGAGAATGATTTTAACCTAAGGTGTCTAATTGGTGAGATTATCCCATTTCCTGTCAATGGGAAATTCTTCAAACACTACTTTTAGGTTTGAACCGGTTTGGAATGCCTTGTAAATAATTTGTTGTTTCTTTCTACTCTATTGTTTGATTTTTTTATTGTCCCTTATTTTATTTTAGGTTTGATTAAATTGATTTTTTTTAATTTTCTTTACTTTTTTATTTCTTTATCTAGCTATGTGGTATTATTTTTTGAGTTGAACCTATTTTTTTGACCTGAGCCCCCCTTGATTTGTCAACATATGATTAATGAGTGGATTATACATAAGTAACACCAATGGCCTTCTTATGAGTAAATGGGATGGTTATTATCTAAATACTTGCATAAACTACTATATTTTGTTTGTATTTATAGAATGCTAAAGGCCAATGATTTGGAACATAACATATGGATTTATAAAGACATCTTTTCTTGATTGAAGACCATAAAATGCACTAAATGAAGTATTAAAGGAAGAATGCAACACTTATTTAATTATGATTTGTCATATTTATCATGAAATTTTATAATTTTATATGAACCCATGGATTTGTCCCCAACCCTTCATGGATGAAAAAGTAAAATATTTATCAAAAGAAAGTTTAACTAAATATAAAATATTAACATTCTCCTTAAAAGGGTGATCTTGGTAACTTATACCATAGGCTTTCTAGCCTAGTTGGTAGTGGATCAAGGTCTTTATAATGGACCAGATGTATCTCTATTAGGGATATAGATGCCTAGATGGTAGTAGACCAATGCCCATAGCATTCCCCTCTAAGCCAAATAAAAAAACTTTTCCCCTTTTAGAAGTTCTTAACATTTGAGAAAATATAATTTATTATGTGTACCTATAAAATAATTGAATTAATCATGTATCTCACACATTGATGGTATTTAGAGAGACTTGTATCTTAGTATGTCATGTGTTAAGGCATAATTTCACTCCTTTAAATTTTTATTTTACCTTGGATAATTGCTTGTAGCCAATGCTTGTGTTTGAATGAACTAGAGATTCATAATTCTTGAGATACTCTGGAGTATCTCCTATTAAGATTCACCATTTTTTATTGCTTGCACAACATGCCCCATTTTCAACCAAAAAATGGGGACCCTCCTTTTTATTGATTAATTTAAATGTTGTTGCATTTATTCTAAGGGAAATTTCACATTTGAGAGTTTACTTGGGAATATGTTTTTACATCTTGGTCCATATGTTATGTCTTGGTCAATTTTATAATTTGAGTATCCCTTCTATATTTAACCTCTTTTTTGAGGTAGAGTTAACCCTTAGTTGTATTGAGATTAGATCAACTGAGCTCATATCCCTTGATGTCAATTTCCTTGAGCTTGAGTCACCCAAGTTGGGTTCTGCCAAAGTCAAATCCAATTATGTCAATTTAATCATGTCTTTCAATCCAAAATCAATACCTTAGCCATGTTTATTTATTTTGATCCTAAATTTAAGACTTTTTATTTCCATTATAACCTTTCCATGTGTCACTATTGGGTCATTTTTAGGTTCAAATTTAGTCTATAAAATTTCTAAGTATAATGATTTTCTAAAAGGTTTTAAGTCTTTTTAATGCCCCTAGGCCCTACTAAAGTTCCATGTGGCATGATATCAGTAACCCTACCTAGAAAATAATTGAATTGAATTCTTGGGAGCTTATGACCTTTGGAGCTTAGAAGACTCAAGAAATGGGATAATATTCCTATTATTCTAGGGACCCAAGAAGCTACTATCTATTGACTTCTTGAGAGCCCAAGCCCATGACAACTAAGCCAATTAAATTAGTTATCCAAAAGGACTGGATTACCATGGTGGATTCATATGGCATCATTTTGTGCCCCAAACCAAATTCCAAGATAAATTAGGTACTTCCATATGGCACCTCAATGACTTTAGCCTTCACATGATCTTAAATTTGATAATCATATACCTGTCACTAGGCCATAAACCATGGGACTCTAGACCAATAAGAGCATGCCATGTAGAACTTTATATGATTAAAATTTATGGTTGTATTGAATGTCAAAATTTAAAATATAAAAGGAATATTTTGGTTGATCAAATGTTCAATTTATATTGGATAAATAGACTTCATAAAGACATTATCCCACCTTAAAGCACTTTGGATAAATTAATAGTATATATATATATATATATATATATATATATATATATATTATACTTATAGAAAGGCATGTGTTCTAATAAAGAGATATTAAATGTGAATGTTTATGTCTAAATATAAAATATATTAACTTTTTTATTTCATTTTATCAAAGTTGGTCCTGACTCCTATTTTCATGTTCTAGTCATTTTAATGATTTTACCTTATCTTTTCTTCAATGTATTTATGCTTAACCCTCTCATTTAATCTTATAGGGTCCATATTTAAATCCCATTTATTGATTTGTATGTGTGTCCTCATCAAGGATTTTAAAGCATAAACTAAATATGGAAATATAAGAGCCTAATTAGCCATACATACATGCTTAGTCATCAAAAGAGCTCAAGAACCAAAATTGATAGCCCATCTTGTCATCAAAATTATTAAAGTCCAAAGATGAATGTATGTCAAGTTTAGGAAGCACATTTGAAGTGTGGTTTATTTCTCACCAACTAAAAGGACCTAAAGAAATAGATTTTTGGATATTAAAGAAGTGAATTGATCTAAAAGACACTAAAATCAATCTATGGATGGTTCATTCATTTAATCATCATCTCAAAATAAATTTATAATTCTATGTAGGTCATGGTGAAGTGACGGTCCTAATGGATTTCCAATGATAATGTGATAGTAATATCTGAATCTAATCTCTCTTAGAACCCAAAATTGAATTTAAAGAAATCAATATGACATGAGTCATCATATGGCCTACACATGGTAGAAGGCCAATGAGAGACAATGAACATAAAAATATAATTTAAGAGGTGTGGTCTCTAGGAATTATAAATTGTGATCAAAACAAAAAATATATTAGGATCCCAACCACATTCCCAATCAACAATGAAAGTTTGTAACTACCTAGTTAGTGGGTTGATCTAGAAGTCAGGGGAGGGGTTGGACCCCTTCGTTTATATATTGTTTATTGAGAGAATTTCTTTGGGCTAAATTTTTTGAAGATTAGAAGTTGTTGCACATGGCTAGATATTTTTGAATTGTAAAAGAAACATAGAGAACCAATTTTTTTTTCATGTATTTTTGTTATTTTCTAGGATAATCTCTTCCTCTTACTTTAGTATTTTAGTTATAGAGTCCTTTTGGATCACTTGAATAATTGTAATCACTTAGTATTATTAATCAAAATGTATATCTTGATATTTGAAAGTTTATTAATAGTTTATATCCATATCCTACAAATGTATATGGTGGTCATGGTCTTTTCTCTTATCTAGTAAGCTTCCTAGACTCTTGCACCATCCTTGGGTTTAAGGCATTCTAAGTCTAGCTCAACTAAGGATTGGTTTTAGTGGGTATGCTTAGTCAAACATCTCAAGAACATCTTCAATATTATAAATAGTTTCATCTCTTTATCCCTTCTCTTTTTTATTTTCTTTATGATCATGCATTAATCTTGTGTTAAAAGCAATCTTCAATTAAATGTTTAGCTATATTATTTTTCATGGTTTTGTTTGTCACTATTTAAGCATTATTGAATATATATACATGTGATGAAGATAGTAAAAAATTATTTATTTACTTTTTGAACTCATATTAAGAACATTTAATTCACATTTTAAGGCTAGGCCCTGTGAATATTGACTAGGGGACTTTTATCCTCTTCCTAATTATTTAAGTTGGAGTTTTCATAGAGATTTAGTTTGATAAAATGATCCTTTAATAGAACGGTTTCACATCAACCCAATTAGTGAAGGTCAATATACCAATAATTAGTGCATTTAGACTTGGGGAAGAATTTTATTCATGATATTTTTCCTTTCAAGAATTTTATTCATGATATTTTTCCTTTCAAAAGAGGTAGGGTCTTAGAAAAAAACTTGCCTAATTATCATTGTGCCAAAAACACCATAAAAAACTAAGAGTACATAAAAATCATGCATTTAATCTCTCGTACAGTCTATATAACTTAGCATATGATAAATTTTCTATTATAGTTTTACATGTAGTCTCATTATTCTTCTCTTCTATTTCCTATGTCTATTGGATTATGATATATCCATCAAATTTTTTCATTCATATACTATTTTTCATATAACCCATTAAATACATTTAGTGATGTTTTACACTATATCTCCTCATAAGCCCCATATCAAAAGTATCAGAGCATACACATTTCATATTATCTCATGTTTGGTATTGAGTTTATGTCTAAATTTTTTCTTTCTTTATATTCCCATCTATACTAGGTATAAATATAGGAAGCTAAGGATCAAGACTCATGACTCTTTGTCATACCTTCCTACACATATTGATATGAGAATAAAACATTCAATGACTCTAGCTTAAGAAATGTTCCAAAAAATGATAGATGATGATTTATAAAATAAATGGGAAGAATAGGAATAATTACATGCACATGAAGGAATATGTATTTTTAATCAATTAAATTAACTTTTCAATCATGTCTTGACTCATTGCAACACATCTCACTCACATTAACCATTTGGTTGTTAAACACACTACAACACAAAATTCAATCTAGGAATCCCTATGTTTGAATTAAAAATACATGTAGATTCCCTAAATAACTCAATTAACCTATTATATTCATACAATGTGGTGAATAATTTTTATAACCAATAAAATATTACATTCACTCTTATAAAATTAATAACTAAAATGTAGGAAAACCACTACTTATCATGTGAAAATCATAATAAAGATGTAGTTAACTTAGACACATGTATATATCTAGATGGCTTTTTAGAATAATTCAAGTCTACCTAGTACACTAGTAGAAACTCTAATTACTAGTAGATCAAGTTTTTTTAGTTGTGAAAAGTTTGAGATCAATTTATACATAAAAATAGACACACTTTCTATATTTTTATGTCTAAATTGAATTTTTAGGAATCAAATAAAAACATGAGATTGAGACCATATATCTAATTAGATATGAATTTCCTCAAAATATACTACATTGGATAATATTATATTTTTATTGAAAGTTTGAACCAAATTCCAAACTAAATATAAAGAAATAATATTACAAGTATCAAGACAACTCATCATCTAAGGATTCCAATAAAAAAATTAAACAAGGAAATGACCCTACACATGATTCATAAAACATGAAATTATATTCAAATGATCATAATAATCAATCTAATACTATAAATTGGTGATTAGTTTATTATCTATGGTCACTCTAATGAAGAGTGTTGTGTCCATAAAACTCTACTTGAACAACTTGAAGTAGTGAACAACACCAAAAAAAGGTAAACTAATCATGAATTCTAAACGTAGTGCTTTGGTATGTATTTCAAACATATCTACATCACCTAACACATATTTAAATGAAGTATAAATTTTTTTCCTTTCTCAAATGTGGATCAATGGTTAACCAATACACTTCATTCTTCAACCAAAACCATACTCCATTAGATGGTTCAATGTGGGCTCATATAAGTGTATCACTCAACATTATAATATGGTGTACAAATTCAATCCTTTATTAGGATAGGCATACTAGCATGATAATAAAAAATAATTAAATGAGAAACAAAGTTATATTCACATTAAATGAATGAAAATATATTACTATTAAACTTTCTAGGTAGACTATTCATCTACCACTATGAGACAAAAAATATTCTAAAATTATCCCTAAGATTAATTAATATTTTTTAAAATAATATTACATCCCACTTGAATATTTAGGGTTTATTGTGAGACCAAGTATGCTTATGAACTTTTCAAAATTTTCTCTTCTAAGTGTTTGTCAAGATGTTTGTTTGTTTCTCTATAGTGTGACAATGGAGAAATTTTACACTAATATATTTCATATAATTCCAAGTCAAATGAAATTTGGTGTTGATATGCTTGGTTTAATCTTTAAAGACTAGATTATTTCACATTTGAATTATAGATGGATTGTCAACCATGAGTGGTGTTGATGAAACTTGTTACTCCTACAAATCTAAAATAAATTTTCTAAGCTAAAAAATTATCTAGTTTACTTAAAAATAACTATGAAATATAATTATATTGAAGAATTTATTGGCTTTGATTGATTATTTGACTTTCTAACTGACAACTATTGTTCCTAAATTCATCAAAGAACACATAGTATTTTTTATATGTTCAAAATCCTTAGCATAGTTAGAATCTGAATATCAAACATCTCATGCCCTAAAATATTTTAGCCCAAATTTATGTATTCATTTTAAATACCGAAGGAATATTTTTGTTTCTACACAGTGAATTTTTATGGTTTATTACATTAATTTATAAATAACACCAACATGGAAATAAATATAAGTTCTAGTTGTTGTCACATAGATTAGACTTATAAAAAAATTAGTAGTACCTCCAAAATTTATGGTATCTTTTGATATCATTCATATTTTTTCCATGGGTGTACTGAGAGTCTTAAAATCTATCATTATGAATTTGATCATAATTTCACCATTTTTTTAATATTGGTAAAAGAGGGTTTTAAATAAGGACCCTACACTTTACAAGAAATTATAGACTTAGACAACAAGCCAAACATTATAGAAGAGTATAATCTAATATAAAAATACTTAAAATTATAGTATAATAATAAAAAAATATAAATAAAAAGAAAACAGACAATTATTCACCCTCTTCTATTGCCAAATGCATCCTCCTAATTATTCATTATCATCTTAACTGCACTTTCCATTTGAAGAATATATTATATTTGTGTGTCATATTTTGTCACCTTAGCTTTGACCTTGGGTATTTTATTTGGAATACTTTAAATCTACTCATCTTGATTTATTTTGATGAGAAACCTAATTCCATCCATATAGATTAAGTAGTTTTACATAACTACCTTGTTGAAGTTAGCTAACATGCATAGATTAAATTCATTGAAGGTTTTGTTTTCCTTTTCTAAAATATTAACTTTGTATTTAAGTCTCTTAATCTAGGTAAAAAATTCCAAATACTCTTATTTAGTATAAAACATACCACCCTCTTGCTTAAAATTCTTTATAGAACCTGTTGTTACCAAATCTTGCACCCTAGATGAGGTTATTAAAGCCTCCTCTAGATTTGGGTAACATGGGAATACTTATAGGTCTGTGGGTTTACCTATAGTAGAATTAGACCTATAGGTTTAAGGGATATCTCCCTATTTTTACCTTGAAATGCTTATCACATACTTAAATTATTACTTGTGGGAAAATGGATATAAGTTTGCATGAAATGAAACTACTATAAGGGAGTAATATACCATAAGGATTTACATAATGCCATCATACTTATTTCACTAAGAAACAATACCTGAAACACTAGATTCAAAGTCTTAGAATGCTCTAACATTAGTATTTAAATATGAAGGTAATATGCATGAAGAATATCTAAGGTAAATGAACCAAAGGTTATTTACAGACACTAAGGTCACTTGTATACTCGAAAACAAACCCATATAATTGACAACACTTCATATGACTTGCTAGAGTGGAACAAATTAAATCAAACATGAAAACATTGAAAGAAAGAAAGGATAGATGAATATATCTTAACTATTCACTATACATCTCCTCACACACTTTGACAAGATGATATATTAACTTAAATTAGATTGTATTTATTATTCTAAGTCAAAGTACAATGTCAAAACTAGATTGTATTTATTATTCTAAGAGTCTCAAAGCCACTGTGTCAAGCTGAGAGGAAGAGTTACATCTACATGAGAATGGAATATGAAACGAAACATGTAAGGTATCATAGGAAAAATTTCTCTCAAAGGCATGAAACTCATAAAATTTGGAGTAGGACTCTTCATTTGCTTGCCTATAAATTGCCTTCATCATTTAGCCTTCCATGAGTGCTCCACACCAGACTAGGGATGGGTGAGATTATTTCAATATGAGAGAGGGGTTATAAAAATTCTCTAAAATGAATTGGATTTATCCATAATAATTAGGATTATTATGGCCAAGTTTTCTCACTACTTGCAGTCATAATCACTCCTCTTTCACTCACCCTTCGCACTTGGCATTAAAGAGGTCTTTAGTTTTCCAAACTGGTCCATACGAAGGAGTGTATGAAACTTTTCAATGGTCCTCATATCTATATATTAACTAAGAAAACATTAAAAGGTCTCCTACTTAGAGTTTTCACCTTCTCACTTATTGGTCATTCCTTGTTCACTATGCTAGTTTGGACTGGCTAAGATGAAGGTGATTGTAAAGGCACTTGTGAGCTTAGATAATGAAATAAATGGACATTTAAGGTTATATTAGGTCCCAATATATCTACAAAAATTATTTTTATCTCTTAAAATGCTTTTTTACCTCAATAATACAAAAATCTATCAATAAAATCTCTTTATCACCATGTTCATACAAATAGAGTACAACTAAACTTGGTGGGATGGATTTATATTGAGTCCTCTACAGTCTCAAATTCATTTCCTAGTCTAACTATCCATATGATATGCTTCTCCTTCTTCATTATTATCATTGGGTCATTACCAAGGGTTTTGGGGGGTTTTAGGAGGATTTGACTCTTAAGGATTGTTCATACAATCCTAACATTAAATCCTCTAAAAAACACCATTATATATTTTCTAGGGGCCCTATCCAACTTTTCCCAATTCCTCAAGTTTCCATGTTATATGTCTGTATAGTTGCAAGTCTTGAAAGTTGACCTCTTGATCTTTCTAAGGTATTCTATGTAGGCCTGAGTTGGTTTGAGCCAAAATATGGATTATATGTGACTTCACCTACACACAAAATGTTTCATCTTCATATCTCTTCACAAAGGTGTTTTATTTCCCTATAATGCTCATATGATGCTATAAAATATATTACACCCCTTTTAGGCATGAGACCTAGACTAAGCCTAATAGGCACAATTTATGTTTTGCTCCTCACCACCACCTCTAAGTGATTGATCATGTATTTGAGACATTCATTATGTTTTCTCATGCTTAACCCATATGTCTACACCTTTATATAAGGTCTCATCATCCTATAGCTCACCCTCTCATCACCTTTATGACCCACCTATAGGGTTTAGCCTCCTGGGAGTGCCCTCTATTTGAGACAAAACAAAGGGCACTTACCATATTATATTAGGTGTTTTGAATACATGAGAGGATCAAGAAACTCATAGGTACATTTTGTGCAGAATTATAGATCTTGTTTTCATCAATATACCCTTTAAACATCATGAAACCCTTAAAGTAGACTATGTATGACTTACTAACTACAGAGTTTTGTATGTTGACTATAGTGAATGAAAACCTACTCTATGATCTATTTTTTTATCCTAAGACTTTCAAGACATGTTCATGATATTTTGGAGTCCCTTTCAAACATGTTAACACTTAACTTTATTTTATATATTTTTAATACATGGCTTTTTCTTAACTAGACAAGTTTGATAGGCTATGACTGTATTCCATGTTACTTGCTCCAAAGTAACATACTTATAGGTAATCATTTGCATATCATAACCTATGTTATTTTTACACCATATTATTCAGGTTTATAATTAAAATTTAAATTAATTTGGATCCATTCATACCATGCTCATGTTATGTCCACACCAATAACACCATGTTCTAGCTCATTGTTAACTACATTCAACTAGAGTTGACCAATGTTAGGGTAATAGAGGTCCTATAGGTTGAATTTTAAATCCTTAAAAACATGTGTCATATGGTTTAGGGTATATTAAAATATTTTAGTCTCATTTAATGAGTGAAACACCTAGATATTAAGACTATACTCAATACTTAGGTTATAACATGTCACCTTTCTTTGAAACTTATAGGTGTGCATTTTTAGATCAAAAGAGGGTCCTATAGGCTACTTTATAGGTCAAAACCTTGTACTCTAGTCCTTGTTGATGGTATTTTAAACACCATTATCTTAATTAAATAAGATAACCTAATAATTAAATCATTCTTCTATATTTATATTTGGGTTGCAAGCCACTTGAGATTTCAATATCCTATAAAAAACACTACCTTTCTACAGTGAACAAATGCATGATTTGGAGGACTCCTTTTCATCACTTGTGAGACCAAAAAACCACTCCCATTTTGTAATGTAATGCCCATTAATAAACTATGAAATATGAAAACATCTAAAATAACCTAGGCACCATGTTTGCTTCTCATATAGCATCATCAAAAGTGGCTAGGGCTATGTATTGGGGTTTTTAAGGAAACTTGTCCCTAAAGCTTAGTTCCTTAACTTGAAGTGGATTCTTAATTTTTCCTACCCCTCATAGTTACATAATTTATTTTAATGGTATATAAACATTCTAAAACCTTATGAAGGTCTATAATATGTTATAAATTTCCTCCATGAAACATTCTCAGGTCTCTATGGGAGCCTATAGATGCACACACAATAACATATAAGGCAATGAGGGTAGAATGTGAACTGTGCATAGTATATGAGAATTAAAAAAGTCTTAAAATGTCTAAACATATTAAAATAGATCCTTAAAACCTTGAAATTATTCAAACAAGATCAATTTTCCTTATTCCAACTTGGTTGACTTCCTATAGGTGCTCATTCATGGTGTATGACTGTGCATACATGAGAATTGACTGCCACAGTCCATAGTATACTATTTGGGAGGTTTGGATTGATTACTAATGTAATAATAAATGTGTTATAAACCTCTTACACTATTAATAACATCTCCATGAACATCCTCATAACCTCACACACCTCACTCAATTGACTGTGTATAAAATCATGCAGGAAGTTGACTATGTGTCAAATTCTTAACTCAACTATCATGTGAAACCTTTTGAAACTAAATATATGTAAGGAAGGAGATTAATATCACTTGAGAATAATTAAATAAATAAATATATATCTACAATAAAAAATTATAATAAATTAAAACCTTTACAAATGATGGACATGTCTGCAACCTCACTAGCATACTCCACCTAAAACCTAAGAGGGTTAAAATCATAAAATCATCTCCAAAAATGAAACCAAATATGGTAACTATGAAATAAATAATTACACATCTTATGAAATCTTTTTCACTAACTGATCTATATGAACTAGCTTAAATAGAATCAAAACCTATAGGGTGTGGTGATTAGTAAGTAAATTGGAACAATCAACTTATTAATAATGGTTCATAAAGCATAGGAAACCATTATTTCAAATATTTACTTGAAAATTAATTATACTAACTTTAATATCCACCACCAAGAGCATTTAACCTAAAACCTCTCCTACTAGCCATCCATGAAAAGACTTATTGACCAATTTTATATGCTTAGTGAAGTGATGGAGAAGAGAAATAATTATAGCCCATTTTGGCACTTCCAAATAATACCAAGCATTGAAATGGATTCAAATAAGCTAAAGGGTCATTTCATAATATTTTCCCACATGCCACTCTCCTCTATAGGATATATAACTACCAAAACTCTTTTTTCCTTATTTTACTGATTTCAATTAGTAACCTACAAGTTTTAGTTAGGAATGACATTAATAACAATTAATATGACATATTGGATAATGGTATGGAGTTTATAACACTTGTATACCTAATAAAATTATACCACCCTCATTAATGACTCTAAAATGATCCCTAAGTGATATAAAATGACACAAGGACTAAATTGGACTTATGACAAAGAGAATAATATATGAAATTACATAAAAGGACCATGACACAACCTATATCATGCTAATATACCCATATACCAAGTTTTAGACTATAGGGGTTGACTTATTTTGACATGTGGTCAAAATAATCAACATTCTTGGTGATTTCCTAGGGGTGGTATGCTTGATGCCAAGACTAATAGCCTAATTGTATCCATTGGGCCATAGATTCACATACACATGAGTTTGAATCATAATTTGACTTTGAAAACACACTAAACTCAAGGGAATACACACAATGTGAGACACACCAAAGGGAAACAAACATGTCTTCAACTAGAACACTTATGGAACACAACACAATAAGTGAAAGAAAGACACACACCTAGTATATTATTTACAAAACCTCAATCTTAAGCTGAAAAACATCTTTCCATAATTAAACTAAGGTAAAATATGGTTCCTCTTGCATCTTTGTCACTCCATAAAGGTAATCTAAAATGAGAATCATGCTCATGATCAACCACTTGCATATGTAGATGATTAAGAAGCCTACCACCTCTATGTCTTGTTAGGCTTGCAAGTGGATTATTTGGGACCTTCATGAATGCAATTTTATATCCTTCAAAGATATTTATTGGAGTTTCAAGTTGATTTATCTATATCATATCTAATATGTACTCTTCAAACTATATATTTGAATATATGATAGGTGTCTCAACCTTTTTATCATATTGTGCATGATGAACTAGATGTAAGGAAACATTGAGATCATATTCATTTTGTTCCATCATAGATGAGAATAATTCATCATCAGGCTGAGGTCTTGGCTATTTTTAAAGCACCACCAAATCTTCCTTGATCTCATGAGACTCCTATTTGACTATGAACCCTTGGAATATATATTGACATACACTTTTATGCTTGATGGAACACTTAACAATATGCTTGTTAGAATCATTAGTAAACACATTAGATATAAAAGTCAAAATTGATAAATGAGATTTAACCTTTGCCATAAGTCATCTTCCTCTTCCTCATGAGTGTCATCATCATCAAGGGTAACTTCATCAATTATAGGTAGAATCGCATTGTTATTATCACCATCTCAATCAATTATGTCCTCCAATATATCATCATATTATATATGGATCAAGTAGTTACTCTAAATAACTTATGATAAAGAGTGTTCAACACTTACCTTAGCTCCTTCAAATGGTTCTTCATGGATGATATAGGTGCCAAGGTTAGTTTTATCAAATTATGCATAAAGATCATGCTCATAAGCATCTATATCATACTCATCTAGAAACAAGTTAGCCATGTCTTCAAGTTTAGATTCACCATCATCTACATTAGACTACTCCTTTTCATTGATCACACAATTCAAGTTAGAGATTACTTTAACATAAGGATTAAAGTGAAAACTTACAAAAGGCTGAGTTATTATGGTCACCTTGGTTCTATATCTTGTCTTAAAGGCCAAGAAGGACCAATAAACTAAGATGTAGCCACCTATCTTGGCCGTAAAATATCTTTAAAGGTAGATTTCAAAATGAATAAGAAGGTCAACAACAACAAAGTCTTGAAAGATGGGAAAACTAGATTAGTCATGGAGGAAAACCTTCAAGTTATTATCAACCATATCATTTTAGTAGGTGTACCATCTAGATAAAGCAATAATTTGATATGGGGTTCAAATTTTAGGCCCAAATTATTAGCTACAACTTTGGGCATGACTGATCTAGAAGCTCCACTATCAATAATGCAATTGTGGACTAGTTTGTCACCCACTTTGAGAGTGAGGTAGAAAGGTAGAGGCTTCTCAAATTTAGTAGATGGTTCAATAATGTTTTTAGGGGAATTTTTAAGATAAAAATGACCATGGATTTGTCTTGAAGATATAATACTAGTAGGGATAGTGGATAGCTATTTTTCCAAGAGCTCTTTTTGGCTAGGTATATGAAGGACATCCCATAAAGAGATAGATGCTTTGGCATTCTTAAATGAATCCACTATATTTAGAGTATAAGTAATTAATTTTTATTGATTTCTTGGAGGAAAATAAGTTATTAGAGCTTGAGGAATTGAAACACCATGAGTAGACCTTACCACACTTTTATTTTGAGGAGGTGTAGGATTATTTGGGACTACCATGCTTGCAGACATGCTTTGCTACCTTGTAAAAGGATTGGATGAACTTGTAGGAACATTAAAATCACCTCAAAAATACTTAATATTATATCTAGTGTTGTCTACAATACAAATTCCGTGATTAATCACAAATGTGTCTTCAACTAAGGAGTTGGTGAAGCTTTTTCTTGAGGCCACCAACTTCATTTACTTACATCATGACTTCATATTCAGTTGATAAAAGAGGAGTGAATCCTCCTTAAATAATTAGATATTGATATCTACTCTCATTTTCATCCATGAGTTGGACTTATTTACACTCTTATCCTTACACAAAGTTTCTATGTACCAGTACCATCTCTCTTATGTTATATGTAGAATTGGGATTATACACATTGGCAGGCCTATTAAAGTTAGGCTACCCTTGACCTCTTCCTCTCCCATATTATTTACCATATTTCTAATGATATGGATATGGGTTTTGGTTAACACCTAGTTTTATATTGGCTTACCTAAGTTGGGATTCTAAGTTTTGAATTCTTGCATATGGATCAAGTTCATTTGCCTTCTTAGGAATAGTCCTAGGTTTATCATTTGCATTAGGAACTTGGGCAATGTTTGGAGTAGAAGTTGGAACATTAAGAATTAGAGGGATAAAAACTTTAGGAGGTAGCTTTCCATCTTGAATGAGGCCATTATCAACTCTATTGTAAAGTTCATATGCCTTAAAAAGAGTGAAACCACCCATGGATTATAGCATGATGGTAATATCAGACCAATAACTCTCAAGTATGTAGGGAACATAAAACTAGAAGGTGGTATCATGGGAGGAGATAATATATACAAGGTATTTTAAAACCTCTCAATGAAGTCATGCATTATTTACTTGGGGTTTATTTTAATCACATTGAGATGATGTATGAAAAAATTATGGTCAATTTCATCTTTAAACCTTGAAGTTAACAACACTCCAAAGTCATCCCATGATGTGATGCATCCAATGGGCAAAGTCCTATACCAATAAATTTTTTTCCATTTAAGGGACATGCCAAAGAATATAATGGAAATATTATCCTTATTAACATTATGGAAACTACAAAAATTGGATATATCCCTGATGCGTTTACTAGGTGTGACATGACCTTCACCATTGAATGTAGGTACATTCTTTGTGGCATTAGGGGGAATGACATCACATGATTCAAGATGGATTGGATTCTCACTATTGAAGGTATGGAAGGAATATTTATTATCCATGATGGATTATATTTCTTCAAGTTATTCAGTTTATTGGCTAGCAAAATCTTATTGGTCCTCAAAGGGCAGATTAGGCAAAGGGTATTAAACTTCAATAAGTTTAGGATGAATAGGTGGATTGATAGGATTTAACACTATAATAGATGATGACCTATTAAGGACCATGAAGAATGAGAGAAAACATATGAAAAAATAAATGGTATACAACCATATTTTATCTTGAATGGAGTTTCTAAATGATGAGTAACACACTAGCATTCACCTTAACAAGTTATCTTGAGGATAATGGGTCCCACCGGGCATGATATAACTATTATCACCAAATATTAAACCCTATAAGAGGTATTTTAAGCCCCCTAAATATTTGGGAAAAATGGGAATACTTAAAGGTATCTATGTTTACCTATAGTAGAATTAGACCTCTTGATTTAAGGGCTAGCTCCCTGATTTTACCTTGAAATGCTGATCACCTACTTAAATGATTGCTTATGGGAAAAAGGGATATAAGTTTTCATGAAATGTAACTAATATAAGGGGGTGATACACCATAAGTATTTACATAAGAAAATCATACTACTTTCACTAAGAAATAATACCTACAACACTAGCTTAAAAGTCCTAGAATGCTCTAACATTAGTATTTCAATACGAAGGTGATATGCATGAATACTATCCAAGGTAAATGAACCAAAGATATATTTTAGAAAATAAGGCCACTTTTAAAATTTAAAACAAACCCATACACTTGATAATAATTCATATAACCTTCTAGAGTGGAACAACTTGTATCAAGCATGAAAGGATTGAGAGAAAGCAATGATAGATGGATATCTGTTAACTATTCACTATACATCTCTTCACATAGTTTGACAAGATGATATATGAAACCAATTTTTTAATTATTTATTGTTATAAGATAATGTACAATGTCAAAAATAGTATGTATTCACCATATATGGTGTGGAATTAGTATAAAAGAACCAAAATGGTTAGCACTATAGAAATTGAGAGAGGAGAGAGGAGAGAGGAGAGAGGAGAGAGGAGAGAGGAGAGAGGAGAGAGGAGAATGAAGTCTAAGAGTCACAAAGCCAATATGTCAAGATGATAATAAGAGTTACATCTGAATTATAATGGAATATGGAACATACCATGAAATTTATCATAGGAATAATGTCCCTAAAAGGCATGAAACTCCTGAAATGTTGTGTAGGACTCTTCATTTGCTTGCCTACAAACTACCTTAATCATTTAGCCTTTCATGAGTGATAACCAATAGAATAGGGATTGGTAAAATTATTTAAATATGAGATAGGGTTATAAATATGATAAAATATGTATTATATGTGTCCCTAATCATTAGGATTCTTATGGATAAGTGTTATCACTACCTATAGTCATAATCACTCCTCTTTCACTCACCCTTCACACATGGCCTCAAATAGGTTTTCAGTTTTCCAAACCGGTCCATACAAGGGAGTGTATGAAACTTGTAAAGGGTCATCTTACATACATACATACATACATACATACATACATACATATATATATATATATATATATATATATATATATATATATATATATATATATATAAAATAGGAAAACATTAAAATTCCTCCTACGTAGAGTTTTCACCTTTTCACTTATTGGTCATTCCTTGTTCACTATGCTAGTTTGGAGTGGCTGAGATGAAGGTGCTTGTAGAGGCACTTGTGAGCTTAGATAATGAAATAAATGGACATGGGAGGTTATATCAGGTCCTAATATATCTAAAAAAATTATTTTAATCTCTTAAAATCCTTATGTACCTACATAATATAAAAATATGTCAATAAATAATCTTTAGCACCCTATCTATACATCCTCACACAAATTTATTTTGAGATGATTTGATTCTTAAGGATTATTCATAAAACCTAACATTTAATACTCTAAAAAATACCACTAAATACTTTATATTTACCCTATACAACTTCTCCAAACTACTCAAGTTCCCATGTTGTATAGTTGTAAGTCTTCAAAGTTGACCTCTCAAGATTTCAAAGGTATTCTATGCAGGCTTGATTTGGTTTGAACCAAAATATGGCTTCTATATGACTTAAAATACACACCAAAGGTTATATCATACTTCATATCTCTCCATAAAGTCATTTAATTTCCATTTAATGATCATATGATGTTAGAAAAGAAATTACACCCCTTTTAGGCATGAGACTTGGACTAAGCCTAATAGGCACAATCTATGTTTTGCTCCTCACCACCACCTCTAAGTGATTGGTAATGTTTTTGAGAGATTATTTATGTTTTTTTATTTATTAACCCATCTCTCTACACATTTATTTAAGGTATCATCAAGTTATATCTCACCCTCTCATCACTTTCATGACCCACCCATAGGGTCTAGCCTCCTGGGAGTACCCTCTATCTAAGATAGAATATAAGGCTTACCTTATTATCTAAGGTGTTTTGACTACATGAAAGCCTTAAGTAACTCATAGGGACATTTTTTACAAAATGACACATCTTAGTTTCATCAATAGACCCTCCAAACATCATGAAACCCTTAAGGTAGATTGTGTGACTTACTGACTATAGAGTTTTGTATGTTGACTCTAGGTACATGAAAACCTACTCTATGCTCTATTTTATTGTCCTAAGAGTTTCATGAGATGGTCATGCTATTTTGGAGTCCATTTAAAGCATGTCAACACTTAACTTTATTTTATATATTTTCAAGATATGGCTTTCTCTTGACTAGACAAGTTTGACAGGCTATGATTGTATTCTATGTTACTTGCTCCAAAATAGCATACCTATAGGTAATCATCTACATATCATACCCTATGTTATTGTTCCACCATATTATTGATTTTTATAATTCCATTTTATAGTCATTTGGATCCGTTCATACCATGCTCATGATATGTCCACACCAATAACACCATGTTATAGCTCACTGTTAACTATAGTCAATTGGAGTTGACCATTTTTAGGGTAACAAATGTCCTATAGGTTGCATTTTAACTCTTTGATACCTATGTCACATGGTTTATTATCTATTAAAATCTTTTAGTATCATTTAATGAGTTAAATGTATCTATATACTACCTTGAACTTAAGACTAATACTCAATAATTAGGTTATAACATGTCACCTTTATTTAAAACTTGTAGGTGTGAATTTTTAGGTCAAAAGAGGGTCCTGTAGGTTATTTTGTAGGTCAAAAAATTGTATTCCAATCCTTTTTGATGATCTTTGAAACACCATTATATTAATTAATTCAATAATATCACATAACAAGGAAATCATGCTTCTATACTAATATTTGGGTTGCAAGCCACTTGAGAGTTTAATATCTTATAGAAAACACTACCTTTTTGTAGTGAACAAATGCATGATTTAGAGGCCTATTTTTCATCACTTTTGGGACCAAACACCCACTATCCTTTTGAAATATAATACCTCTTCATGAATGATACAAGAGGGAAACATATAAACTCACATAGGCACCATTTTTGCTCATCATATAACATCATAAAAAGTGGCTAGGGCTCTATTTTGGGGTTTTAAGGGAAACTTGTCCCTAAAGCTCAATTCCTTAACTTGAAGTTGATTCTCAATTTTTCCTACCCCTCATAGTTCCATCATCGATTATCATGGTATATTAACATCCTCAAACCTAATTAAGGTATCTAAAATTCTTCAAATCTCCTCCATGAAACATTCTCAGGTCTCTATGGGAGCCTTAGATGCACACACAGTATCAGATAGGGTAGTAAGGTTAGAATGTGAATTGTGCACAATTTATAAGCATTAAAAAAGTATTAGAATATCTCAACATATTCAAATGGATCCTTAAAACCTTTAAATGATTTAAACAAGATCAAGTGTCCTTATTCCCACATAGTTGACTTCCTATAGGTGCTCATTCATAGTGTATGACTATGCATATATGAGAATTGACTATCACAATCCAAAGTACACTATTTGGGAGGTTTGGATTGATTATTCATGTCACAATAATGTGTTAAACACATAATGGACTCTTCATAACATCTCCATGAACATCCTTAGGATCTCACACACCTCACTCAACTGACTGTGTATCGAATCATGTAGGAAGTTGATGATGTGTCACATTATTAACTAAAAATATCATGTGAAACCTTTTAAAAATAAATATTTTCAAGGAAAAATATTAATATAAATTTATAAGAATGGAATACATCAATAAATATCTATTAGAAACAAATACAAAAAATGAAAACTTTTACAAATGATGGACATGTTTATAACCTCACTAACATACTCCACCTAATATATAAGAGGGTTAAACTCATAAAATAAACTCAAAAAATGGAGAAAAAGATAGGATACAATAAATAAGTACACATATTATTTAAGCAATTTCACTAACTAATATGTATGAACTAACTCAAACAAAAGAAAATATTAAGAATGGTTCATATTATTAGTAAACAAACTAGAACAATCATATTATTAAGAATGGTTCATAAAGCATATACAATCATTATTTAAAATATTTCCATTAAAATTAATTATAATAATTTTACTATCCACCACCAATATTATTTGACCTAAAATGTCTTGTACTGGCCATACCATCAAAAGACCTATTGACCAATTTTGTATGCCTAGTGGAGTGATGGAGAAGAGAAATGGTATTGGACAATTTTTAACATTTAAAAAGTATATAAAACATGTAAATGAAGTTATGGAATCTTAAGGGTCACTGTATAAAATTTTCCCATGTGCCATTCTCCTCTACAGGATGTACAACTACAAAAACTCCTTATTTTTCACTTATTTTCTTGATTTCAGTTAAGGACATGAAAATGTCAATTAGGAATAACATTAATGATAAGGAATATTCCATATTGGATAATTTAATAGAGTTTATAACACTTTTATACCTAATAAAAATGTACCACCCTCATTAATGACTCTAAAATGACCCCAAAGTGACATAAAATGACACAAGGACTAAATTAGACTTATGACAAAGATAATAACAAATTAAATAACATAAAATGACCATGAAACACAATATATCATGCTAATATAACCTTATATCAAGTTTTGGACTATAAATATTTGATCTATTTTGATATGTGGTCAAAATAATCAACATTCTTGGTAATTTCCCAAGGGTGGTATGCTTATTATGCCAATACTAGTAGCCTAATTATATCCATTAGGACATGGAGTCACCTATACACTAATTTGAATCAAAATTTTCCTTTGAAAACAAATGAAACATAAGGAAATACACACAAAATGGAAACAAACATATGTTCAACTAGAACACTTAAGGAACATAACACAATAACTAAAATAAAGAAAACACACATAATATACTATTTAAAAAACCTCATTCTTAAGGTGAAAAATATCTTTCCATACTTCAATAAAGGTAAAATATGGTTACTGTTGAATCTTTATCACTCCATGAAGGCAAATTATCATGATAAGCATGCTCATCAACCACTTGTATATGTAGATGATGAAGAAGCCTACCGCCTCTATGTCTTCTTAGGCCTACAAGTGGACTATTTGGGACCTACATGAATGATATTTTTTATTATCTAAAAACCTTGATTGGAGGTTCAAGTTGATTTACCTATATCATATCTGATATGCACTCCTCAAACTACAAATTAGAATATATGATAGTTGTCTCAACCTTTGTATCCTCTTGTATCTAATGCACTATATGTTTGGAAGCTTCAAGCTCATCTTCATTTTGTTCCATCATAGATGAGAGTAATTCATCATTAGGATAAGGTCTTGGATATTTATCAAGCACCAAAAATTATACCTTGATCTTATGAGTCTCCTCTTTGACTACAAACCCATGGATAGTAGATTGACATACACTTTCATGCTTGATAGAACACTTAACAATATGATTATTAGAATATTTAGCAAACACATCAAATATAAAATTATTAGGAGGGGAAGTAACATTATGTAACTGGTCAAAATATTGACATATGGCATTGAACCAATACCATAATTCATCCTCCTCTTCCTCATGAGTGTCATCATCAAGCGTATCATCAACTGTAGGAAGAATCACGTTGTTATTCTCACCATGTTGATCAATTATATCCTTCAATCTATCATCATCATATATATTGGTCAAGTATTTACTCTCAATAGATTATGAGAAAGAGTGTTCAACATTTACCTCAGTTCCCTCAAATGGTTCTTCATGGATGATATAGGTGCCAAGGTTAGTTTTCTTAAAGTATGCTTAAGGATCATGCTCATATGCATATGTGTCATACTAATTTACAAAAAAGTATGCTATGCCTTCAAGTTTAGAATCACCATCATCTAAAATAGTTTCCTCCTTTTCATTGATCACATAAATCAAGTTAGATCTTGCTTTAACATAGGGCTCAATGTGAAACCCTGAAAGAGGCTGAGTTATTATGGTTACCTTGGTTCCATATCTTGTTCTGAAGGCTAGGAATGACCGATTAGCTGAGAGGTAGCCACCTATACTGGTTTTAAAATATTTTGAAATGAAAATTTCAAAATGAGTAGGAAGGTCAACAATAATAATGTCCTGAAGGATGGGAAAACTGGGATAGTCATGAAGGAGAACCTTCAAGTTTCTCATTAATCCTATTGTTTTTGTAGGTGTACTATCTAACAAGTTCATATTCTTTGGGTAGAGTGAAACCATCCATGTATTATATCATGATGGTAATATTAGTACCAATGGTTATCAAATATGTAGGGAACACAAAGCTAATAGGTGATCTCATGGGAGGAGGCAATTTATACCAAGTATTTAAAACCCTCTCATTGAAGTCATGAATTATTTCCTTGGGGTTTTTTTTGATCACATTGAGATAATATATGAGAGAGGTATAGTAACTTTCATCTTTAAACCTTAAAGTTAACAACACTTCAAAGTCATCCCATGAAGTGATGCATCCAATAAGCAAAATCCTATACCAATCAAGTGATTTTACTCTAAGGGAGATGGTAAGGAGTCTAATGGAAATATTTTACTTAGTAACATTATGGAAACTATAAAAATTGGAGATATCCTTGATGTGTTTACTAGGTGTGACATGACCTTCACCATTGAAAGTAGGTACACTCTTTATGGCATTAGGGGGAATGGCATCATATGCTTCAATATGGATTGTATTCTCCATGTTGAAGGTGGAGAAGACATGTTGCCTATCAATGATGGATTATAATTATTCAATTTATTCACTTTTTTGGCTAGCAAAATCCTCTTTGTTCTCAAAGGGTAGATTATGCTGAGGGTATTAAATTTCAAAAGAAAGTTTAAGATGAATAGGTGGATTGATAAGATTGAACACTCTACTAGATGATGACCTAGTAAAGACCATAATTATGAGAGAAAAAATATGAAAAATGGTCAAAAAGCATATTTTACCTTGAATGGAGTCTCTAAATGCTTAGTAGTACACTAATTTTTAGCTAATGTTGTCAAGACCAATATTCACCTTGACAAGTTGTATTGAGGACAATGGGTCCCACCGAGCATGCCTTAACTATTGTTACCAAATATTTCACCCTAGAGGAGGTTTTTAAAGCCTCATATTTACTTTTTAAACATGGTAATACTTATAGGTATGTGGGTTTACCTATACTAGAAGTAGACCTCTAGGTTTAAGGGCTAGCTCCCTGATTTTAGCTTGAAATGCTCATCACCTTATTAACTAATTTCTTATGGGAAAAGGGATAAAAGTTTGAATGAAATGAAAATAATATAATGGGGTGATATACCATAATTATTTACACAATACCATCATAATTATTTCACTAATAAATAAGACTTACAACATTAGCTTCAAAGTCCTAGATTGCTCTAACATTAATATTTCAATATGAAGGTGTTATGCATGAAGACTATCCAAGGTAAATGATCTAAAGATCAATTTTAGACACTAAGTCCACTTATACACTTTAAAACATACCCATATACTTTAAAATACTTCATATGACCTACTAGAGTGAAACAACTTATATCAAGCATGAAAGGATTGAGAGAAGGAAAGGATATATGAATATCTCTTAACTATTCACTATACATCTCTTCACACACTTTGACAAGATGATATATGAAATAAAAACATATTTTATTTATTATTATAAGACAAATTATGATGTCAAAACTAGTATTGATTTTCTATACATGGTGTGGAATTAGTCTACAAGAGCCAAAATGGCTAGTACTTATAGAATTTGAGAGAGGAGAGAGGAGAATGAAATCTTAGAGTCACAAAGACACTGTGTCAAGATAAGATGTAGAGTTAAATCTATATGATAATGTAATATTGAACAAACCATGCAAGGTATAATAGGAAAAATGTCCCCTCAAAGGCATAAAACTCCTAAAATATGGTGTATGGCTCTTTATTTGCTTCCCTAAAAACTACCTTCATCATTTTACCTTCTATGAACACTCCACAATAGACCAGGGATGGGTGAGATGATTGAAATATGAGGGAGGGTTATAAAAATTATCCAACATGCATTTTAGGTGTCCCTAATTATCAAGATTATTTTGGCCAAGTGTTTTCACTAACTGCATTTAAAATCACTCCTCTTTCACTCACCCTTCACACTTGGCATCAAAGAGGTCTTTAGTTTTCCTAACTGGTCTATATAAGGGAGTGTATAACACTTTTAAAGGGTCCTCATATCTCTATATTCACTATTAAATCCTTAAAAGGCCTCTTACTTATAGTTTTCACCTTCTCACTTATTGGTCATTCCTTATTCACTATGTTAGTTTGGATTGACTGAGATGAAGGTGCTTGTAGAGGTACTTGGGAGCTCAGATAATGTAATAAATGGACATGAGAGGTTATATTAGGTACCAATATATCTCCCAAAATTATTTTCATCTCTTGAAACCCTTTTGTACTTTAATAATACAAAAATATTTTAAGATAATCTCTTTATCACCTTGTTTGAATAAATAAGGTACAACTCAACTTGGTGGGAAGGATCTTTGGGGAGTCCTCTACAAGATCAAAGTCATTTCCTAGTCAAAATATCCCTATTATATGCTTCTTCTTCTTCATTCTTCTCATCAGGTCATTACCATGGGTTTTGGAGGGTTTTGAAATGATTTGACTCTTAAAGATTGTTCATATAATATTGACATTTAATCCTCTACAAAATTATAGTAATACCTTGATAGGGACCCTATCCAACTTCTCCCAATCCTAAAGTTCCCATGCTATTTATTTGTATATTTGCAAGTCTTCAAAGTTGACCTCTCAAGATTTCTAAGGCATTTTATGTAGGACTAAGTTAGTTTGAGATAAAAAATACCTTCTTTATGACTTCACCTGCACAAAAATAGTTATATCATACTTAATATCTCTCCATAAAGGTTTTTAAATTCCATATAATTCTTATATGATATCATAAAAGAGATTACAACCCTTTTAGACATGAGACCTAGCTAAGCCTAATAGGCACAATTTGTGTTTTTCTCCTCACCACCACCTCTATGTGACTAGCCATGTTTTTGAGATATTAATTATGTTTATTCATGATTAAACCAAATATATACACATTTATGTAAGGTATCATCAACCTCTAGCTCACCCTCTCATCACTTTCATGACCACCAACAAGGTTTAGCCTCCAGGGAGTTCCCTTTATCTGAGATAGAATAGAGGGAACTTTACCTATTGTCTCAGGTGTTTTGAATGCATGAGAGGCTAAAAAAACTCATAGGGACCTTATATAAAAAATTATAGAGATTGGTTTCATCAATAGACCCTCCAAACATCATGAAACCCTTTAGGTAGACTATGTATTCTTACTAACTATGGAGTTTGTATGTTGACTATACGTGCATGAAAACCTACTCTATGATCTATTTTATTATCCTAAGAATTTATTGAGATGGTAATGATATTTTTGAGTCCCTTTAAAACATTTCAACACTCAAATTTATTTTCTATCTTTTCAAGAAATGGCTTTCTCTTGACTAGATAAGTTTGATAGGCTGTGACTATATTCCATGTTACTAGCTTGAAAGGAGCATACCTATAGGTAATCATTTGCATATCATACCCTATGTTATTTTTCCACCATATTATTGAGTTTTATAATTAAATTTTATATTCATTTTTATCCATTCATACCATTCTCATGCTATGTACACACCAATAACACCATGTTCTAGCTCACTATTAATTGTAGTCAACTAGAGTTGATGATTGTTAGGGTAATAGACATCTTGTAAGTTAAATTTTAACTCTTTGAAACCTATATCACATGGTTTATAATATTTTCAAATATTTTAGTCTCATTGAATGAGGAAATGTATCAATATACTACCTATAACTTGAGACAAGTACTAAACAGTTAGGTTATAACATGTCACCTTTATTTGAAACATGTAGGTGTGCATTTTTAGGTCAAAAAAGGGTCCTATAGGTTGCTTTGTAGGTAAAAAACTTTTATTCCATTAATTTTTTATGATATTTAAAATAAAATTATCTTCCTTAATTTAATATGATCACCTAAAAATGAAAGCATGCTTTTATACTGGTATTTGGGTTGTAAGCCACTTGACAGTTTAATATCCTATACAAAAGACTACCTTTTTGTAGTGAACACATGAATGATTTAGAGGCCTCCTTTTCATCACTTATGGGATGAAAAACACACTCTAATTTTGTAATATAATTAAATTTCATGAAGGATATATGAGGGAAACATATAAACTCACTTAGGCACCATGTTTTCTCATCATATAACATCATTAATAGTGGCTAGGGCTCTATTTTGGGATTTTTAGGGAAACTTATCCCTAAAGCTCAATTCATTAACTTGAAGTGGATTATTAATTATGCCTACCCATCATATTTACATAATTTATTTTCATATTATCTCAACATTATCAAACCTAATGAAGGTCTCGAACATTCTCTAACTCTCCTCCATGAAACATTCTTAGGTCAATGTGGGAGCCTATAGATGCACACACAATAACAAACAAGACAATGAAGATAGAATGTGAATTGTGCACAATTTATGAGAATTAAATAATAATTATACTATATAAATATATTCAAATTGATCCATAAAACCTTAAAATGATTAAAATAAGAGCAAGTGTCCTTATTTCAACGTGGTTGATTTCCTGTAGGTACTCATTCATGGTGTATGATTGTGCATATATGAAAATTGACTATCATAGTCCATAATATACTATTTGGGAGGTTTAGATTGATTAATAATGTAAAAATAATATTTTAAACACATCTTAAACTATTAATAACATCTCCATGAACATCCTCAAGACCTCACACACCTCACTCAACTGAATGTATATAGAATCATGCAGGACGTTGACTATGTGTCACATTATTAATTGAAACTATCATGTGAAACATTTTTAAAATAAATATTTTATATGAAGGAGATTAATATCACTTAAGAAGCATAGAATACATCAATATATCTCTACTAAAACCCAATATAGGAAATGAAAACCTTTATAAATGATGGGCATGTCTACAAACTCACTAGCATACTCCACCTACAACCTAAGAGGCTTGAACTAATAAAATCAACTCCAAACATGAAAATAGATATGGGAACCATGAAATAAGGAAGTATACATCTTTATGGATGAGATCAAATAGAAGAAAAACCTGTAGGATGTGGGGATTAACAAGCAAACTGGAATAATCAACTTCTTAAGAATGGTTCATAAATCATAGATAACCATTATTTAAAATATTTCCATGAAAATGAAGTATACCAAGTTTAATATCGACCATCAAGAGCATTTGATCTGAAACCTTTCCTAATGGACATACCATCAAAAGACTTATTGACTAATTTTGTATGCTTATTGGATTGATGGAGAAAACAAATTGTTTTGGACCATTTTTGGCACTTCAAAAGTAGATTAAGTGTGGAAATGGAGTTGAAAAAGCTAAAGGGTCACTGTATAAGCTTTTCCCATGTGCCACTCTCCTCTATAGGCTATACAACTACCAAAACCCTTTTTTCATTATTTTCTTAATTTTAGTTACGAACCTGCAAGTTTCAATTGAGATTGACATTAATGAAAAGGAATATGACATATTATATAATGGAATAAATTTTAAAACACTTGTATACCTAATAAAATCATACCACCCTCATTAATGACTCTAAAATGACCCCTAAGTAACATAAAATGACACAAAGACTAAATTAGACTTATGATAAAGGTAATAACATATGAAATCACATAAAAGGACCATGACACACCATATATCATGATAATAGACCCTTATATCAAGTTTTTTACTATATGGGTTTGACCTATTTTGACTTGTGGTCAAAATTCAACATTTTTGGTGATTTCCTAAGGGTGATATGCTTGTTATGACAAGATGAGTAGCCTAATCCTATCCATTGGGCCATGGAGTCACATATACACTAGTTTAACTCATAATTTGACTTTGAAAACACACCAAATAGGAGGAAATACATGCAAAGTGAGACACACCTATTGGGCCCCTTATTTTGCTAAGTATGGGATTTAGCCAACACAATAAAAACTTCGGCACAAGGCAATCACTTGGCATGATGATTGTTATTTTGGCATATTGGTACTAGATAGAGGATTCAACACACACCTTATGATAGCTGGTAGGTGGATAACCATTTCCAAGAATCCTAGGGCATCTTCTAGGCTGGATGATATGTGGTGATTGTAACATGAGGGGTACAAGGTGATGGAACTAACAAAATGATCAACAAAGGCTCTAGGTCAGCACCTAATGTGCACACCCTGCCCTAGTAAATATGTTCCTCTAGAGCTATAAAAAGAGCTCAAACTAATGAGTAAATTAGGATGAAAAATTGATGAAAAAAATCTTTAAAGAAATTGAAAAGATTTTAATACACTATAATGATTTCCATTAGAATTAGAAGTAGCATGGATGCCATTAAGGCTCCATTTGTATATGCCCAAGCTTGCATATGAGCCTCTAGATGTTAAATAGCTTTAATGAGTATTTAATCTATTTATATTAATATGGATGTTATTTTATTTTAATTTTCGTTAATGACAAGAATGATTGAATTTAAACATATTATTTTTGGTTTATATTTCCTTGGTGTTGATAGCTGAATGCAAAATGGTTATAAGGTTGTAAATTAAATATTGTTATGTTAAGAATGTTGTTTATGATATTTTGGTTCAAAATGTTAATGGTGTCCCTTTGTTAAATGATAACATTATCATATCTTATATAATGACTAAATATAGATATATCCCTTGCCAAAAGTTGTTATCCTTGCTATAAGTGCTATCCTAAGTATGAATACTTTAAGTAAGAGCAGTCCCTTGACCCTTCAAAGTGCCTATATGACACTAAGCATAGTAAAATAAAGGGTTGTACTCTTAAGACTATATAACCACCCTAAAATAGTCTTGTGCCTATAGACCAATAAGTATAGTCCATAAAAGGCTTGTACTTATGGATCTACTTAAGACTTTCATGAATTAACCAAGTCCCATAAGCCATGATGTGCACCATGGCATAACTAACCCAACGTAGTCCCTGATTCTTTCTCTACTATGCTTTGGGTGAGTGCATAAGGCCTATGCCTTATGTGACTTGATTCTAGTGTAGCTGAGTGTTAAATGTTGAATGCAAAAAAGACAACCCCATATTTGTGCTTGGTTGTAATGAGTCCAAGACCAAATTAGACAACTAAATGAGCACTTGAATCTCAATTTTATACAAAATTTTGGTTCTATTTCTAAGAGCCATGTTGAATTTTATTATTTCAATGGTGCATTATAATGATGCTCTAACTCTCCCTATAAAACATTGAGTGGTGGTTGTAATAGGTGGAAGATAGATTTGCATTGAAGCATCCAACTTGTAGAGGACAAAATTTGAGAAAGTGGGTTTAGAACAACCTATATGTTATATGTATGAGGTATTTTTATATTAATTAATTGAGCATGTGTATCAATGGTTGGTTGCATATGCAACCCATAGAAAGAGGAGTTATGGATAATGCTATGAGTGGACAAAAGAGCACCTAGAGAGGCTTGAGACCATGGATGCCACTTGGAATAGAGTAGTAGACAAATGCTGGTAAGGAGTGACAAATAGTTAAATCTTTGAGTTTGTAGTTTCAATATACTCATGCCCTAAGAAAGTAGAGTATCAATTCTTACATGAACCTAGATGCACATTTGTGAAGGAATTTGACATAGAGATTAAAAATCTAATGGTGGATTATGGGTTTGAAAATTTGGGGATGGATGGCTAATGTCTTTTTGAATATAAGTAGTGTAAAGGGGGAAAAGGGGATTTGTAGGTAAAGATTAATGGAAGGGGATGAGAAGGTTGACACTAAAAAGCTTAGAAGATAGACCTATAATAAGAGACACACAGGCTGATGGAAAATTTGGAACCTATAAGTGTTGATAGAACCTATAGCAAGTGGGAAGGGTACAAGGAAGGATATATTGAAATATAATAGAATGAGGAGAGATATGATGGAGTGATATATCAAGCTCAGTATTTGATAGGTGTAGAATCTACTAGGTTCTTACAAGACTTGGTTACTAAAGATGCACCTAATATGCCTACCGCATTTGAACCTATGACACATGCTTATGTGCTAGATCCCTCACTTGATAAAAGCACATGAGTGATAATTGACCCTATTATTGATATATATTTTAGATGATTTGCATATTTGGAGTGTAATTTTATGATTCAATAAATTATTCCCTATAAAGAGGTGAGAAAACTATCTCTAGACAATTAGGTGCTAGCTCACGATAATAAAAATTGAGTGCAAACATCCCATCTCAATCGATTTTAGTGATGTAAAGTGGGTAAAAACCCACAAGAAGTTTTTTAGTGCCACAAGTAAGTAGTATAGTGCCATCGACATCAATAGTGCTATAAATAACAATGGGGTCAGTGCCTAACCCAATAGATAAAGGCATTAGAAGGCTACCACCAAGATAGATGCTAGGGGACAAGCACCCTAGATGCCAGCTTCCCCCCCATAGCAAATCTATTATTAAATGGCCATTTATTTTCTAGATTATCATGGTGTGGAAAATGCTATAGAGTATGTGCTAAAGTGTGAACCATAGTGGTGTGCTCAGGGAATAACCTAGTTGAAGCACAAAACAACCTGGTTTATGAATACTCTACTTGATCGTGCCCATAATTGATATAGGAAATTAGATCCTAACTAGGCTATGGTTGAATTTGATACCCTAAAGGAGGTATTTATTAAGGAATTTGACATTCTAGAGTTTGAATAGTAGAGCATCACCATGGTGAAAGAGATAACCCAAAGACTTTTAGAAAGTGTGCACCTATACAATGCAAGTTATAAGACTCTCCTTTTGAAGATACCTTATGATATACATGCTTCATAACATACACAATGGTTAATTAGATGGTTGTTAGTGCCATTCTAAAGAGTCATTTCAATGAAGGCCTTTATAGACCCTCATAAAGTGTTTGAATCCATGCTTAGAGATGAGGTGGTCAAAAGCATCGATACTAGGATTAGACCATTTATGGAGGTAAAGATTACATATATGGCCTCCAAAATCTAAAATCTTACCTCTAGCTCATCACAAAACACTCAAAATGAATTATGGTGTACTAACTATGAAGTAAAAGGCCATAATAAGAATAATTTCCCTCAAAGGAATATGCACACATTGATTTTAAGCTATGAAGTCTATCGAGAGTCACATAATATTTACAATTAACCATTATTATAATGCATCAACCTAGTTAAAAAAACCATCTATTATTAGCTATATGATGCCTACACCCATACCATAACTGATTTCAAGATGATTGTTGATATGCATGAGAACATAAAGAGAGGTGTAAGGTAGGCCATTGTAGCAATCAAAGGGAAAGCTAACCAAGGAAATGAATTATATGGCCAAAAGAATATGGTCTTTGGAATGAAAAAAGGTGCTATAGGGCAAGGTGAAGGATGTGGTGGTGGAAGGTTCCCACCTTGCTCATATTAGAAGTGTAGTTCCATAGAACACTTTCAGTATGACTACCCTACACATCCCATGTATGGGTATTATTGAGGGTCCTATAAGGTTAAAGAAAGCCCTAACTTATACAAAAATTTGACTCAAGGAAGGCCTGACATAGACAAAGTCACAAGAATGATCAGACATGATCTAAAAATGGATAAGTGGATTCTGAAGGTGTAACCAATCCAGATAGAGATGGTCAATTAGTAGGTGACTACTCGTAGTGGATTCACTACGCTACTACTGGTTGTACCAATATTTAAGTTATGTATAGAATATAGGGATAAGATTTATACTGTGTAATGCATCTTGAACCCAAAATTGTGCCTTACCTAGATCAAACATGCAAAGAAGATGTATTCTAGTAGGCCATGAGTATAATCCCAAACCTATAAGGAAAAATTTAACTATTCCAAGATTTAGAAGCATAGGCTTCTACTTCCTTAAAGAAGAAGGATATCTAGGAGGTCAAGATACAATAATTAATGGAGATCTTATGCCTCTTAAAAATAGAGGGGATGCCACCCCTATTGAAGAACTTTCTCTTAGAGCATGCAGGCCAAAAACTAGTTGAATTTGCTATGCCACACATGGAGATGGCACAATAAGTTAGGCATACATAAAATATATAGTATGATAAAGAAATCCTTATAGATACCACTATTGATGGATGGTTTTTATGTGAGGTCCTTATAGACACAAACACTAAGGTCAACATTTTGACAAAGAATATCTAGGAGAAAATGGGTAGGCTAGCTTTGAGGCCTTCCCTTCATGTAATTTTAATGGCCAACAAGACTCGGGTACAACCCATAAAAATTCTACAAAGCATAGTTGTAAACATTATGGGTGCTAAATTCCATGCTAACTTTGAGGTGATCAAGTTGGAAGAATAAGACAACTACCTAGTAATTCTAGGAAGGCCATGGTGTTATGAGAATAACATAGATATGTGCTTCAAGAAGTGCTACATGACATTCAATAATGGAAAGGAGAGGGTAGTTATACCCCTCTCATAAGACCAAAGACTCCCCTATGTTGAGAGTGTGGACCTCAAAGATTAAATCAACCACATATATAACATCATGGTGTAAGGTGCTGAGAAACTAGACCCCATTAATTAAGGAGTAATTTATTAGAGATGGGCAATCAGCCTCAGATACTACCAATGTTGAACATGACTGATGGGTCAAGGAAGTATATGATACCACTGGTTGAATATGCCATTTGGTGTGTGCAAAGGCACCAACACTAGTGAAGATAGGCTAGGTCCAAATTGATTGAACATTTAAAAGGTGGGTCTCATGTGCCAAGAATAAGGGAAATAGAGTGTTTCTCATTAGTAAGGGTAAACTTGTGTGCTTCCAAGATATGTAGGGAGTATTATAGTGGAAGAGTATGTCCATGACCTTGAATCATGCATCCCAAAAAAGGTAGATAGAATGGGTGTACTACCACTCAAAAGCACTACCACTCATTGGTGGGAAACAAAAAGGCCTAGTTTGATAACTTGGAAAGATGTCAAAGAAACCATCTACACTAGATTTGGGAAGAGAAATGAAGACATCAACATCTCTACCTACACTGGTGACTTTGAACCTATAATGCATGTTTTTTTGTGCAAATAAACATGGACTGACTACAATGTGAATGCCCCAAGGAATTTGTGGGTGCATGCATTATATAAGACCTTAAAGACATGGGTAAAAGCTTAGTATTTTTTCAATGAGACACACCATAAGACAACTAATTGGGATGCACTAAAGGAGTGTCTTTTTCACACCTTCTCCTTTTCTTTGCAAAATATTGAAATGATTGAGCCACTATAAATAGTTCAGAGCTCAGAGTGTTTGAAGACACTATAATATTAGAGGAGCACCTAAAAGATATGTTTAGTGAAAAAGGGTTGGCAATCGTAACTTTATTTAAAGAGAAAAACCTCAATAGTGATTTCATTGATGAGGATGATGAAACGTGGAGGGTATGAAACTAGACAAGCTTGATAGAAAAAAGGAAGCTAGTGCACCAAGTTGAAGATATCACTCCAAAGAAAGAAGACCCTACCCACATTCACATAGAAATAACTGAGGGTAGTATACAAGTTAAAGAATCACATCAAGAGAATAATTAATCCTACTTTGTGCCACTAAAATCCACAAAGGTAGATATTTGCTCAAAAGAGGAATCAAAGATTGCTAATCTAGGTGCATATTGGTCTGACATGAAGTTGGTGCACATTGTGAACCTCTTGAAGGAATTCTATGAAATTTTACCTAGGAACTATATGGATATGAAGGGTACACACCCATCCCTTGGGAATATGAGAATCAAGCTAGTTAATGGTATAATACCTATTAATAAGTGACCTTATAGGTTGAACCCTAATCTTTATACCAAGGTCAAAATAGAGATTGATGGTATGCTAGTTATAGTCATTATCTACCCTGTGTAATAATTTGAATGGGTTAGCCCCATGGTTATCATTATCAAGAAGGATGGGCACATTTATATTTGTAATTATTATAGATTATTAAACACTACCTATGTAATCAACCCATTTACAACTCGATTCACTGATGAAGTTTTGGATGGCATCATAGGCTATGAAATATACACTTTCACTGATGAGTTATTAGGATACTATCAAGTCCAGATTGAGAAGGAGGACAAGCCCAAAAATACCTTTATAATAGAATGGGGTTGTTTTTCATACAAAATGATTCCCTTTTCACTCAATAATGTGCTATTCATATTCTCCCAAGTGGTGATTACCTCTTTTAAAGACTTCATTCACATTTTACTCCAAGTGTACTTGGATGATTGGACTATGTATGGATTGGTAAATAATCATTACACTAACTTGTGTTTAATGTTTGAGAGGTGTACGTAGTTTTATATCTCTTTAAACCTTAATACCATTTAACACTTTGCTTGGGAACATCATCTGTAAGGATAATTTTCTTGTTAATTTAGTGAATATTGCCATCATCCTTCAGATCTAGAACCCATCAACATAGAAGGATGTTCATGCCTTTCTTAGAAACTATAGATTCTATAGAAAGTTCATAAGGAACTATGTAAATATTGTAGTGGTAATAGAAGAGCTCTTGCACAATGACGACCCATTCTATTAGGGCACAACATAAGAAAATGCATTTGAGACACTGAAGCTCAAAATAGTAAGCACACTGATATTATAATTTCCTAATTGGATGAATCTATTCCACGTCCATGTTGATGCATATAGTTTTACAATTGGCTCCATTTTGGTGAAACTAGGTGAAGGCAAAATGGATCATCCCATTTATTTTAAAATTATAAAAATGACCAGGGTAGAATAAAACTACACCATAATTGAGCATGAGGTTATTTCTATGGTCTATGCCTTGTAGAAGTTTAGGCAATACTTGTTGGTGACCCTATTTATCTTCTTCACTGATCATGAGGTACTTAAGTACCTATTAAATAAGCCCATTATCCATGAGTGCATCTATAGATGGATAGTTTTATTTTAAGAGTTCTAATTCTCTATTGTATCAAACTTGGGAAATAAAACTTGGGTTTAGACCATCTATCCTGCATTAACTCTAGTGATGCAATAGTGCCTATAGAAGATGATATGATTGATGCATAGATTTATATGGTCTAACATATCCTTGAGGACTTGGAAGAGATCATTGTATTTTTGACTTATGGATATGTGCCCTATATTATGGAAACCAAAGAGAAGAAGAAACTCATAGTTCATGCTACCCCTTTTCAACTTATTGGAGGAGAACTATACAAGTTGATTTGAGATGAGGTACTACATCAATGTGTCCTAGAGAAAAAATTAGACTCAATATTATAAGAGGTACATGAGGGGATTACTAGAGAACATTATGCTAGAGTTGAAATGATGCACAAGGTACTACAATTAGGATTATGGTGGTCCACCCTATTCTAAGATGCAAAATATTTCAACAAGGCATGTGACATCTACTAGTGCACACAAAAACCCAACCACTAGGATGAGATGCCTCTCATTCCCATCCTTGTCTTGGAAATATTTGAAAAATGGGCCATTAACTTCATATGGCCTATTACTCCCACTATGAGGTGCATAATCACACAATACATTCTAGTGGCCACAAACTATTTAACCAAGTGGGTCGAGGCAACACTAACCAATTATTACATAGATACCATAGTGACAAAGTTTATATGGGAGAACATAATTAGTCATTATGGGTACCCACTTAGTTTGACTCATGACCAAGGTACACACTTTATTAACAAAATCATGTAGATCCTACTGATAGAATACATGGTGGTGTACCTTAAGATGACACCTTATCATCCCCAAGTAAATGGTAATGCTGAGGCATTCAATAAGATATTGGGAATGTGCCTCATAAATATATGTGATGTTGGTCACAAAGATTAGTATAACTATGTTTTAATAGTATTATGGGCCTATCATACTACATATAAGCACCTAAATAAGGCTACAACATTCCAACTAGTGTTTGGTACAAAAGCCATTCTACCCATGGAGTTTTTAGTACCTTCATTGTGCATCATATATATTGGTCAATTGGATGATCAAGAATATTTGAGTGCACTTTTGGAAAATTTGGAGTGCTTGTATGGGACACATGCCCAAGAAAGATAGATTAAAAAAGTAGAGAAGGCATACTAGAAGCTCTAGAATGACAAGCACATCAAGCACAATGTACTTATTGAAGGAGCATTGGTCTTAATATATGACTCAAAGTACATCAATCACCTATGCAAGTTGTAGATTAGGTGGATGGGACCTTATATCATGAACAACATATTAGAGACTAGTGTATGAAATTTTTACATGTTAATGGGTGGAATTATCCCTAGGTATTTTAATGGAAATAAATTGAAGCCCTATAGTCAATAATATGGCACTTATGCCATTAGACATTGACTTGCTAGTCATAAGTTAGTTGTGTTGTGCTGACCAAAATAAAAATTTTCACAAGCCAAATATTTCCTTATGTTTGTGTTATTTGTGTTGAGTGAATAATCATGACACTTTTAGGCCCATAGAATAACTCTTTTATCACTTACACGTATAACTCTAGTTGAGTGAGTCGAGCACAGATGCTTTCTAAGCACTTGAGGCTAGAAACCTAAGTTTTTAGGTGCATGGAGTTTTTTAGACTTAGAAGGATATGAGGACAAGTTGAAAAAATAAGGGTGTATAAGATGTTAGTGCACAAGAAATTGAGAAAATAAAATGCTAGAGGACCAACATAGGAATTTGTATGGCGTAAGGAAGGCCAAAATAAGAGAAGAAAGCATAGAGAAATTGACCAAAAAATGGAAGCACGCTTGAAAATATGGAAGACAATATGGAACTAATGAGGTTAAATCATGAAAATGTGAAGTGATACACCTAGGTTACCATAAGAAGGTCAAAGGTCATGCCAAGGTAAATGAAGTGCAAGAGGAAGGTCATCAGGATAGTTGGCACCCACCTAACGGTTGGTGGGAAGTAACTATTTGAATCACCTATCACTTCACCAAATAATTCATTAAGATAATTTAGTGGTTGTGATGGTAGAGGCATAAATATCCATAATAAATTTAAATGTGAGGGTGAATTTTCATAGATTTTTTAAGTTTACCAGATTTTAATAAATCTATGTACCACTATGTCATTACTCACTAGCCATTAATGTGTTAGCTGAGATTAAGGCATAAAGAGGCAAACAACACACTAGACTAAGTTACAAACCTTATGTGAATTTGAACCTAAACACAAAGATGAAATATATCTAAATGAGATCTAAAGATAGAAAATGTTACCAGGTGAAAACCTAAGCACCCATAGGCCCCAAGTGAGAATGATGGAAAAGAGATAGAGATTGTTTTATGTTTGACATTGGAAAAGAGGTGTGTGGAGAGAGAATTATGAGAGACCCAGACTATAGAAATTTTTAGTGACATTGAGGACACAATTAATGGTGAATGAAGCTCAAGATTTGAAGTCACAGTCATAGATCCCATGACTATGAGGAACACAAAGCAAGATTAAGGGCTTCAGAAAGATCACCATGCTTTAATAGTAGTTAGTTCAGAATGGGAAACAAGAGGTTAAGTTTAGGTCCACCATAGGCATAGAAGGATGCCAAGAAGGCATAGATGATAAAAGAAACATTAATTGAAAAAAAAGAGGTGTGTCTAGTTGAAGGTGTTTATGTTATAGAAGTAAACCCAAAATTAAGTGCAAAGCTTTCATATAGAGAAATGTAGTTTACCCCTAAGGTCATAGTGGGGGAGACATGGGTATCCTTCATGTACACATGCATATTGAAGGAATGTAACCATCACATGTTGAGAAATGCAGTAGAGCTCAACTAGGATTGGATGGTTTACACAAGAATGAAGACCAAGTTAGGAGTAACACTATATGACATCTCCACTTAAGATAAGTTGGCAATAACTAGCATAACCCAATTATATGAGCTATTGAGTTTTGGCAAGCTAGAGGAATAAGTACAATTCCTCCTCTTTTATATCTATGGTGATTGATTTTATTTCATATCAAGGCACATGTGGGTATCATCATGCCTCATAAATAGGGTCACAGGATTCCTAAGTGTAGGTATAGATATCTACCAGATGATGGAGGATAATGTGGAGATGGAGAGGTTTGTAAAACTCCTAGGATAATATAAGGCAGGGTTCACATTCCTGATTAAGGATATAGAGGACACCAACATGAGGGATATAATTTGCCTCATAATTTCCAATAAATATCTCAATAGATGGTGTATTGACATATTTATGCATCACCCACCACATGGTGCATGGGGAGAAGTTTAATGTCATAAAGTTTATTGTAGAGGGAATTGTGAAAAATGGGCTAGAATGCTACAAGGTGTATGAGAAATTTAGGTAGGGGTCCATGTTAATACTAATATTTATGGAGGAGATATGTATGCTTTATGGTGATGATGATAATATATGGGTGTTCCTTTCACACAAGGATTCCTTGAAAATGAATTACCAAGAATTCACCTACCCACTTAGCTTTTCCCAAAAGTAAAAAACAAGAGTACAAGGGTGGTGTAGCTAATACATAGAGGCATTCAAGATTTAATGGTGCATCCCATAGGAGCTCCCATAACACATGATAGGAATTATGACCTTCACTATCATGCATCACTTTTATGTATTGCATCTAGTGATCATAAACGAGAAGCTATCTGACTAGCTCAAACTTCTTTATGCATTTTCCTCTAAATATTTCATAGTAGAGCTAAGGGGGATTCCCAATGGATAGTAGTTGGATATCTTAGTGAAGTTCATGGACCAAGAAAGGATAAGGTTGAGGTGCCAGTATGTGTACCCAAGAGAAAAGGCCACAAAGGATGAGGGGGATGACTTCAATCAAACAAACCTCCATCCCCTCTAGAGAAAAATTATAACCAGACACATCTTAAATCTATACTACAAGATGAATCCATGGAAGAAGGGCACTAACCTTGATAAAGATGATGATCTCCCCCTCTTGATCAATGAAGAAAGGAAGCTAGTGCTGAACATGTAGTAAAATTTTCTCTAAAATAAATGGGGAGAGACACTTGAGGAGATCTAAGAGTGCATCATTTTGAGGATCACCTATGATGAAAAATCAACAACTACAATTCCCAAAAAGTGCATAAAATTCATCCTGGATACTACTTTCTCTAGGAATAAGAAAAAAAATAAGAAGTCTAAGGGACCCATTACACTCCCTATAATAACTCTGGTAGAAATAGAGGAGGAAGAGACCCTCATGTATGGATAAGAAGAAGAGATGGAATAAGAATAAGGAAAAAACACCTATATCTTGTAAGAAGAAGTGAAAGAGGAGCCCAATTCCATGGATGCATATAAGGCCCTCCAAAGTGGCACAACCACCATGATTAAAAAAGTAGAGAAGTCAGTGAGCACCTCATTTAGAGAACCCTCCACATAGCCTCTATAAACAAAAGAGGAGAATATAAGGCTATGGAAGAAAATGGGCCATAATAAGGAATAAATCAAGATGGCAATGGAACTTGAAAATAAGAGGAGGGTTTGGAAGTAAATGGGCCTAAGTGAGGTGGATATTGAGAAGGCTAAGGTTGAGGAAGAGAAGGCCAAGGTTGAGGAAGAGAAGGCCAAGAGAGAGAAGAAGATGAAGAAGGTTTCTAAAATTACAAAACCAACCTTTGAGAAATCCAAGAAGGTGCCTATAACCCCCACTAGGAAAGAAAATCAATCTACATAATAGGCATGCATGTTTAATTAGTAAAGGGGTGCTTGAAGAAAAAGAAGGTGATACTAACACCTCAAAACAAAAAAAGAGATTGAAGAGGAACCCTTATAGAAAGAAAAAAATGATGGTGCCGAGGGAATAAACTTGGAGATAAGAATTAAGAAACCCCAGGACAAAGAAGTAGATAAAGGGGAAAAGTTTGAGTAAGAACCCTTCAAAGAACAAGAAAAAGAGTCATATAAGGAAATTGGTAGCACTGGTGAAGAGGAGGAAGAGAAAATAGAGATAGCTATCATCAAAAAAGATGATGAAAAGTTTAGAATTATAGATAATGTGAAAAAGGAGTATAAGGATGAAGACTTCTACATGTTTGAGTTCATTCCCCCTAAATCTGCCATAGCTAGGATATGCAAACAACTTGCATTTGTATTTGATCACTACATGGATGAGGCTCACTTTGAGGTACCTTGAAAGGTTATGTTAGGAGTAAAATAACTTTATTAAGGGTATGAATCCCTCATCATAAATTCTCATGCCATGAACCCAATCTATTTTGTGAATGCACTTATTTAGATGGACACTAAAGTTGCATGCAAAAATATCATCAATGATGATAGGGAAAGAAAATGGAAGAAACTCTCCAAGGATGTTGAGGTTGAAGTGCATGCCATAAAATTCAAGATGAAGAAGCTATGATATCTCATAGAGATAAATGATCCATCCCTTCTAGTCAGTTTACATAATTTAAATCTCTCTAAGGTTGATAAATATGTGTGTTAGTGGAGCAGATGCTCCTAAGGATGAAACTAGATCTGATGTAAGAATAAGATCCCTATGTTATGCTATAGAAGAAGTTTTTTGATAATATTGAAGAGGTGGAGGACATATTTTCAAAGATATAGGGGGTGTAAATGCACTTGATTCCATCTTCTTGATATTTTCTAATAAAACATTAATCATAGATGCACACCTCAAGTAGGCAAAGGAGGATAAAGAAAAGCTGATGGCAAAGGTGTAATTTATGAGCAAGTTAGAGCATAAATATATAATGAGTAAGGTCAATATGCTAATCACCCAAATAAATAACCAAAAATAGAACCTAGAAGCACTCTTCCATCCCTTGTAGAATAAGGCCTATGATGAAGGAGAAATCCTAGATGGGGGTGTGACAAAGGCTAAGGTAAGTCTAGATGCCTTCAAGAAGGAACTAGACAAGAATAATGTGCTCATGATTAGTGCTACCTCCAATGAAATAGATATATCATTGAATAAATAACTATCACTATCAAAGGATTTGAGGACTTCAACATTGAGCTTAAGGAGAACACACTCAAGTTCTGCACACTAAATATGTTGATAGCTTAGTCCAAGGATAGACTAGTAATTTAATATGAGGTAATGTTGTGCCCCTTATTTTTTAACTATGGGATTCATGCCAACATGATGAAAAATTTGGTGTGAGGTAATCACTTGGCATGATGATTTCTATTTTGGCATCTTGTCACTAGTTGGAGGATTCAACACATACCTTGCACTAGCTGGTAAGTGGCTATCCATTTATAAGAATCTCAAGGATTATTCTAGGGTGGATGGTACATGGCAACCATAAAATGAATGGAACAAGGTGATGGAGCTAATATAATGATCAATAAAGGCTCTAAATCAGCACCCAACATGTGCAATCCACCCTAGTAGAGATATTCCTGTAGATCTAATAAAAAAGCTTGAAGTAGCAAGTAAAGTATGATGAAAACTTGATGCAGTGAAGCTCTGAAGAAATGAAAATTATTTACATACATTATAATAGATGCCATTATAATTATAATTATCATGGATGCCATTAATGATCCATTTCTATATGCCCAATCTCACATATGATCCTCTAGGCTATTAAATAGCTTGAGAAAGTGTTTACTTTATTTCTATTAATATGGACTCTATTCTTTTTGAATTTTGGGTAATGATAAGCATGATTGAATTTTTCCTTGGTTTTGATATCTGAATGCAAAATGGTTATAAGGTTGTAAATTAAATAATATTATGTTAAGAATGTTGTTTATGAGATTTTAGTTCACAACATTAATGGTGTCCCCTTTTTAAATGATTATGTTAGCATATCTTGTATAATGACTAAGTATAGATAGATCCCATGCTAAGCATTGATATTCTTAATATAAGTACAAGCCCAATTATGAATACTTCAAGCAAGATCAGTCCCTTGACCCTTCAAATTGCCTACATGATGATAATCTTAGTAAAATAAAAGATTGCACCCTTAAGACTATAGAACCACCCCACAATAGACTTGCACCTATAAATTACTAAGTGTAGTCCATGAAAGGCTTGCACCTATGGATATACTTAAGACTTTTATAAATTTACCAAGTCCCATAAGCCATGATGTGTTCCATGGCACAACTATCCCAATGTAAGCCCTGCTTCTTTCTCTACTATGCTTCAAGTGAGTGCATAATGCCTGTGCCTTATGTGAATTGATGTTGGCATAGTCAAGTGTCAAATGTTTAGAAAAAAAAGACAACCCCATGTTTGTGCCTAGTTATAATTAGTCTAGGACCTGATTAGATAAGTGAATGAACACTTGAATTCAATTTTTATACAACAACACCAAAGGGAAATAAACATGTGTTCAACTTGAACACTTATGAAACACAACACAATAACTAAAAGAAAGACACACACCTAATATACTATTTACAAAACCTTAATCTTGAGGTGAAAAACATATTTCCATACTTCAACTAGGGTCAAAAATGGTTCCTCTTCCATTTTATCACTCCATGAATGCAATATAGCATGAGAAGCATGCTCATCATCAACCACTTGTATATGTAGATGATCAAGAAGCCTACCACCTCTATGTCTTCTTAGGAATGCAAGTGCACTACTTGGGACCTTCATGAATGCTCTTTTCTATCCTTAAAATACCTTGATTGGATATTCAAGTTGATTGATCTCTATCATATCTGATATCCACTTCTCAAACTATAGATTGGAATATATGACAATTGTATTAACCTTTATATCCTCTTGTGTGTGATGCACTAGATGTTTGGAAGCATCAAGATGGAATTCATTTTGTTTCATCATAGCTAAGAGTAATTCATCATTAGGCTAAGGTCTTGGATATTTATCAAGCACCACCAAATCTACCTTGATCTCATGAGACTCCTCTTTGACTATAGACCCTTGGACAACATATTAACATACACTTTCATTGATGGAACACTCAACAATATGCCTATTAGAATCATTATAAAAAAAATTAGATATAGAATTATTAGGAGGGGAAGTAACATTAATTAACTGGTCAAAATCTTGACATATGTCATTGAACCTTTGCCATAAGTCATTCTCCTCTTCCTCATGAGTGTCATCATCAAGGGTAGCTTCATTAATTTTAGGTAGAATCACATTTTTGTTCTCACCATATTGATACATTATGTCCTTCAATATATCATCATCATATATATGGATCAAGTATTTAATCTTATAAACCTATGAAAAAGAGTGTTCAACACTTACCTCATCTCCCTCAAATGGTTCTTCATGGATGATATAGGTGCCAAGGTAGTTTCTCAAATTATGCATAAGGATCATGCTCATAAACATCTATGCTATAATCATCTAGAAACAAGTAAATTATGCCTCCAATTTTAATAGCACCATCATCTACATTAGACTCCTTTTCATTGATCACACAAGTTAGGTTAGAACTTGCTTTAACATACAGCTTAATGTTAAACCTTACAAAAGGATGAGTTCTTATGGTCACCTTGGTTCCATATATTTTCTTCAAGGCCACGAAGGACTAATCAGCTAAGAGGTATCCACCTATATTGGCTATAAAACCTCTTGAAAGTTAGATTGTAAAATGAGTATGAGGGTCAACAACAACAATGTCTTGAAAGATGGGAAAACTAGGACAATCGTGGAGGAAAACTTTCAAGTTTATTATCAACCCTATTGTCTTAGTAGGTGTACCATCTAGATAAAGCACTCCTTTGATATGGGGTTCATATTTTAGGCCCAAATTATCAGCTAAAACCTTGGGCATGACTGAGTTAGAAGCTCCGCTATCAACTATGCAATTATGGACTAGTTTTTCACCCACTATGAGAGTGAGGTAGAAAGGTGGAGGCTTCTAAGCTTTAGTAAATGGTTAAATAATATTTTTAAGGGAATTTTTAAGAGCAAAATGACCATGGATGTGTTTTTAAGATAGAGGACTAATAGGTATAGTTGACAATTATTTTTATAAGAGCTCATTTTGGCTAGGCATATGAAGAACATTCCATAAATAGATAGATGCTTTGGAAATATTCAATGAATCCACTATGTTTAAAGCATAATTACTTAATTTATCTTGAGTCTTTAGAGGCAAATAAGTTTTTGGAAATTTAGGAATTAAAACACCTTGAGTAGGCCTTACTATATTCTAATTTGGAGGAGGTGTAGGAGTGTTTGGGACTACCATGCTTTGTTACTTTGTAGAAGGATTGGATGAACTTATAGGTACATTAACATCACCTCCCAAATCCTTCCTCTTGGATTTAGTGTTGTGTACAATAGAATTTCCTTGATTAAGCACAAATGTGTCTTCAAATAGGAATTTTGTGAAGCTTTCTTCTTGAGGCTACAAAACTTCATTTGCTTGTATCATGACTTCATCTTTAGCTAATAGGAGAGGAGTGACTCATCAATCAACTAGAGATTGATATCAATTCTCATTCACATCCATGAATTGGACTTATTTCTAGTCTTCTCCTTTCACCAAGTTGCTATGAACTAGTACCATCTCTCTTATGTTGGATGTAGACTTGGGATTATACACATTGGTAGGCATATTGAAGTTAGGCTGCCCTTGACCTCTTCCTCTCCCATATTGTTGACTATATTTCTGATGATAGGGATAAGGGTTTTATTTATCACCTAGTTTCATATTGGCTTGCATAAGATGGGATCATAAGGTTTTAATTCTTGTATATGGATCAGGTTCATCTACATTCTTAGGAGTAGTCCTAGGTTTAACATTTACATTAGGCACTTTGGAAATGTTTGGAGTAACAATTAGAACATTTGGTAGTAGAGGCATAGACACTTTAGGAGGAAAATTTCTAGATTGAATGAGCCCATTCTCAAATCTAATGGAAAGTTCATACGATTTGGGCAGAGTGAAACCATCCATAGATTTTAGCATGATGACAATATCAATACCAATGGTATCAAGTATGTAGGGAACACAAAGGTAGCAAGTGGTCTCATGGGAGGAGGTAATCTATACCAAGTCTTTTGAAACCTCTCATTAAAGTCATGAATTATTTCCTTGGGAATTATTTTGATCACATTGAGTTGATTTATGAGAGAAGTATGGTCACTTTCATCTTCAAATATTGAAGTTAACAACACTCCAAAGTTATCCCATGATGTGATGCATCCACCAGGCAAAGTCCTATACCAATAAAGTGATTTCCCTCTAAGGGACATAGAAAGGATCCTAATATAAATATTATACTTAGTAACATTTTGGAAACTAAAAAAAATGGAGATATCCTTAATGTGTTCACTAGGTGTGACATGACCTTCACCATTGAACGTAGGTACACTCTTTGTGGCATTAGGGGGAATGACGTTATATGCTTCAATATAGATTCAATTCTTAGTGTTGAAGGTAGGGAAGGCTAGTTTACTATCCATGATGGATTGTATTTATTCAATTTATTCACTTTCTTCACTTTATTGGCAAGAAAAATCCTCTTGGTCCTTAAAGGGCTGATTAGGTTGAGCATATTGAACTTCAAGAGGATGATCATGCTAAATAGGTGGATTAATAGGATTAAACACTCTACTAGATGATGACCTAGTAAGGACAAAAAAGTATGATTTCAAAAATATGATAAAAAAATAGTCTAAAACAATATTTTACCTTGAATGGAGTTTCTAAATGTTTAGTAGCACACCAATTTTTAGTTGATGTTGTCAAGACCGCCATTCACCTTGACATGTTATCTTGAGGATAATGGGTCCCACTAAGCATGCCAAAAATATTGTCACCAAATATTACACACTATAGGAGGTTTTTAAAGCCTCCTATATATTTTGGCATCATGGAAATACTTTTAGGTATATGGGTTTACCTATAGTAGAATTAGACCTTTAGGTTTAAGGGCTAGCTCCCTAATTTTACCTTGAAATGATTATTACCTAGTTAATTAATTTCTTATGGGAAAAGGGATATAATTTTGCATGAAATAAAACTACTATAAGGTATTGATATAAAATAAGGATTTACACAAGACCATCATACTTATTTCACTAAGAAACAAGACCTACAATAATAGCTTCAAAGTCCTAGAATGATCTAACATTAGTATTTAAATATGAAGGTGATATGAATGAAGAATATCCAAGGTAAATGAACCAAGGTTTAGTTAAAGACACTAAGGACACTTTTACACTTTAAAATATACCTATAAACTTGAAAACACTTCATATGACCTACTAGAGTGGAATAACTTGTATCAAGCATGAAAGGATTGAGAGAAAGCAAGGATAGAAGAATATCTCTTAACTATTCACTATACATCTCTTCACACACTTTGACAAGATGATATATGAAATAAAACCATATTTTATTTCTTATTATAAGGAAAATAAAAATGTCAAAACTAGTATGGATTCACCATACATAATGTGCAATTAGTCTACAAGAACCAAAATGGCTAGTACTTATATAATTTGAGAGAGGAGAATGAAGTCTAAGAGTCACAAAGCCACTGTGTCAATCTAAGAGGAAATGTTACATATAAATTAGAATTGAATATGGAATATACCATTCAATTTATCATAGGAAAAATGCCCCTCAAATTCATGACTCCTAAAATGTGGCATAGGACTCTTCATTTACTTGCTTAGAATCTAACTTCATCATTTGGCCTTCCACAAGCACTCCACAATAGACTAGGGATGGGTGAGATGATTTAAATATGAGGGGGGGGGGTTATGAAGAAGCTCCAACATGTATTTTATGTGTCCTTAATCATCAATATTATTTTTTCTAAGTGTTCTCACTACCTATAGTCATAATCACTCCTCTTTCACTCACCCTTCACACTTGGCATCCAAGAGGTCTTTAGTTTTCCAAACAGGTCTATAAAAGGGAACGTATGAAACTTTTCATGTATCCTCATATTTATATATTAACTAATCAACCTTAAAATGTCTCTTAATTATATTTTTCACCTTCTCACTTGTTGGTCATTCGTTGTTCACTATGCCGGTCTAGACTGGCTGAGATGAAGGTGCTCACAGAAGCACTTGTGAGATTAGATAATGTAAGAAATGGACATGGGAGGTTATATTAGGTCCCAATATATCTCCAAAAATTATTTTCATCTCTTGAAACCCTTATCTACCAACATAATACAAAAATATATTTAACACCTTATCTATACAAATAAGGTACAACTTAACTTGGTGGTAAGGAGATATAGGGAGTACTTTGTAAATATCAAAGTCATTTCCCAGTCAAAATAGGCCTCTTATATTCTTCTCCTTCTTCATTTTTTTCATCAGATCATTACTAAGGATTTTAGAGGGTTTTGAGATGATTTAACTCTTAAGTGTTGTTCATACAATCTTGATATTAAATATTATAATAAATTACACTAAATCCTTACTAGGGACGCTCTCCAACTTCTCCCAACTCCTCATGTTACCATGCTATATTTATGTATAATTACAAGTCTTCAAAGTTGACCTCTCAAGTTTTCTAAGGCATCCTATGTAGGCCTGAGTTGGTTTAAGCCAAAATATGGCTTCTCTATGACTTATCCTACACAACAAAGTTTCTATAATACTTAATATCTCTCCATAAATGTGTTTCAATGCCCTAAAATTCTCATATGATGTTATAAAAGAGATTACACCCCTTTTAGCCATGAGACCTAGACTAAGCCTAATAGGCACATTTTGTGTTTTGATACTCACCACCACCTCTAAGTGATTAGTCATGTTTTTTAGATATTATTTATGTTTTTTCATGATTAACCTACCAATATACACCTTTTTTTAATGTCTCATTAGCCTCTATATCACCCTCTCATCACTTTCATGACCCACCTATAGGTTTTAGCCTCATGGGAGTGCCCTCTATCTGAGAAAGAATAGAGGAAACTTCCCCTATTATTTTAGGTGTTTTAAATACATGAAAGGATAAATAAAGTCATAGGGACATTATTTACAAAATTATATATCTTGGTTTCATAAATATACCCTCTAAACATCATGAAACCCTTAAGGTAGATTGTGTGTGATTTACTAATTGTAGAGTTTGTATGTTAACTGTAGGTGCATGAAAACCTACTCTATGATCTATTTTATTGTACTAATACTTTCATGAGATTGTAATTATATTTTAGAGTCACTTTAAAACATGTCAACACTTAATTTTCTTTTCTATCTTTTGAATATATGGCTTTCTCTTGACTAGATAAGTTTGATAGGCTATGACTATATACCATATTACTTACTCCAAACTAGCATAATTATAGGTAATAATTTGAATATCATACCCTATGTTAATGATAAACCATATTATTTGGGTTTATAATTCAATTTTATAGTCATTTTTATCCATTCATATTAAGCTCATGCTATGTCCACACCAATAACACCATGTTCTAGCTCACTGTTAACTACAATTAATTGGGGTTGACCATTGTTATAGTAACAAAGTTCATGTAGGTTGTATTTTATCTCCTTGAAACCTATGTCGAATGGTTTAGGATATATTAAAATCTTTTAGTCTCATTGAATGAGTGAAATGTATCCATATACTGCCTAGAGCTTGAGACTAGTACTCAATAATTAGGTTATAACATGTCACCTTTCTTTGAAATATGTAGGTGTACATTTTTAGGTCAAAAGAGGGTCCTCTAGTTTTCTTTGTAGGTCAAAACCTTATACTCCAATCCTTATTAATTCTATTTGAAACACCATTTTCTTATTTAATTTAATGGGATCACCTAACAATGAAATCATGCTTCTATACTACTACTTGGGTTGCAAGCCACTTGAGAGTTCAATATCCTATAGAAAACACTACCTTTCTATAGTGAACAAATAAATGATTTGGAGGCCTCATTTTAATCACTTATGGGACCAAAAACCCACCCTCATTTTGAAAGATAATACCCCTTCATGAAGGATACAAGAGGTAAACATCTAAACTCACATAGGCACCATGTTTTCTCATCATATATCATCATCAAAAGTTGTTATGGATCCATTTTGGGGTTTTTAGGGAAACTTGGACCTAAAGCTTAGTTATTTAACTTGAAGTGGATTATCAAGTTTACCTACCCCTCATAGTTTCATTATTAGTTGTCATGGTATCTAAAAATTCTCAAACCTGATGAAGGTCTCTAAAATTATTAAACTCTCCTCCATGAAACATTCTCAGGTATTTATGGGAGCCTGTAGATGCACATACAATGGTAGATAAGGTAGTGAGGGTAGAATGTGAACTATGCACAATATATGAGAATTTAAAAAGTTTTAGACTCTCTCAACATATTAAAATGAATCTTTAAAACCTTGAAATTCTTCAAACAAGATCAAGTGTCCTTATTCTAATGTGGTTGACTTCTTGTAGGTGCTCATTCATGGTGTATGACTGTCCATACATGAGAATTGACTATCAATGTCCATAGTATACTATTTTGGAAGTTTTTTATTTATTAATCATGTAACAAGAAGGTGTTAAACACCTATTTAACTCTTCATAAAATCTCTATGAACATCCTCAATACCTCACACACCTCACTCAATTTACCGTGTATAGAATCATGCAGGAAGTTAATTATGTGTCATATTCTTAACTATGACTATCATGTGAAACCTTTTGAAACTAAATATTTTCAAGGAAGGATATTAATATAAATTTATAATCATGGAATACATCAATATATCTATTCTAAAAACTAATATAAGAAATTAAGACCTTTACAAATTAAGGACATGTCTGCAACCTTAGTAGCATACTCCACCTACAACCTAAGAGGGTTGAACTCATAAAATAAAATAAAAAAATGAAAATAGAGGTGGGATCCATGAAATAAATAATTATAAATCTTATGAGAGAAATTTCACCAACTAATCTATACAAACTAGCTCAAATATAAGCAAAACCTGTAGGGTGTGGGGATTAGCAAGCAAACTAGAAAAATCAACTTATTAAGAATGGTTCATAAATAATAGGAAACCATTATTTTAAATTTTTTCATAAAAATGACTTAGATAAAGTTTAATATCCACCATAAAGACAATTTGACCTAAAACCTCTCTGACTGGTTGTACCATCAAAAGAATTATTGACCAGTTTTATATGCCTAGTGTAGTGATGGAGAAGAGAAATGGTTTTGGCCCATTTTTTCACTTAAAAAGCATATAAAGTGTGGAAATGGAGTAATTTAAGATAAAGGGTCATTGTATAAGCTTTTACCCTTTGCCACTCTCCTCTATAGGTCATACAACTGTAAAAACTCCTTTTTCACTTATTTTCTTGATTTCAATTAGGAACTGAAAAGTTTCAATTAGGAATGACATTACTAAAATGAATATGAAATATTGGATGATTTAAGAGAATCTATAATACTTTTTTACCTAATAAAACTATACCACCCTCATTAATGACTCTAAAATGATCCCCAAGTGACATAAAATGACACAGGGACTAAATTGGATTTATGATAACAAATAACATATGAAATCAGATTAAAAAACCATTACACATAATGTGTCATGATAATATACCATATATCAGGTTTTATACTATAGGGGGTTAACTAATTTTGACTTGTGGTCAAAATAGTCAACATTCTTGGTGATTTCCCAAGGGTCGTATACTTTTTATGCCAAGACTAGTAGCATGATCATATCCATTGGGCCATGGAGTCACCTATACACCAATTTGACTCAAAATTTTCCTTTGAAAAAAATGAAACATAAGGAAATACACATAAAATGAGACACACCAAAGGTAAACAAATACGTGTTCAACTAGAACACTTATGGAACACACCACAACAACCAAAAGAAAGAAACACACCTAATCTACTATTTAAAAAACCTCACTCTTGAGGTGAAAAACATATTTCCATACTTCAACCAATTTCAAATATGGTTCCTATTGCATCTTTGTAACTTCATGAAGGAAAATTAGCATGAGAAGCATGCTCATCATTAACCACTTACATATGTAGATGATTAAGAAGCCTACCACCTCTATATCTTCTTAGGCCTTCAAGTGGACTATATGGGACCTTCATGAATGATATCTTTTGTCCTATTAATCCCTTTGTTAGAGAGGTAAGTTGATTTATCTCTATCATATCTGATATACACTCCTCAAACTATAGATTGGAATATATGATAGTTGTCTAAACCTTTCTATCCTCTTATGCATGATGCACTAGATGCTTGGAAGAATCAAGGTGGTATTCATTTTGTTCAATATATATGAGAGTAATACATCATTAGGATAAGGTATTTTATATTTATAAAGAACCACCAAATCTACCTTGATCTCATGAGACTCCTCTTTGATTGTAAACCATTGAATGAAAGATTAACATACAATTTCATGCTTTATGGAATAGTAAAAAATATGCTTGTTAGAATTATTAGAAAAAACATCAGATATAGACTCCTTAGGAGGGGAATTAAGATTAATTAATTGGTCAAACTCTTGAAATGTGGCATTGAACCTTTGCCATAAGTCATCCTCCTCTTCTTAATGAGTGCCATCATCAAGGGTAGCTTCATCATTTATAGGCATAATCATGTTGTTCTTATCACCATATTGATTAATTATGTACTTCAATATATCATCATCATATATATGGATGAATTAATTACCTCAACTCCCTCAAATGCTTCTTCATGGATGATATAGGTACTGCTAACTAAATTTGACTTTTAAGTCAAATTAGGGCACCCCTAGTAAAAAAATTGAATTTTTAGGTCTATAAGGGTGTATAATATAATGTCATGAGGTGTTTTATAGGTTAATTTATATCAACTAATGTTATATTAGCTTTAGTTAATTTTTTTATGTCCTTATATCATTTTTGGGTCATTTGAGGGCTCAAAATAGTGTATTTAATGATTTTTATGGGAAATGTGCAAGTGTAAAAACATGATTTAATGACCCATGTGTCATTATAATCCTTAAATAACCAATACTATTTAAAATATTATAGGTGGTTTAGATAAAAGGTAGTTTTCTTGGAAAAAAGGAGAAAATGGCACTTATATGACCTCCTTGAGAAGTGTGCCATTTGAAAAAGGTGGAAATGTGAATATAAAGCTTCCAAACACACATATTTAAATTTTTTTTAATCTTAAAATTATATTTCTTGCTCAAAAATATTTTGATTCATTTTCATTCTTCTTGGCAGACTGAAGTGACTTACAAGGTTTGTACTTGGTATGGCCAGCACAGGTAGTTTTAGGAAAAAATATTTTGTGAGGTTTTTAAAAAAAAATCAGAGACCTTAATTTAAATAAAATAATTTTGAGTAATGGTAGCCTATGTTTTATTAATCATATATTTTAAGTTTATTATTCAAAACTACCTGCTCATCTGTGCACCGTTCAGATTTTGGTCTTGTTTGGGAGATTTTGTACAACTCACTTGCTGAGATTGATTCAAAATAAAATTTACTTCTATATAAAATGATTAAAACACTTGATTTAATGTTTTATGATGTTTTTATGTGCTTATCACCTCACTTTACAAGAGGGAACCACCATGAGTCATTTCAGTTAATTCTCCACGTGAAGAGGTTTAGATTACATACAGAGGTTTTATATGAATGGGAAATGATGTTTAACATATTAAAATATCATAGGGAACTTAATATTTCCATGTTTTTCTATCATTTATCCATGCTTTTATCAAACACACATGTCTTGATCACACCAAACAGTCATATTAGATACCCTACCAACTCTGCTCCATATGTCTATAAGTGTTTTCATGTTGGATAAGATCCATTGTATCTGTTTTCAAGATTTTTTTGATGGGAGTAATGTATTTAAAGTTTAAACTTGAGTTTATCTCTCAATGAGACCATTTTCTCATCCTTATTTCCCCATTTTAGACATTCACTATCCACATATAACTAATAATCACAAACATGGTCATACGCTGATGTCATAATGATGTGTGGAGAGGTGAATATGTTTTCCAAATTCTTAATACTAAAATATATGAATTATGGTGTTGGATAAGAACATAAAAATTTTATATGCATTCTTAGTTTTATGGTGTATACTTATATCTTACTATGGTGGGTCAAATATCCACCTATAGGTGGCTGAGCATGATACCCAAAAACCTATATGAAGAAATGGTGGTAACTTGACACTTTGGGAGACCTTTGTATGACAAGGAAGCTTTGAAAATTAATAGAACGTGTAAAAATGTTAGGTTTAAATTTCAAACCATGTGGAGAAGATGAAGATTGTGTTTAGGACTGTCTACCCTAAAAGTACTAAAAAGAAGACCTAACACCTTTTCTCATGGTTATGAAACAAGGTTATCTAAGGGTTTGATGCATCTTGGATACTAACACTTATAGCTCTCATATAGGATATTAAACTTGTAAATTTTTTAGGATAAGTGGCTAGGGTAGGATGGTGTTTGGAATGTTAAAATTTGTGTTTTCATACACTAAACTCAGACAATGATATCTATAGGTCTAAAGTTAAAAGAGGCTTTTTCCATCTAAGTTGCAAAATGGCCTTGCCATCAGGTTCAAATGTTTTTAATAGATGAAAGGAGTGTTATGAACCAAGATCAACAAAATATAAGATTATTTACAATGTTTTTACCTCCCACACTCACCCTAATCTATACACTATGAAACTAAACATCTATAGGCAAGGGTAAACATCTCAATCTCATTAGTGAGCTTAGCTGGATGCCTAGTTAGTGTTTTCAGACTCTAAATAAGTGAAAATTGGATCATATATGAAAATTGACACCTAAAAGGATCCAAATAGAGTTTATAAAATATCAATATGACCATGTCTAAAGGAGCTTACATTACCTATAGGAATTATCACATAGGGGTATCTCAATTTAAACAAGAAAGCACAGTTTGTAGGCCCCAAGAGCACACAAATGAGTCCAAAGTGAAAAAATAGGTGATTTAAAAATTAAATACACATTATGTGACCTCATAAGATGTTTAAAGAGGTTTATGAGCACCATGATTAAGTAGATAGAGTCAATAACACCTACAGGTAGGGTTGTAGGGAGGGCACCTTAACTTAGACAAGGTTTTGGAAAATTGATGTAAGATGGTGTTTTAAAGGATAATAAAGAGAAGTGATGATGTATAGGCATGATGTGAACCTAATATGAAGTCAAATAGTCTTCCTAGACTACAAACAGGTTCTAACTGACCAAATAAACACCTATAATAGACCTTAAAAATGTCTTAATCTAGTTAGGTAAGGACTTAGTCTTGGGGGTAAAAGGTATATTAGCATGGTGAATAGAGATAAAAATTGGTAAAAAAATGATTAAAAAACTCAAGGGTTATTTTAATGATGTCATGAAACTTTCCAAAGGGGAAAATAGGGCTCAAAATAGGCAAGAACCCTAAATTAAGTCAACATAGTTAGGGTTTGTAAACCCAATCTTGTAATTTCAAGAGCATAAGGGGTGTTTGGGAGATAAAAATGTTAGAATTATTAATGAATAAAATATATAATGATTATAAAAACGTTAATAGGCCATTTAAAATTGATATTGAGTAAGGAGGTAGCTAAGATAAGCTAAAACATAGTCCACATGAGAACCCTACAGACAGTTTGCACTCCAAGAAGTCTATTTTGGAAATGAATAGAGTTTGGAGGGTATATAAGCATTACCAAGGGTTAAAAATTGGTAAATAACATTTATATTAATTTAATAATCTCACACAAGTGTTTTTTTATAGACAAATAGGGGAAGTACCCCTATGTCTCAAACAGGGGGTACTTTCCCCATGCATAAACCCTGGTAGATTTGAGAGAAAATGATTAAATTTGAAGCCAAAAGGTGTGGAGGATTTAAAATAAGGTTAGGAAAGATTTAAAATATATATAACATCATGGGAAACTATACAAATGATATAGAAAATAATAAGGGTGGTCTGGACACCAAAGTTTGTAGGTAGACCTAGTGAACAAGCAATAAGCCTAATGTCCAAATGAAGGGTCATATTCATTTCTAACCCTAATTGAAAATTTAAAATTATTTTAACATGATTATGAGGTCATTATATAGGTTATTTATCAATTATATGTAGAGGAAACTTTAGAGAATCCATTTTTGGCTCAAGAGTAACTTAGACTTGTGCAACATGGTGAAAACAAGTTCAAATGGGCAACTTCAAGAGATCACATCATTCATGACACTTTAAATGGAGGATAGAGAAGCTTGGAGGAGTTTTAAGGGGTCTTGGAAACTAATTTTTGTAATTTTTCTACAACTCCAACATCCCAATTTTATGAACAATGCTTAAGAGGGTCAAATAGGCTAAAACCCTTGTTAAATCCTTATAGAGACCAGTTTGGTAAAATGATATTGGATATGAAATAAAATGGAATAGTTTGGCCATAATATATATCATATTTTGAAAATTAATCTCTCAATCTAACTCCCATGCCAACTATCTATATGGACTTGTACAGATGGGGTGCAGAACAAGCTTTTCTTCACCATTTTTTGTGTTTTGTAGGTTATAGAAGGATTCAAGAGATGAAACAAATTTTTTGTGAAATATTAATAATTAATATAACTAACCATATTAATTTAATTCCATGAATCAATTTCTAAGTGCCTCAACCAAGTGTTTCAACTTGACCAATCAAAACTAGCATATTACACAAGCTAGGGAGAAGTGTGAAATTTTTAAGTGGATGGCCTTTTAAGGTGCCCCTGATGATTCCATGGACATGAAGGGTATTTAAAAATTTCAACCACTTCCTTTTATGTATTTTCATGGAAAACTAAAATAATTTTGGAGGCTAAGTGTGCAGGGTGAATGAAAGAGCAATTTTATGGACAACAGATGATGATGGGTCACCTTTAGAGGTTTACAAAGGATCAAGCATGAAATAAATGCATAGAGAGACATGTATAAGAGTATCCACTTCAATTCCAATCATTATACCTGATCCTCATCAGCTATATGATGTCCAAATATTCCCAATAATGAAGGTAATTTTTCTATGAAAAAAGAGGAATTTTGTGCCACTTTTCATAACTTTGATGACTTGTATGGAGACTTAGAATTTTAGACCTTACATGGATCATCCGATATAATATTTACATACAAAATTAAATACTTGGATCAGCTTGACAAGTGTATTTGTGACATTTTGACTTCTCTCTCTTTCTCTGTATCTCTCAAGTTCTATAAGAACTATCCATTTTGACTAGTGTATTGGATGCTCCACCTGAGTATGTTGAAGCCTTAATCATTTGTATAAATTTTGATTAATAAAATTAATAATTTTTACCTCTTATATGAATATTCATAGTGCACTTTACTTTAGTTTTGAATTTTCTTAGTGAAGACTATGGATTCCTTAGCAAGCTATCACATTCTCTTACCCATTTGTAGCTTCTTCTTGTAGGGCATGTGATGTGTTCCAAGAAATGTCAAAGTTTAAGTGAGTTAGTATCTTCATTAGTGTCACTAAAGGTCTCTTGTATAGTCCTCATAGTTTTTTACATTCATCCATAACCCCACAATGTAACATTGATGCAAGAAGACATAGATTGGAGAGTGTATGTTTAGTTGTCCTTTGATTTCAAATATAATATGCATATGGTTGTACACCATCAATAAATTTTGTGTATCACCTCCCTTTAATTAGTTTATTTCAATTATCTCTCTCCAATTTCACCCCCCAAGTTTAATTTTAGGTTCAATCCTAAGTGGTACATCAAGGGAGCTAGCCCTATCTAGAGACTCACCTCATTCCTTAGGTTGCCCACAAGCCTAGAGGTGATTCCATTATACCACTTTGATGAGGATAAATTTTCATATATTAAAATGGTTAAAATCCAAGTGAAAATATTTTTTGACATGCTTGATGGGACTCTTTTTTCAAGAGATTGGGAGATTTTTGGTGTTGTCTCTCAACAATCAACCTTTGGAGGTACTATCAAAGCATCAATGGCAACTTCAAAGACATATCAGCTAGTAAAGTAACCCAAGTTATCCTTTGAATATTTATGGTAACATTTTATCTTTTTGTTCTTACTTTTAATTAATATATATGGTTGAATTTGGTGTTGATTTCTTGTTTTCACAAGTTGGTGAGACATTTCAAGCTTGTGCCATTCCCTATCAATATGAACAAGTCCTTGGTTGATCTTGTCATCACCCTTACCAGCCCTAATATTAATTTCATCAACCTCAATATGATCATATCCAACCCATACATGATATTTACTAGTCCTATAGTCAACCTTCTCAATGTCTTGTTCCTAATCAACCTAATCCTTTCTCCAATCTGCCCATTTCCACCTTCAAACAAGCAATTTTGGGCTATGAAAGGTATATGTTGAAGTTTGATAATCTAAGGGGATGTAGTCAAAAGTTTCCTAATCATGCCATCCATCAAGTGAGAAATTAATTAGAGTTGGTCAAGAAAGAGTGGGTATCTATTGAAAGAGCTAATTGGCAAAGGCTCATGAGTGATATGCTAAATGTGAGTGGTTTGATTGCATCTTTGGAAGATAAGCTAAAAATTCATGAGAGGCAAACTTACCAAGTCTATAAACCTTCATACCCAATTACTCAAGTTCCCTATCAGCCATACATGATCCCTACTCATGATCCAAATCAAGTCTATCAAAGTCATCCTTTTCCCAATCAATTGGAGGAGAGAGTTGAAAAGAGAAATCTTGTGTTTGAGGAAAATATTTATAGGCAAATTGATTTGGAAAATATGCATATGAAATAGTCCATGTTGGTATCAAAAGAAGTGGATTTCAAACCCTAATTTCCCTCTAACATTTCATCCCCACCACCTTAAAAGGAGACCCATAATTCCAATGTCCTAAGTTAGAGTAAGATAGTGGAGTCATGGGGAAATAAGGAGGAGAAAAGTGTTGATAAAGAGTGTGAAATTGAGAAGACATATAATACTAATATCCTAAGTTAGAGAAAAATAGTATAGTCATGGCAAAATAAAGAAGATAGAAGAATTGTCAAAGAGTGTGAAGTGGAAAATTAAGTTGATATTTTATAAGCCCCTAACACCCATCCTCAAGAAGCTTCTTTTGTTCCATGGCAGCCCTCATACACTCCTTATCCTCAAGATGATTCCTATGAGCTTAAAGAGAGACTTTTCCAAGAGAACTTCACTAAGAAAATAGAGGATCTAGAGACAAAAATGAAGCGACTAAGTCAAAGTGTGATGGAAGGTTTAGACCAAAGAGAAGACCCTATGCCTAAACACATCCCATCTTCCTTCCCTCAAGATATTCCTAAATAACCCCTACCTTGCATTATCAATCTGATTTGAAGTTCTATGTGCCACCTCCACCACCTAGTTCATCTTGTCCTTACCCCATTACCCTTTGCATTGATAGACCTATGGTATAGGAACCAAAGGAGGATCAGCTGGTTGATAAAGAAAGAGAACTCTTTCTTGAAGAAAACCTACCTCCTTGGTAGCCTCATTCGGATAGATCACATGATTTTAAGATGCCTAGTCTTGGAATCACCTTAAAGGAGGTTGAAGATATTTCATCCCTTGATAAAAGAGATCAGATTATCATAGTTAAATTTCATTTTTAAATCCCTCAATAGGTATTAAGTGATGAAGATAAGGTAAGTCCTTGTGTTTAATCTCTTTGCTTAGTTGATGATGAAGATTGTTTTCTTTGTGTTGAAGAACCTATCTTGATAGAGGAAAATGAATAGGAACATGATTAATTCATGGCTGATAAATAAGACCTCATGAGTATTTATGAGGAAGAAATAACCATAGGGACTCACTTTGGTGAACAAAATGACAATTCACAAGCTTTTTCCTCCATATTTGAAGTGGAATGTGCTATCAAGAAGGGAGATCACTTTCAAGCCATCCCTCAGGAAGTGTTAGTCTTGAGAGAGTCCCATGAGATCAAGATAGAGGAATTAGAACTTTAAGATGATCTAATCATAGATGAAGAAAAGGTGATTTCTTATGTGGATATTTTAGATTGGGTTGATGAGGAAGGATGTCTTCCTTTTTCCAAAGAGGAAGAAATAATCATTAAATTTTTTCTCACTTAGTAAGATAGCATGGATGGGCAAGGGAAAATTATTAATCAAAATTTAGATGACTTGTTTGAAATAATTGAAGTAGGATATACTCTTATTCAAGGAGGCTATGAGCTACTCATACATGGAGAAGGCAACCTTGGTGCTCAAGTAAGTATGCAAAGGAAAATCATTCTTTTAAATATATCCTTTCAAGAAGCATATGCATTTGATGATGACATGTTTGAAGTCATCAAGATGGGATATCATCTTATCAATTAGTTGGGAGAAATGTATCAACTCTTGAATAATGGAACAAACTCCTATTGGCCTTAATATTTTAAGAAGAAAGGAATTAATCCTTTTGAATCCATGCCTACTAAGGAGATACAATTTGATCATGAGGATCATGAAGAGTAGGTAGAAGTATGAAGTATAAGAACATGTTCAAGAGGAGTATTTATTAATTAGAGACTTATTTAAGGGTGATCTACTTAATATTAGATAAAGTGAAGTGCCAAGGAAGAGGTCTGATCCATAAAGCATTCAATCTAAAGAAAAGCATGCTTGGCTATCTCTCATCTCACCATAAAGATGATTCAACAAGTGTTTCTTTTGATCCAGGAAAGGAGGTATGCTTATTTGCTAGTTGTTCATAATAGGTTTTTTTCCTAATTACCCTAAGTGCTTATGTACATGTGTGTGTCTCATGATTTTGATTTCTTTGTTATGTGTTTCTTTTGCTTTGTGTGTTTGAGGTAGTCATTAGTGTCTTCTCTTGATCAAAGGTTTGTGATCAATGGTCAAATGTATCCTCATTTTTCTCAATCATTATATGACTCCATAATCCCAATGCACTAATAAAACTACTGGTCTAGTTAGTATAAAAGTCATACTACCCATATGAGTCACCAATTTGTTGACCAAATTTGACTTTTAAGTCAAATTAGGGCATAAATCAACTTTTTAGGTATATAAGGGGGTATAATATAATATCATGAGGTGTTTTATAGGTTAATTGATATCAACTAATGTTTAGATTATGATAAAATCAAGTTTTGAAGGGACCCTAAAACCCTTTAACAGAATCAAGAAAGATAAAGCATTAACAACCACCAGGAAAAGTAGTCCTGAAACCTACTATAGAGCAGCATCAAAATCAGGTTTTACAGGGACCTGAAACCACAAACATAGACCAATAAAAGTACCTAGGATTTACAAGGACCTAAAACCTCAAAGAACTTACATCATAGGGTAAAGAATGCAAAAAAAATAGATATATTTAGCATTCTACCCTAGCCAACAATACAGGTTTCTATTGCAATAATGACACACAAGCATTTATCGGGACATTAAAATTCCAAAAAATACCTTTAGTTACTTTATCCCTTTGATTTGGCAGAGACACCGTCAGATCCAACAATAATGACGATCATAGCCATGTTGAGAAAAAGACCATGCTCCACCATGCCCTCAAACCCTAAAATTGCATTGCCTGTAGCCCTGGCATCCTTACACCAACAGATTCCCCTTGTTGAACACTAGAACCACATTGTTCAGCTAGTTCCATGCCCTACTTTTGGGATCCATGTTTTGCACCCTGATTATGTTCCACAGCTTTGACAACCACCTCAAGAATATCCCACCGTATTTGTACATAACTAAGATGTAGGATGTTTGACAGGTTTTGAGCAAAGGAGATTTCCCCTAGGTCCATTTTCCTGGCCATCGTCTCCCACAGCCATGCCTATGCAGGGGTGGCCTTCGATATCAACTAATGTTATATTAGATTCAGTCAATTAGTTTTTATGTCCTTATATCATTTTTGAGTCATTTGAGGGATTAACATAGTGAATTTAATTATTTGTACAAGTTTATTTGGAAATTTAAAAGTTTAAAAATGTGATTTCATGATCCATGTGTCATTAGAAGCCTTAGATAACTGACACTACTAAAAATATTGTAGGTTGTTTAGAGAAAAGGCAATTTTCTTAGCAAAAAAGGAGAAAGTGGAACTTTTATGACCTCCTTGGGAAGTGTGTAACTTTAAAAAGGTGGAAATATGACTCTTAATATTACCCACACCCATATTCATGTTTTTTTAATCTTAAACTAACATTTCTTTCTCAAAACTATTCTGCTTCATTTTCACTCTTCTTGACAGACTGAAGTGATTTGTAGGTTTGTACTTGGTACGAATAGCATAGGGAGTTTCAAGAAAAATGATTTTGGAAGGTTTTTTTAAACTAAGATAAATTAATTTAAATATAATAAGTTTTAGGAATGGTTCCTTATGTTTTATGAATCATTTATTTGAAGTTGACTATTTAAAACTACATGCTCATTTATGCACCCTTCAAGTTTTGGTCTTGTTTGGGAGATTTTGTACAACTCACTTATTAATATTGATTAAAAATTATGTTTAATTCATTATAAAATTATAAACACACTTCATTCAATGTCTCATGAGGTTTTGATGTGCTTATCACCTCACTTTGCAAGAGGGAACCACCATGAGCAGTTTCACTTATTTCTCCACTTGTAGAGGTTTGCATTTCATACAAAGGTTTCATATGAATGGGAAATGATGTTTCCAAAATTTAAATATCATATTTCACAAAATATTTATTTTTTTTGGTATCATTTATCCATACTTTTATCAAACACACATGTCTTGATCACACCAAACAATCATATTAGATACCCTGCCAACTCTACTCCATATGTCTACAAGTGTTTTCACATTTTAGAAGATGCATTGTATCTAGTTTCAAGATGTATTTCATGGGAGTCATGAATTTTAATGTAAATATTGAGTTTATCTCTCAATTATACCCTTTTCTCATCCTTGTTTCCCCATTCAAGACATTCACTATCCACACACAACTAATAATCACAAATAGGGTCATGTATTGATGTCATTTTGATAGGTGGAGAGGTGAATATGTTTTAAATGATATTGAGACTAAAATAGATGAATTATGGTGTTGTATAATAACATAAAAATTTCATATTCATTCTTATTTTCATGGTGTACACTTATATCTTACTGTGGTGGGTCAAATATCCACCTACAGGGGGCTGAGCAGGATACCCAAAAACCTATATGAAGGAATGGTGGTAACTTTAAACTTTGAGAGACCTTGGTATGATAAGTAAGATTTTAAAATTACTATAATGTGTCAATATGTTAGGTTTAAGTTTCAAACCATGTGGAGAAGATGAAGATTGTGTTTAGGACTATCTGCCCTAAAAGTACTAAAAAGAGGACCTAGCACCTTTTCTCATGGTTATGAAATAGGGTTATCTAAGGGTTTGATGCATATTTGATACTAAAAATTATATATATAATATAGGATATTAACCTTGAAAAGTTTTGAGGATAAGTGGATAGGGTAGGATGGTGTTTGGAAGGCTCAAATTTGTGTTTTCATACACTAAACCCATATAATGATATCTACAGGTCCAAGGTTAAAAGTTGCCTTTTCCATCTAAGTTGAAAAATGGACTTGCCATCATGTTAAAATGTTTGAAATATATTAAAGGAGTGTTATGACCCAATATCATAAAAATATAAGATGATTTACAATGTGTTTACCTCCCACACTCACCCTCAGTCTATACACTATGAAACTAAACATCTATAGGCAAGGGTAAACATCTCAGTCTCACTAGTGACTTTAACTTGATGATTGGTTAGTGTTTTAAGACTCTAAATAGGTGAATATTGGCTCATATATGCAAATTTACACTTTCAATGATCCAAAATGAGTTTCTCAACTATTAATATGACTAAGTCCAAAGGATCTTACATACCTACAAGAATTATCAGATAAGGGTATCTCAATTTAAATAAGAAAGCATAGTTTGTAGACCATAAGAGAACAAAAATGAGTCAAAAGAGAACACATAGGTAAGTTAAAAATGAGATACAAATTATGTGACCTCAGATAAAATTTTAATAGGTTTATGAGCACCATGATCAAGTAGATAGAGTCAATCACACCTATAGGTAGGGCACTTCAACCTAGACAGGGTTTTGGAAAATTGATGCAAGATGGTGTCTTAAAGGTTAATAAAGAAAAATGATGTTGGATAGGCATGGTGTGAACCCAAGATGAAATCAAATGGTCTTCCTAAACTACCAAAAGTTCTAAGTGAGCAAATAAACACCTATAATAGACCTTAAAAAGTGTCTCAGTCTAGTCAGGTAGGGACTCAATCTTGGGGAGTGAAAGGTATATTAGCATGGTGAATGGATCTCAAAATTGGTAAAATAGTGAATAAAAACCTCAATGGGTATGTTAATTATTCCATAAAACTTTAAAAAGGGTAAAATAGGGATCATAATAGGTAGGCACCGTAAAACAAGTCAACACAGTCAGGGTTTGTAAACCCAGTCTTGTAATTTCAAGAGTATAAGGCGTGTTTGGGAGATAAAAATGTTATAATTATGATTGAATAAAATATATTATTATTATAAAATTTTTAATAGGCACTTTAAAATTTATATTGAGCAAGGAGGTAGCTAATATAATCTAAAACATATTCCACATGAGAACCCTACAGATAGTTTACACTCCAAGAAGTCTATTTTGATAATAAATGGAGGTTGGAGGGTCTAGAAACATTACTAAGGCTTAAAATTTTTTACATAGAATGTATATTACTTTAATAATCTCACAAAAGAGTTTTTTTATATAAAATTATGGGAAGTACCCCTTGTTTTATCTTAGATAGGGGGTACTTTCCCCATGCACAAACCCTGGTAGATTTGAGAGAAAATGATGAAATTTGAAGATAGAAGGTGTGGAGGAATTAAAATAAGGTTAATAAATATCATAAATATATATAAAATCATGGGAAACTAGACATATGAGAGATAAAACAATTAGGGTGGTCTAGACACCAAGGTTTGCAGGCAGACCTAGTGAGCAAACAATAAGCCTAATGCCCAAATGAAGGGTCATATGCATTTATAACCCTAAGTGATAATTCAAAATGATTGGAACGTGTTTATGAGGAAATTATAGATTTTATTGATCATTTATATGTAGATTAAACTTTGGATAATCCATTTTGAGCTCAAGAGAAACTTGGACTTGTGTAACACAGTGAAAACAAGCTCAAATGGGCAACTTCAAGAGCTCACATCATTCATGACACTTTGAATGGAGGAAAAATAAACTTATAGGAGTTGGAGGGGGTCTTGAACAAAAAATTAATAGAATTATTTTGTAATTCCAATGTCCTAATTTTATGAACAATGCTTAAGAGGGTAAAACAGGCTAAAGCCCTTGTTAAATCCTTGTAGAGACTAGTTTGAGAAAATGATCTTGTATATGAAATAAAATGGAATATTTAGACCATAATAGATATTTTATGTTGTAAAGGACTCTCTTAGGTCCCCTCCCATACCAAATATCTATATGAACTTGTATGGATGGTGTGAAAAATAGGCCTTTCTTCACCATTTTTTATGTTTTGTAGGTTCTAAAAGGAGTCAAGAGATGAAACAAACTTTGGGTGAAATATTAAGACTTAATATAACTACCCATATTAATTTAATTCTATTAATTACCTTTTTTTTCATCAACTAGTTATTTCAACTCAGCCAATCAAAATTGGCATATTGCACAAGCTAGGGAGAAGTGTGAAAACTTCAAGTGGATGGTATTTTAAGGTACCCATAATGATTAAAAGTAAATTAAGGGTATTGAAACATTTAAAAAACTAAATTTTATGTATTTTCATGGAAAAATGAAGGCATTTTGGAGGTGAAGTGTGTAGGGTGCATGAAAGAGTAGTTTTATGGACAATAGATGATGATGGCTCACCTTTAGAAGTTTATATAGGACCAAACATGAAACCAATTAATGAAGAGATATTTATAAGATTATACAATTCAATTCCAATAATTATACCCGATCTTAATCAGTTATAGGACATCCAAATAGGCCCAATAATGAAGGCAATTTTTCTATGTAAAAAGAGGAGTTTTTTGCCACTTTGTATAACTTTGATGTCTTTTATGAACACTTAAACTTATAAAACTTGCATGGTTAATCAAATTTACTCTTATAATTCAAAAATAAATACTTTTATCAGCTTGACAAGTATCCTTGTGACCCTTTGACTTCTCTCTTTCTCTCTCTCTCTCTCTCTCATGTTCTATAAGAACTAGCCATTTTGGCCAGTGTATTAGATGTTCCACCTAATTATGGAAAATACATACTAATTTTTATACATTTTGATCAATAAAATGAATAAGTTTTAACTCTTCCATGACTATTCATAGTGTGCTTTACTTGAATGTTAAATTTTCTTAGTGAAGACTATGGATTCCTTAGCAAGTTTTCACATTCTCTCACCTATTTATAGCTTATTCTTATAGGACATGCGATGTGTTCTAGGAATTTTCAAAGTTCAAGTGAGTTAGTCTCTTCATTAGTGAAAATCAAGGCCTCTTATCTAGTCTTCCTAGTTTTACACATTCATCCATAACCCCACAATGTAACATTGATGCAAAAAGATAGATTGGAGAGTATATGTTTAGTTGTCCTTTGATTTCAAGTGTCATATGCATATGGTTGGATGTCATCAATAAATTTTGTGTATCACCTCCATTTGATTAGTTTGATTTCATTTCTCTCTCTCCATTTTCACCCCCTAATTTTAGTTATAGGTTCAATCCTAAGGGGTACATCAAGGGAGCTAGCCCTATCTAGAGACTCACCTTACTCCTTAGGCTGTCCACAATCTTAGAGGTGATTCCATTGTGCCACTTGTATGAGGAGAGATTTGTATCTCATCAAAAGGTGTAAATCCAAGTGCCAATAGGTACCAAAGTTAGTTTTCTCAAAGTATGCATAAGGATCATTCTCATAATCATATGTGCCATATTCATCTAGAAATAAGTTAGATATGCCTTCAAGTTTAGAATCCCCATCATCTACATTAGACTCTTCCGTTTCATTGATCCCATAATTCAAGTTAGAGCTTGCTTGAACATGGGGCTCAATGTGAAACCTTGTAAGAGGCTGAGTTCTTATGTCCACCTTGGTTCCATATCTTGTTCTAAAGGAAAATAAGGACCAATAAACTGAGAGGAAGCCACATATCTTGGCTATAAAATCTATTGAAAGGTAGATTGCAAAATGAGTAGGAAGGTTAACAATAACAATGTATTGAAGGATGGGAAAACTAGAATAGTCATGGAGGAAAACCTTCAAGTTTATTATCAAACCTATTATTTTAATAGGTGTACCATTTAGTTCAATTAATATTTTGATATTGTGTTCATATTTTAGGACCAAATTATTAGCTACAACTTTGGGCATGACTGATCTAGAAGCTCTAGTATCAACTATGCAATTGTGGACTAGTTTGTAACCCACTTTGAGAGGGAGGTAGAAATGCAGAGGATTTTTAGCTCTAGTAGATGGTTCAAAAATGTTTTTAGAGTAATTTTTAAGAGAAACATGACCATGGTAGTGTCTTGAAGATAGAGGAATAGTAGGGATAGTGGACAACTATTTTTGCAAGAGCTCTTTTTGGCTAGGCATATGAAGGACAACCTATAAAGAGATATTTGATTTGACATTATTTAATGAATCCAATATGTTTAGAGATAAATTAATTAATTTATATTGAGTCCTTAGATGAAAATAAATTATTGGAACTATAGGAATTGAAACACCTTGAATAGACCTTACTACATTCTAATTTGGAGAAGGTGTAGGAGTGTTTGGGACTGACATGCTTGTAGCCATGATTTACTACCTTGTAGAAATATTGGATGAAATTTTAGGCACATTACCATCACCTCCCAAAGCCTTCCTCTTAAATCTATTGTTATCTATAGTATAATCTACTTGATTAAGCACAAAGGTGTCTTCAACTAGGAAGTTGGTGAAGCTTTCTTCTTGAGGTTGTCAACCTTCATTTGCTAGCATCATGACTTAATATTCAATTGATAGGAGAGGAGTGAATCCTCCTTGAAAAACTAGATCTTTCTCTACACTCTTATTAAAATCCATGAATTGTAATTATTTCCACTCTTCTCGTTACACCAAATTTTTATGCATTGGTACCATATCTTTTGTGTTGGATGTAGAATTGGGATTATACACATTAGCAGACCTATTGAAGTTAGGCTACCCTTGAAATTTTCCTCTCCCATATTTTTGACCATATTTTTGTTAATAGGGATAGGGTTTTTTTATCCCCTATTTTCATATTGGTTTGCCTAATCTAGGATTCTAATGTTTGAATTATTGTATATGGATAAAGTCCATCTGCCTTCTTAAGAGCAATCTAGGTTTAGCATTTGGATTATGAACTTGGGTAATTTTTGGAGCAATAGATAGAAAATTAGGTAGAAGAGGAATAAAAACTTTATAATGTATATTTATATCTTAAATAAGGCCATTCTCAACTCTAATGAAAAGTTCATATGATTTAATAAGAGTGAAACCACCCATGGATTGTAGCATGATGGAAATATCAGTACCATTGGATTTCAAGTATGTAGGGAACATAAATTTAGCAGGTTGTCTCATGTGAGGAGGAAATATATACCAATTATTTTGAAACCTCTCATTTAATTCATGAATTATTTACTTAGGGGTTATTTTTATCACATTGATTTGATGTATGAGAGAAGTATGGTCACTTTAATCTTCAAACCTTGAAGTTAACAACACTCCAAAGTCATCCCATGATGTGATGTATCCACCAGGAAAAGTCCTATAACAATCAAGTTTTTTCCATCTAAGGGAAATGGAAAGGAGTCTAATGGAAATATTCTCCTTAGTAACATTATGGAAACTAAAAAAGTTGGAGATATCCCTAATGTGTTCACTAGGTATGACATGACCTTCAAAATTAAATGTAGGTACACTCTTTATGGCATTAGGGGGAATGACATCATATGCTTCAAGATGGTTTGGATTATCAGTGTTGAATGTAGGGAAGGCATGTTACATATCCATGATGGATTGGATTTCTTCAAGTTCTTCACTTTTTTGGCTAGAAAAATCCTCTTGGTCCTCAAAGGGTAGATTAGGCTAAGGGTATTGAATTTCAAGAGGAAGTTCAATCTGAATAGGTGGATTGATAGGATTGAACACTCTACTAGATGATGACCTAGTAAGGACCATGAATTATGAGAGTAAAAATATGAAAAAATAATGATCGACAACTAGATTTTACCTTAAATGGAAACACCAAATGCTAAGTAGCACACCAATTTATAGTTGATGTTGTCAAGACTAACATTCACCTTGATAAGTTGTCTTGAGTATAATGGGTCCCATCAGGCATGCCAAAACTATTATCACCAAATATTTCACCCTATAGGACGTTGTTCATGCCTCCTCTATATTTAGGAAACATGGGAATACTTATAGGTATGTGAGTTTACATATAGTATAACTAGACCTCTAGGTTTAAGGGCTAGCTCCCTAATTTTAACTTTAAATGCTTATCACCTACTTAACTAATTGATTGTGGGAAAAGGGATAGAAATTTTCATGAAATGAAACTAATATAAGGGGGTGATACACCATAAGGATTTACATAATACCATCATACTTATTTCACTAAGAAACATGACCTACAACACTAGATTCAAAGACCTGTAATGCTCTAACATTAGTATTTCAATATGAAGGTGATATGAATGAAGAATATAAAAGGTAAATGAACCAAAGTTAAATTAGAAAAAATAAATTCACTTGTATAATTGACAACATACCCATACACTTGACAACATTTCATATGACCTATTAGAGTGAAACAACTTGTATCAAGCATGAAAGGATTGAGAGAAAGTAAGGATAGATGAATATCTCTTAACTATTCAATATACATCTCTTCACACACTTTGAAAAGATGATAATGAACTCAATCCAGATTTTATTTATTGTTATAAGGTAAATCATAATGTCAAAACCAATAAGGATTCACCATGCATGGTGTGTAATTAGTCTACAAGAGCCAAAATAGCTAGTACTTATGGAATTTAAGAAAGGAGAGAGGTGAATGAAGTCTAAAAGTCACAAAGCCACTGTGTCAAGCTGAGAGGAAGAGTTACATATAAATGATAATGGAATATGGAACATACCATGCAAGGTATCATAGGACAAATGTCCCTTAAAGGCATGAAACTCTTAAAATTTGGCATATGACTCTTCATTAACTTTCCTAGAAACCACCTTCATAATTTGGCCTTCCATGAGCACTACACAATAGACAAGGGATGAGTGAGATTATTTATTCATTTGAGGTATCCATAATCATCAATATTCTTCTAGTGAAGTGTTCTCACTACTTTTAGTCACAATCACTCCTCTTTCACTCACCCTTTACACTTGGCATCAAAGAGGTCTTTAGTTTTACAAACTATTCTATAAAAGTGAGTTTATGACACTTATCAAGGGTCCTTATATCTATATATTCACTAGACAAACCTTTAAAGCCCTCCTACTTAGATTTTTCACCTTCTCACTTATTGGTCATTCCTTGTTCACTATGCCAGTTTAGACTAGCTGAAATTAAGGTGCTTGTAGAGGCACTTGTGTGCTTATATAATTCAATAAATGGATATTTGACATTATATTAGATCCTATCTATCTCTAAAAAATATTTTCATCTCTTGAAACCCTTTTGTACCTATACAATACACAAATCTATCAATAAAATCTCTTTAACACCCTATCCATATAAATAAGGTAAAACTCAACTTGGTGGGAGGGATATCTGGGTAATATTCCACAAGATAAAATTCATTTCCCAATAAAAATATCCCTTTTCTTTGCTTCTCCTTCTTCATTCTTCTCATCGGGTCATTACCAAAGGTTTTGGAGGGTTTTGAGATGTTTTGACTCTAAAGGATTGTTCATACAATCTTGACATTCAATACTTTGAAAAATGCCACTAAATCCTTTATATGTACCCTCTCCAACTTATCCCAACTCCTTATGTCCCATTCTATATGTGCATACCATTACAAGTCTTCAAAGTTGACCTCTCAAAAATTTTAAGGCATTCTATGAATGTCTGAGTTAGTTTGAGTTAAAATATGGCTTATCTATGACTTCTCCTACACATTAAAGGTAATATAAAACTTCATATCTCTATTTAAATGTTTTTTAATTCCATAAAATTTTCATATGATGTTATAAAATAGATTACAACCTTTTTAGGCATGAGACCTAAACTAAGCCTAATAGGCACAGTCTATGTTTTACTCCTGACCACCACCTCTAAGTGATTGGTCATGTTTTTGAGAGATTATTTATGTTTTTTCATGCTTAATAAAACTCTATACACCTTTATATAATCTCTCATCAGCCTCTATCTCACCTTCTCATCACTTTCATGACCCACCTATAAGGTTTAGCCTCCTAAGAGTGCCCTCTATCTAATATAAAATAGAGGGAACTTCCCATATTATGTTAGGTGTTTTGAATACATGAAAGGCTCAAGAAAATAATCAGGACCTTTTTAAAAAAAATATAGATCTTGGTTTTATCAATATACCCTCCAAACATCATGAAACCCTTAAGGCAGACTGTGTGTGACTTACTGACTATAGAGTTTTATATGTTGACTATAGGTGCATGAAAACCTACTTTATGCTCTATTTTATTGTCCTAAGACTTTCATGAGATGGTAATTATATTTGAGAGTCCCTTTAAAATATATCAACACTCAAATTTATATTCTATATTTTTAAGATATGGCTTTCTCTTGACTAGACATGTTTGATAGGTTGTGATTGTATTCCATGTTACTTGCTCCAAACTAGCATACCTATAGGTAATCATCTACATCACATACATTGTATTATTATTAAACCATATTATTTAGGTTTCTAATTCAATTTTATAGTCATTTTTATCCATTCATACCATGCTCATGCTATGTACACATCAATAACACCATGTTCTAGCTCACTGTTAATAATAGTCAACTGGAATTGACCATTAATAGGGTAAAAAAGGTCCCGTAGGTTTAATTTTATCTCCTTGAAACATATGTAACATGGTTTAGGATCTATTAAATTAATTTATTCTTATTTAATTAGTGAAATTTATCCATATACAACCTATATCTTGAGACTAGTACTCAAAAATTAGGTTATAACATGTCACCTTTCTTTAAAACCTATAGGTGTGCATTTTTTGGTCAAAAGAGGGACCTGTAGGTTGCTTTATGGGTCAAATTATTTTAATATATTCATTTTTGATGCTATTTGAAACACCATTATATTCATTAATTCAATAGGATTACCTTAAAGTGAAATCATACTTCTACACTACTATTTGGGTTGCAAGCCACTTGAGATTTTAATATCCTATAGAAAACACTACCTTTATGTAGTGAACAAATGCATGATTTAGATGCATCGTTTTCATCACTTATGGGACCAAATACCCACTATAATTTTACAATATAATACCCCTTCATGAATTATATAAGAGGGAAACATCTAAACTCACCTAGGCACCGTGTTTGCTCATCATAAAACATCATCAAAAGTGGCTAGGGCTCTGTTTTGGGGTTTTAGGGAAACTTGTCCCTAAAGCTCATTTCCTTAACTTGAAGTGGCTTCTCAAGTATGAATACCCATGATAGTTACATCATTGATTTTAATTTTATCTCAAAATTCTAAGACCTAATGGTCTCTAACATGCTCTAACTCTCCTCCATGAAACATTCTCAGGTCTTTGTGGGAGCCTATAGATGCACACACAGTAGAAGATAAGAGAATGAGGGTAGAATGTGAACTACACATATTATTTGAGCATTAATTTTTTTTAAATTCTCTCAAAATATTCAAATTGATCCTTATAACCTTGAAATTCTTAAAATAAGATCAAGTGTCCTTATTCAAACATGGTTGAATTCCTACAGGTGCTCATTCATGGTGTATGATTGTGCATATATGAGAATTAACTATCACAGTCCACAGTATACTATTTGGGAGGTTTTTTTAAAAATTGATTATTAATTTAAAAATAACATGTTAAACACCTCTTTGAATCTTCATAACATCTCCATAAACATCCTTAGGACCTCACACACCTCACTCAACTGACTGTGTATAGAATCATGCAGGAAGTGGACCGTGTGTCACATTATTAACTGAAACTATCATGTGAAACCTTTTGAAACTAAATATTTTCAAGGAATTAGATTAATATCACTTTATAAACATGGGATAAATTAATATATCTCTATTAGAAACCAATAAAATAAATGAAAACCTTTACAAATGATGGATATGTCCACAATCTCTCTAACATATTCCACCTACAACCTAGGAGGTTTGAACTCATAAAATAAAATAAAAACATGAAAATAGAGATGGGAGACATTAAATAAGTGAGCATACATCTTATTAAATAATCTTCACCAACTAACCTATACAAATTAGCTCAAACATAAGCAAAACCTACAGGGTGTGGGGATTATCAAGCAAACTAGAATAATAAACTTCTTAATAATGGTTCATAAATAATAAGAAAAAATTATTTCAAATATTTTCATGAAAATTAATTAGACCAAGTATAATATCCACCACCAATATAATTTGACCTAAAACATTTGCTACTAGTCATACCATCAAAAGACTTATTAACCAGTTTTGTATGCCTAATGGAGTGATAGAGAAGAGAAATGGTTTTAGCCCATTTTTGGAACTTATAAATCATATAAATAATGAAAATGGAGTTATGTAAGCTAAAGGGTCACTGCATAATGTTTTCCCCTATGCCACACTCCTCTATAGGTCATATAACTACCAAAACTCCTTTTTCACTTGTTTTCTTGATTTCAGTGAGGAACGTATAAGTTTCAATTAATAGTGACATTAAAGGTAATTAATATGAAATATTGGATGTTATAAGAGAGTTTATAATAATTTTATACCTAATAAAAATATACCACCCTCATTAATGACTCTAAAATGACCCCTAAGTGATTTAAAACGACACAAGGACTAAATTGGACTTATGACAAAGCTAATACCATATTAAATCACATAAAAGGACCATGACACACCCTATATAATGATAATATACCCATAAATCAAGTTTTTAACCATAGGGGGTTGACTTATTTTGAATTATGGTCAAAATAGTCAACCTATTAATCATGATGTTATCTTTCATGAATCATTTTGGGATAGTAATTTGAAGATCTATTTCTCCTTCTAGTTTAGTGATCTTAATATATTTTTTGAGATTTGTCACCACATTGTCAAATTCATCTTCCATCTTGAGTTTACCAATATTAATGTTTGCATGTTTATCCTTAGAATATCACTCCACTTCTTGATATTTTAGGAGATATAGACCTTCCACTACTTCCATAATATTATCATCACACATATTTTCTACCATGTTTTCATGGGCTTCAATTTTTTTGATCATTTATTTATCTTTAAGGAACTTACCTAGATTAACAATATTTTGCTTTGATTGAGATATTTTGGCTGAGCTACATAGGCCACTCATATCCCCTCTTTTGATTAACAACTAAGACTCTTTCTTTAGATTTTAGCAAGGTCCATAGTTTAGAGCTTTCACAAATTTATATATTATAAAGATAACAACTTAGTGCAGAGGTAGATTCTTACTTCTTTTAAATTCCAATACCGAGATTTCTAATGAAAGGAGGAGGTAAAAAGGTAAGCTAATTAGAACAAGATTTTTGATTTAATTCAAGAACACAAAATTATATTTATGAACTACCATAAATCATCCTTCTAGGTTAAATATTTGATGATTGGATGGCAACATCACCATAGGGTTGGGGAAGGGATTCTCTCAAGAACCCTCCTTGATAAATAGATAACTTTTCATTATCCTCAAAAACTTATCCCTTTAAAATATAACATCTCTATCAAAATTTAAATATTTTTAGGATTTAAGGCTCATACATATAATTTGTGCAATCAATTATTCTATGACCTCAATGCAGGTTCCTTCTATCTCAACTAGGTGATATTTATAACTAGTATCAAACATTATAACGTGGGAGGTTATGAATTTTAATCATTTACATGAAATTATAAAATCATCCCACCTAAAGGATGATCCACAACTCAATTTTTTTTCCACATCCTCTATGTATAATGTTTCAATTCTCCTCCCATACAAGACAATGCAAACACAAAATTCACCACACACAAACTAAGCTTGGAAAAAATGCAACAGAGAGGCTTTTTGGAAAAAGACAAAAAAGTATCGATTCTAATAAAATTAATTATAAAGGAAGAAATTAATCCCAAGCACTTGAATTTACCTTAAAAATAATTATCATACTTATAAATAATCATGACATTGTCTAATATACAAGGTCACATCAAATAAATGTGAATAGTAATGATATGTTTCATAATGCCTTGGTACGCAAAATGAAAAGTATCTTTAATTCTATAGTTATACTTTAGTAAAATCCTTGATAATTTATTGGAAAACATCTACATCAAGTTCTTTGTTACCATACCACTTCTTAATATATCGAGAAACCACTCCCACATTTGAAAACCAATTAGCCACTTGGTTTCCTTTCATATAAATATGTTGTATATAAACCTTATGAAAAGTTACAATAATGTATAAATATTCCTTTATAATTTGACTTATACTCCATCCATATATGGTTTTATTTTTTATGAAATTAATGATGTTGAGGAAATATAATTCAATCACCAATTTATTAATTCCAATTTCTTTAACTAACTTGAAACCCAAGAGGATAACCAATGCTTCCACCCAGTGATTTGATTGGATGCCAATGTTACTAGCATAAGCTTCCATAATCTCCCCCTTTTCATTATATAGAATCCTGCCTCCACTTGAGACACCCAATTTTCATTTAACCCAACATGAGGATGGAACTTTCCATTTAACCTTTTTATAATCCTAACAGTGGGATTCATTATTATCTTAATCTCATTATTAATATTCTAGTTACTATTAATACAAGCCTCTACAATTTAAAAATCATTCTTATTAGTAGGTTTGTTACTCTTTAATTTTTCCAAGATGAGGTTCATGAGCTTATTAGAAGCCCTCTAATAGGAATTTTTATTACTTTTAAAAGTCCTCTCATTTCTCTCCTTCCATATTCCCCATGAGAAATGATGGAGATTAAATCTCAATCAAATCTTAAGGGACTTATTTTTAAAGGGAGTTATCCAAAAGAGTCAAAGATATAAAAAAGATGCTGGTAGGGTTTAATAGGTCTCAAACTTACCTATAAGGATCACCCAAAATTTAAAAGTGAATGAGCACTCAATCAACATATGATTCATAATCTTAATGTCGATTTCACACAATGGACATATATTAACTAGAACCAAACCTCTCTCTAAAAATTATCCAAAGTGAGGATATTTATTACACAACTATCTAAAATAAAATATTAATTTTAGGAATTATAACCTTATTCCATAGCTTATCCAAAAGAATCCCTTCTTATGTGGAATTCATCGAGCTACTATAACTTTATTTCACCTAATAGTGGCCATTAAAGGAGTCATTCCAAACTAACTCATCTTAATTTTATAAAAAGGTTATGTGATCCCCTATGAGAAGAAAATTTAGATATGAGAAGGTATAAAACTCAGTAGATTCTAAATTTTCAAGCTCCAAATTTTTTTATATTCTCTCTACCTCTGAAGAATGGATATAATCAACAATTTGTGAACCTTGTTTCCTTTGGAGAGCTGGTCATATTTGAAACCAAGGGTCAAGAAAAGAAAGTGGTTGGTTAAAAATACATGGATACTCCCAAAATATAACATAGATTCTATTCCCTATCTTAAATTTACAACCTTTAAGAAAAATATCCTTACTTCATACTAAGAAATTCCAAAAATAGGATCATCTTATAGTTAGTTCCTCATAGATAAAAACATATTTAGACTCCAAGTATTTGGCATGAAGGATAATATTTCATTGATTATTTTCCTTGATAAGTTATAAACCTATTTTTTCCACAAGGAATCTATTCGTGGATTTCAATATTCTAGGGCTTGAGCCTCCAAACTTCTTATGCATGCATACTCTGTCCCAAACAACCAAATGGAGCCTAGTTTTATCTTTAGAGCCCATCCACAAGAATATCCTTAGAATTTTTTCAAGCTTATGAATTAATATTTTAGTAATTTTAATCATATACATAAGGTAAATTAAGAGTCTCTATATCATACTCTTAATAAGTAGTAATTTACATTATTGATATAGGACTTCTCTTTCCAACCTACTAATTTTATTTGAAATTTGTATATTAAGGGGTTCCATACTTGTAGAGACATTTTACCACATAAAAGTGGCATCCCCAAATAAATAAAAGTATGTTCCTTAATTTGGCATCCCAACACATGAACAATTTCATGTTTTCCAATTTGAGGAGTATTTAAGAAATATGAAGAGCTATTTCAAAAATTATTTTTCTGATTAGAAGCCTCTTTATGATTGTTAAAAATATCCTTTGGTTCCTTAGATTTCATAACATAGGCTTCAACAAGGATCATAGTGTCATCAATTTTTTTTTGATGAAAATAAGGATCAACTCCCATAGCAACCCTAAATCCATTTAACCTTTTTTCCCTTAAAGTTGTAGAGAGATATTTTCTTAAAGTTTTTACCATGATGATGAACAGGAAAGGGGACATCAGATCACATTGTCTGATTCATCTCTTATTATTAAAACATACTTTAGAGACCCCGTTAAATAAGACTAAATAATGGTTTAATAAATACAAGTTTTAATAATTTGTATAACATGAGAGTGGAATCCAAAATGTCTTAAAACTTTGTCCAAAATATCCCAACCAAGCCTTTCATAGGATTTTTTCATATCAAGATGGAAAATAATACTTGCTTGATTACCTTTTTCCATTAAATGTATAGTATCATGCACCATTATAATACCATATTGTATTTTTCTACCTTGAACAAATCCTACCTAATTAATGGATATGAGCTTGTCTAAGAGTGACTAATTTATACCCACACAATTTTTGGAAATGATCTTATAAACCATGTTAAATAAGATTATAGGTTGAAAGTCCTTGAAATTAAAATCTTAGTTATTTTTTGGTATAAGGAAAAGGAATGTGTTATTGATTTATCTTTACAAATTACCTAAGAAGAATGATTCTTCCATAAATACAATCAAGTCTACTTTGACTATGCCCCAAAAGTTCTAAAAGAAGGTGAAAGGGAAGCCATCAAGTCTAGGAGCCTTATTCTTATCCAAAATAAATAACATGGCCTTGAATTATTCCAAGGATATTGGAGATAATAAATTATTATTGTCTTCTTGAGTGATTATACAAGGAATAAAATCCAACAACTCTTGAAATTTGAAAGAATTTAGAGTGGCGTTGGATTAAAGGAGGTTCTTGAAATAAATAACTACTTCAACCTTAATATCCATTAGATTTCAACTAAATCCACCATTATCCTTATAAATATTCAAAATATTATTATGGTTTATATGATTTAGAGGAATAATACAATTTTTTTGTGTGTATTTATCTCTTTATTTAATCCATGTTGCTCTAGACTTCAATCTCCAAAAAAAATCTTCCCTTGCAAGATATTCACTAAGAAGGGTCTTGTATTTAGAGAAATTTTCCCCATCCAATCCATTTAAAGAAATATAATAGTCCAATTCCTCTAACTCAATTTATAAATTCTATTTTTTGATAAAGATATTACTAAAGATAAATTTATTCCACTCTAATGTTCTTCTTAATAGATTTTAGCTTTTTGACTAATTTGAACATTATGGTCCTAGAAACATCTATTCTCCACCATTATTAGATTTTATCAAGAAGATAAAGATGAATGAACCACATATGTTTAAATTAAAACATATTTCTTTCATTTTTAATTTGATTCAACAGGGTTAAGGATAAAGGGATTGTGGTCGGGTCCTATTTTGGGAAGGGAAGATAAATACATGTCTAGTTTTACAATCTAGTAAACAAGTCTAACCTAACCTAAATAAGATTATTTCCAATCCTTATTTTTGACCAGTCAAAATATTATCCCTTTTATTCTACATCCAAAAGTTTGTTTAAGGATATGAAATCAACCTAGTATTACATGATTTAAGAAAAGACTTGATTACCTAATTTATTATCCATAAGTAGCAAAAGATTATTAAAAACACCAATTACTATCCATGTAATACCTTCACAATTTTTTATAAATTGAAAAATATCCTCCCATAACTTTATTCTCCCAAATGGTGAATTTAGGGCATAAATATTAGATAAAATTCAAGTTAAACCATAAATTTTATTAAAAAATAGCCAAATGATGGGGAATTTTAAACAAAATCTCTCCTTATAACTCTTTATCCTTATAAAAGGTGGGAATTCCCCAAGAGGATCCTAAATATTTGAATCATATTTATATAAGAATTATTATTAGCTTCAAACTAACTCTCCTCCATCTTCGTTTCTTTTATAGTCACAATACAGGGATTATTGTTCATTCTTAACTATAAAAAAAATATGTGCTTATTACTATGGTTCATATTTATAATGTTCCAAATAAGGATATAGCTCATCAGCTGCCTCCCTATCTATGACTTTATTTAATATTTCTATTTGAGATGGTTTACCTAACTTACTTAGTGAACCCATGTCTATCGTCTTGCACAACCTTATCATTGTTCTACAAGGGGTATCAAGATCCAAACCTTTCCTCAATTGAGTATAGATAACTCTTTAAATCAAAGTTTAAGAATTAATAATATATTTATAATCTTCTAAAAATTATGCTTCCTTCTCTATAGTAATTGGTGGAAAATTATTATTCTTAAATTCTTTATTTTCTATAAAGAATTTGGGGTTGATTCAAAACAAAAAAGGTCATTTATTGTGCCTTATTTATGATTATATTACTATATTCATTTTATTCTTAGAGAGAATAAGCAATCACCTCAATTGAGTCCAATATCTTATCCTCTTTAGAAGATGGTAAGCAAGTAAACTGATTAATATTAACCCAAGTGAATGAAAGTTTCCTAGGTTAGGATAGACATCATGGCTTCTCAAAATAAAAAATTAGCTTTAGAAGAATATCCTCAGTTCTCCTTTTCTTGCATCCAAATTAATTATTTTGAATCCCTCTTCAAATCACCTTCATCTTTATATTTTAAGATATTAAACTTGAGGGATTATTATTTATAAAAATGTTATATCTTTGAATTTTTTTTCCTACTTTCGACATTTCACATTTGAATCTGACATCTAAATTTGATCAGTATGAATTCCTTCATTAATATATTTTTATTATTTCTCATGAATTAAGTCTCTATCCATCCCAAGTACTTCAAAAAAATTTCTACCAACTTTGTCTATCTTTTTAAATCTAAATCCATTGCCTTTTTATAAATTTTAGCTACATAAAGTCTTATAATATGGTGAAGCTTATGAAATTTATCACACTTCAATGTTGAATCTTCAAATTATTTTATTTTCACCCATTCTCCTTGACTATATTTTAGAATGATAGAAGATGAGAGTTCTTGATTAACAAAAGCATTAACAAAAAATCTAGCATGTAAAAGTTTGGTACACACCTTAATGGTAGCATCAAAAGTAGTGAGATAGCCAATGGTCTTGGAAACACTGATAATAATATATTATTATTAGAATTATAAAGGTAGTCCTAAAATCCCAACCTAAATATTCATTAGATTTATGTCTTATTTTTTTGGATTAAAACCTAATTTCCATTTCCTAAGGAACAAACTATACTTTCCCAAGAACCAGGGATCCCTTACTAAGATTCTTTCACATTCCTCTTCATTTTAAAAATGTATAAGAAAGAAACCATTATTCATAGATAAAATTTAAAGATAGACTTTGGGAGGTCATTTTTTAAAATCCCAATTCTTAGAAACATCTATATTAGGCCTAGTTCCCAGAAATCTACCAATAAAAGCACAAGGCATTCTATAAGAAGCTCTGGTGATGAGGGATTCCAGGATAGAGATGTGAAAGAATTTACCATCCTTTGAGATTTTAATATCTTTATAAGGATGTATTTATTATAATTTTTTAGCTTTACCTTAAGCTTGTCTAACCAAGATAATTTTGAATGAGACCTTAAAAAAGGCAATAGATTTACATTTGTCTCCATCCTTAGCAACAAAGGAATTGAAAATGACCTTTTTATAACCTAGAACCTCTAAAGGACCCACATTTGGCCCCGTATCTACCCATAAACCATGTCCATTTTTGTATCCTCTTTCTCATTCAAATTTCTTGTCTTTTTCATGCTATGCTCTATGAGATTTCACATCCAATGTAATTAATACTAGCACTAATTGAGGTATGTTATAAAAACCTTGAATGACATATATATGATTTTTATTATGATTTAACCAATATATTTATATTGAGTGATGAATAAATGATTTGATTTTTGAATCACTTCAATACCCAAATAGTAATAAAGATAACCCAAAGCTATCATTTAAATGCTTTTCATGAAATATGATTTTATTTTTGTTGTTTATATCTCATTATTTCTTGTGATGAGCATATCATCTACAAATACCAATTGTTTTGTCAAATATTTGAAAAAAAGAGTTGTATAGTAAAACTCAAAACCTATGAAATTAATGTTTAAGAGGTGCTCAATGGGTTTTTCATACCATGATATTGGGGCTTGTTTCAAACCATATAAAAAAAATACATCTTTTACATTTTGTGCTACAAAACCCTTGGTATGAGTCATGTACAATATTTATTTGATATCACCATTTATAAATATAGTTTTTTCATCCATTTGGTGAATTTTCAATCCATGGTGAGCTACCAAATCCAACATAGTCTAAATGTTATCCATTTTATTTTTGGTGCAAAGGTATATTGTAGTCATATATATATATATATATATATATATATATATATATATATATATATAAATACAGTAGTCTAAATGTTCACATATGATTGGAGGATTAATCAATTCCAAAGTTATATTTTTTACTAGTGCATTATAATCACTTCATTTATTTTGTTGATGCATCAAACTTATCATATTATTTGAAGGAATTAGGTTCATAGTATAAAGAAACATTTAATTATTATTTTGAAGGGTATTTAAGGGCAAGTTTTTCTATCTTATATTGAATTTCATCTAGTAAATTGTATAATATTTGTGTGGATATATGTGTACTTTGAGTGCCTATTTTTTCAACATTATTGGGTCTAACATATTTCAATGTTTGTTTCACCCATTTTTTTTCTAAGTAAATTTCAAAATCATTGGTGTCTCATTTTATTTATTTTAACATCCTTGATTTTTTGACATCAAACCATATTCTAATGAAAATTAAATTTCTTTCATAGGGGGAGTTTCATTTTCAATTACATGAGTTAATAGAGATGTAATTTTTTCCCAATTTAAAGTTACCCCTTCCTTTTTTGGAAACTTCATATCATCCTCCTTAAAAACGTAAAATTTAGTATATTTCTCAAGTCAATTCAATTTTAGACTAATGTTTTCTTTGTTATTTGTAATTTAAAAATAAAAAACATTTTATGTAGTGATAAATTTCTTACTCTTTTCATCAAATAAAATGTATCCCTTTGATGACTCTAAGTATCCCAAAAGGATGCATATACAACTTATGTGTTCTAGTTTTTTCCTTTTATCCTTAGGAATCAATTTATATCAAGTGGATTTAAAAATATGAAATGTCAAACTGAATGGGGATGGCCACACCAGAATTCATATGGAGTCTTTATTTGTAGGGTTGTTAATGGTGATCTCTTACATAGATATCCTACTGTTTGAGTTGATTTTACCTAGAAATGTAGATTTACCCCTTTGAAACACAACATTGATTGGACCATTTTCATCATAAATCTATTCATCCACTCAATTACTCCATTATATTGAGGAGTATAAGGGATTGTTATATTATTCTTGATTACATTCTTATTGAGATAGGTTTTAAACACCTTTGATGTGAATTCACCACCATTTTTAGTCATGATTTTTCTAATGCAAGAACGGGATTCATTTTCAACAATTATTTGAATCTTTTGAAATGTTTTGAAAGCTTATTCTTTTTTCTATAGTAAGAAATGAATAACATGAATTACTTGTGACCACTAGTGGAAATAATTGGTAGAGAACACAAATCAGAGTGAACCAACTACAATTTATTTTCAGCTTTCCATTCTAAATTTTGAAATAATTCTCTTTCATGTTTGGCCAACATTCAAGGTTAATACTTTTTAATGTTTTTGGGAAGCTTTAAAAAACATGAAACATAATTATTCTACATTGTGTGAATTATTTTATATAATGTGTGACCACATTTGGAATAATAGAGAAGACTTGTTTGTATTATTTATCTAACAAGATGAGTAAAATTTATTTGAACCGAGTGCTTACCCATGATTTTTAGAAAATTTATTCCCTCATATCTAGTTATAAAAATTATGTTATCACATTTTATCATGGCATTCATCTCTCCATCATCCAAAATAATGCAGTGGAATTTTTTTAATGAGAAAAAGAGATAATTTTTTTATTTTCAACTAAAGAAGATATAAAACATTTTAGAGATTAGATTATGGAAGCCTTAGCGAATTGATTCAAATTAAACCTTTACCTTGAGGTTGCATACTTATTTTATCTACCAAATAGACTAGACCAAAAATCTATTCATGAAACTTTTAAAATAATTCCCTTTGTAAATACATATGTTGTCTAGCATCAATGTCTATTATCCAATAATTATCCTATATTAAACTCTCTGAGGCATTATTTTCTTCATTAGAGATGGAAAGCAAAAATTTAGTTGAATTTGGTTCTATTTTTTTCCTCTCTTTCATTTATACCTTTTTAATGCATAAATATATTTTCTCCCATGATGTTTTTCATTCATGGGTCTCATGCATACCTTTTATTTAACAAAATTTGTAAAATAAATGGTGTCTGTCATTTTACTTTTCTTGATGTTGGTTATTATTTTTTCAAAATTTGTGACCTATAACTTTATTTTTCTCTTTGCCTCTATCATTTTATACATTATTTGAATAATTTACATTTTTATTAGCATAACAAATGATTTATAATATGGACTAAAATTTTATTCCAAAGTATGTTTCTCTTTCAACCATCCTCTCAACTAGTTAGTCAACGGTGACAATCCCAAACATATTTATATTTTACAAAGAATCTAATTAGGTCGAGTATGTAAGGATAAGAAAATTCATTAATGTGGTAATTTACACATCAATTTTTGTACCTATATCATCAAAATAATGTTTCATAACATTAATTTCTAAATACAAACTCATGACAACACCATTTTTAGTGCAAGATTGAATAATTTCAACTGAAACTACATGAACTCTAATTCTGAGTGAGAATCATAAAATCTATTAAATTTTTGAATTTATTCTTAAGGAGTGTTTCACCCTTGTATGTGAAAAAAAATATTTAAATCAATTGAGGCCAACATTAAGGCCAATGATTTTGACATCTTCTATTTTTAGGATGGTATCTCCTTTGCTTCCTTAAGTTTAGTATGTTGTGCATCCCTGTCATAGATGTTGAACCATAAGTCATTGAAGATGAATGTATTATAAAACCATCTTGACCATTATAATGAGGTATATTTATTGGTTAGTTATTAGCAAAAATAGTTTTGATTGAATGCATTTTTATCTATAGGATATGGAATGGTTCCTTATCATTCTAAAAAGTTACATTTTAGATATACTACCTGATTAATATATCAAACCTATATATATGATATACATTCATATATACCTAATGGTATGTGTAAGAATTTCATCATTTATATATAAATGGCGGTACCTAAAAGAGATGTTGAATAACATGAGAAAATAATGGTACATGGTACTTAGGTAGTATGTGATAATGATTCACTCTATCTATGACACCCACTTAGTGATAAGTCCTTGTACATGGAAATAATAACCCTATATAATCAAAATATTATTGATTTTAGGATATAATTTTAGTGATAATCATGAATGGGTAAATATTGAAATGGGAAAATGGAAAATTTATTTATTTATCCGTTGTAATTTATAGGAATTATTTTTTATACAAGAGAAATTAAATCTAATCTATAAATCTATCTTAGCTCAGAAAAGATAAATCAAACTAGCCATTCTACTTGTCAGTACATTTAGATAGTTATGGTCATGACCAATATGGATCTGTTATATCTAATTAAGGGGTCTCTTATGATACGATATCACTAGAAAGGGTTATAAATCCTCTAGTCTAATAATACCACACAATCACCCTAGCTAAGTCCTATGATTTGTAACAAAGTAAAGTATATTTAATCTAGTATTCACCAAAGCTTTGGCACAAATGGGGGATAATAAAGATAAAAAAAAAAAAATTCAAATAATAATTATACTCAAGTCAATGTAGAGGTAATCCTAAGCATGGAGATATAAATACATTTATAAGCCATTACACATGCAAATCTATCTACTAATAAAAGAGGAGTAAGAGTTAGGAATACTTACCTTTAAGATGAACCCATTGAGAACCAATATCTCCCTTAGTAAATGATGTTTTGTAAGATGTTATTGTGGCTCATAAGGATAACAAAGATATGTCAACTCTAGGCTACAAGACTTATCTTATGTATCTAAAAGACTTTTCCCACAAAATAAGATTCTTCTCCAAAGGAAGTATAAAACCCTAAGTAATGACTCCTTAAGTAGAATCTTGGATAAGAAGATACATAATCATAAATTAATTATTCTCTCTATTGGAAATGGGGTGAAGGATGTGTTTATATAGATAAATATAACCCTAAAACCTTCCAAAATTTTAATCAACATATTTAGTTCAATCAACCTAGTTGTTTATGAAATATGATTAACCTAGTCTCATAATGTGCTCAATTCCTAAAATAGGATATACCCATTAGATGATGTTCAGAGGATGGTAAAAAAGATATTTGGCTTAGGTAGGGGCTATTTGAGGTGGTTACTTTCTTGGAAGGATGTGTAATGGAGGTGTAAAAGCTTAGGGAAATATATAGTAAGGAATTATGTTAATTTTAAGTGGTAATATATGGAATAAAAAACTTTAAAAACACCGATCATCTTCTCACCCTTTTCTCGGTACACCCTTTAAGGTGTGCACTCAAATAGATTGAGACTCGATGGGTTCTTATAAGAGATAAAGCATCAGTGATTGATAAAGTTTAAAAATATTTCAAGTATAGATATGTCCCACTTGAATCTCATCACGTGTCACACATTTACAACATGGGATGGTGATTTGAGAAAAGAATAAAACAACACAAAATGCTAAGATAAATAAATTATATTATTTTAAAGCATAAAATAACTAAAAGTAAATGACTAAAAGGAAATAAGTAAAATAAATAATAAATATATGTGTACCTTGGCTTACCTTTATCACTGAATAGTTGGTTTTTATGTTTGTAGTTTTGATCATGGAGGGTGAAAAGACTACTTTGGAAAAACCCTAAGGATAAAAAACTAAATATAAAAGACAAAATAATATAGGAAATTCAAAATAATTGAAAATGTGTAAGTATGATGTACTTGGAAATTTGGTAAGATAGGGTGATAAATGCTAAGTTAGAACCAAAATGACCAAGGCAAAAATTTTAGAGTAAATTGGGTAAATAAAAAGCCAAGGATACTAAGTGACTAAAAAATTAACAAAAAAGAGTTCCTTAGGTAAAAAAGTGGAAAACTAAATCAAGACAAGGACATGTGAAAGTAATATGATAAGTCTAACATCAATGTATAAAGGAGTAACAAACCAAAATTTAGAGAAAGATGGAAAACAAAAAGTAAAAAAATATTGAGGAGTGAGAAGTAACAAGACAAACTCATTCAATAATGAAAAAACTACATGAATCAAAAACATTGGTGAGTGAGAAGTAACAATCCAAACTCACTAAATAATAAAAAAATACATGAAGTAAAAAGAACATCGGTGAGTAATAAGCAACAATCCAAACTCACTCAACAATGGAAAAAGTATGGAAATATAGAAATGTATGTAGTTGTCTTAAAAAAGGAATGATAATGAATGTTTAAATTTTTAAATGAAGCCAAGGAAATTATACAAATTTAAAGAAGTGGTGTAAAGAGAATAATCCATAGTCACTCAAGAATACTATTTTGTTCTAAAAAAACTAAAACAAATTAGTGGCAATGTGTTTTAACATGTGAATAAGAGGGAATATATAAGTGGGGAAATAGATTTAGAATTAAAATTGCCTATCAATGTGGGGAATGAAATGGGTGGTGGGGGAGATATAGGAAAAATCAAGGTAAATAAACTCTTTATCAAAGTCAAGATACTAAAATTAAGTTTATCAACATAAGAGGAATTTCAACATTAAGGACTTTGAATAATTTATCATAACCATAAAAATATTGGGTTATCAAATGAAGCATTAATATCATCCCATTAAGGCTATATACATGAAAATTAAAATGGACAAACCTTCCCAAGATGTGTTCCCCATTCCTCAAGACCTCTTGTAGAGTTTTTAGTCTACTATGAAGATTAAGTATTTATGTGAGAAAGTAGTCAAAACTATTATCCTATCCAAATCTATTATCCTATCCAAATCTATTATCCTATCACACCCTAATCGACCTTGGCTCTATTATGAGGAAAAATATAGAGTTTGATCTTTGATTAGGAATAGGAGATGTGATATGAATCATGGATTTTGGTGTGATGTTAACTTCTTGATTATGTTTCCTTTTATTAATGATTTAGATTTAAAAATTTCAATGTATTTTTCTATTCCTCCTCTATACAGATTTGGAGAAGAAAATGTGGGTGATAAAAATGACTATCATTTGAAAATTTTGAACTTGGTTGCAAAGAAAGATGAATTAGAGAGCATGGTGTCTAAGAGTATTGATTATTCATGTTAAATAAAAGTGTTATCTTGAATTTAGCCTTATTTTATAAAAATTGGAATGAAAGGAAGGGATAAAATAGGAAATAAACATGAAACGATTTGAATTACCTCAAATCATAAAAAATTGTGACAATGTGAAAGGGATACAATGATAGGTAAGTATGATTATTTATTATAAGAATGTATGTAAATGTAGGGAAACATTATGACATAGTTTGTTTCATAAGGTTTATCCAAAAAATAAATAATAACTGAGGTTGAGAATATGGAATCACAAACTTTTAACCATTTTTGAACATTCTAAAAAGAACACCTAGTTTGGCAAAAAAAGTTTGAAAGTGTATATATATTTAATGAGGAGATCCTGGTCCTATCCATAGTCTTACAATGCAACTCAATAAACATAAACCTAAGTAGGTTAAAAAATTAAAAATAGTATTTTTGAGGAATTCCTAGTCCTATCTATGGTTTTAAACTACAACTCATAAAATAAAGAAGATAATGAAAAATGTTTGTACAATAACAAACTTATTATCAAAGGAAAAAAACATTAAAAATGAATGTATGAAATAAAAACGTATTCATGAGGAAAATTGGGTCCTATCCACATAATTACAATATAACTCATGAATTAAATGAAATAAATAAATAAAAACCAAATGACCAAAGAAAGAGACTAAGGTTTGTGTATAAAATAGACTGCTAAAAAGCTGAGATTATTGGAGAAGTCTTGCAAGAAGTGTTAGTAGAATAGTATATAAAATTATGAAAATAAGGGAGATATTTAATAAAAATATTTCTTCAAAAATTGTGCATTGGTGGATTGTTTTAAAACATGACCTTCATTAGTTTGGGATAAAGAATGTCTTTTACTAAGTAAGGGACCCACCATTATGGGCATATTTTCCTTCTTTGTCATGTGTGTAATCTAATTTGAGGACTAGTTACCAACATTAAATATGTAGAATCTAACCTTTTTGTTATGTTTTTTAGTAATATGGGCCTTGTATTGGTGGTAATGTCGTAAAGAAGCCAAATAGCGTTCAGTAAGATAGTCTAAAGCATAAAGATGAGCTTCATGTAATTATTCATCAAGAATTATACTATGAATATATATATGTAAAGATGAGATTTTAAATTATAATATTAATAGTGATTTGGAACCATATACTAGTGAAAAAGGTATTACCCTAATGGCCATACATATTCTAGTATGGTAAGCCGAAAGTGTAGGATATAACTAAAGATGGTAATTAGTATGAGTTTTTTGAATGGTCTTATATAATTTTTTTTTTGGATTTTTTAGAATCCTCTACTTGGCCATTAAATTGAGGATGGTAAGGTGTGGAAAATTTGTGGGAAAATTTAAATTTAACACATAATTATCTCATGTCTTTATATTTGAAATTTCTACCATTGTCAAATATAATGGTATGGGGAACTCCAAAATGACAAATGATTTGGTTAAGAATAAATTTTGAAATAGTAGTTCTCATGACATTGAAAAGAGGCATGGATTCTACCCATTTGGTAAAATACTCAGTAGTAGTAATGATAAAAACATGGAAATATTATGACCAAGGCAATTTACTAATGAGGTCTGATCCCCATATAGAGAATAACTAAGGCGACTCTACTATTTGGAACTTAGTTAGTGGTGAGTGGATTAGATTTTCATGGAGTTGACAAGGATTACACTTTTTATAAAAATTAATAGAATATTTTTATAAAAATCAATAGCATCTTTTATAGAGTAGGAAAAAAGTAACCCATACATAAGTGTTTGTAGGCTGTATCATGTCTACTACAGTGACCACAAATGCCACCATGTGTTTTTTATATGAGAGTAGGAACCTATTATTGCATTACATAATATATTAGGCTTCTTTATGAATTATGGTAGTACAGGGTGTGGTATCAAAACACATACTTGAAATCTTATTTACTTTTTTGAGTATTTTCAAGAGAATCCATGTCTAGAGGGTAAGTTTGATGTTCAAAAAATTGGATTATGTTTTTATACCATGGGCTTTATTGAATAGTGATAACATCAATGTGACAAATGAATCAATCATTTGGTTTGATATAAGTAGGTGGTTTTATTATTTGGATAAGAAATTGGGAATCATTAAGTACTTGATGAGGGTGAAATAGTGATTTTGATGAAGCAATAAAATTATCTATGGTATTTTGATCTCTTGGAATTGGTTCAATGGTAAAAGAAGAAAATTCTTTGGCAAGTGTGGTATCTATTTGATGATATGAAATTAAATTTTCAAATTTTCATTGATAATCATGATTAACCTAGTGGTAGATAAGTTATGAGTCACCCAAATCATGTAGATATGTGATTTATAAGTCGAGTGTTGATTTCATGCATAATATTAGAGTTTCATATTTGGCCTTGTTATTAGTTACATCAAAAGTTAATAGAAATTCCAGATGTATTACCTTACCATGTGAGTTCATTAGAATACATCCTACCCCAAATCCTTCAAGAAATTTTACAATATCAAAGTAGAGTGTCTAGATGTCTTCATGTAGATCAATGGTAACTTTAGGTAGTTATTTAATAACTAATTTAGGTTTATTGGTATCAGGAGTGATATTAGTATCATATTGATTATTTTATTCTAGATTAGTAGTGAAATTATGAAAATAATATTTGAGAGAGATATCTTGTTTAATAACTTCAATATAAAGAATTTTTTCATCAAGGAGATTATCTTGAAGGTGATTTGTAGCTAGTAGAGGTGTCATCATAAGTTGGTCGGTGATGACTAGTCTTTTGATAGATTTTTGTGTTCAAATTCCATCAAGAGGACCATCCATTTTATAATTATATCACTAGGTAATAATGTTTTAGAGAAGAAATGATGAAGCATATCAGATTTAATAATGACATAAGTGGTATAATAGAACATATGATGATCTAGCTTTTCATTTGTAAAATATATATTAATGCAATCACATTCTACTTTGGTATAACATTTTTTGTAATCAATGAGTTTATAACTGATGTAATAAATAACATACTTTATACCAGTATCATCTTATTGGGAAAACATTACCTCAACTAATATAGGTGTAGAGGAGATATAAAAGATTAAGGGATGGTAATTTGAAAGTGATCGAAGAGTAAGAGGATGGAGCAAAGATTCTTTCATGTTATCAAAAGATTTTTGGAATGAATTTTTCCATTCTAAAGAATTGCCATTTTTAGAAGGGAATTGATAAAGTATATATGATAAGCCATTTCTTGGATGAACCATTGAATTTTACCAAGTTTCCCAAGGAAAATGTGTATGTTAGGAATGGATTGAGGAATAGGCATGTTTTTATGATAGCATTTATTTTGGTTAAATCAAAATCAATGCCTCGAATAGAGACTAAGAACCCTAAAAGTTTACTAGATGTAACTATAAATACACATTTGTATGAGTTAAGTCTAACTTTATATTTGATTAGTTGATAAAAAATGAAAGCTGTATTAGTGAGGTGCATAGTACAAATTTTATATTTGGCAATGAGATCATTTACTTAGGCTTCCAATATCTTACATATAATATCATGGAAGATATGGGTAATTGCATATTGATAGGTTATGTCAACATTTTTAAGACTGAAAGGCATTTTGATGTAGCAATAGATTCCCCATTCTATAGTAAATTTTGTTTTATGTTGGTATTCAGAGCTATGTGAATTTGGTTATATCCTAAGAAGTCATGCATAAGTGATAACATTTTATATATAATGGTGGAATAAAATATAAAATATATTAAAGGTAAGGATAAGTTATCTTTTAGACATGTTAAGTTTAGATTAATAAAATCAATGCATATACAAATGACCATGGTGATGTTTTTATGAATGGGAATAATGTTTGATACCCATTCTAAGTAGTCAATAAGTTTGATGAATTTTGCGTCCAAAATTTTATTGAGTTGTTTGTGACATAAGGTATAAATTTCATGTGATTTTTTTTGTTATTTTTGTCTAATAGGTTTTTCATCTAGATAAGTGATGATATTAAGTATGACAATGTGATCATAAATACATGGCATATATTTATATTACCAAGCAACTCATCAAAGAATAAGATAAATTTATCATGCTCTATTGGGGTGAGTTCTTTAGAGACCATGATGGGTCAAGGACATGTTGGTGTATGTATTCTATTTTTGTGGTTTATTCAATGAACATAACATGTCCATTTTGGAAATGATATGGAGCATGAGGAAGAGAATAAATAGTATTTGTTTTAGGATCCACACTGGTAATGAAATTATTAAAACAAGGAGCTTTTCATGTGAAGTTTCCAAGTTTATGATGTTTTTAGGGAAGTTGAGGTTCTCTAACATGGATTAGTTCAAGTATAGTTTCATAATTAGGGAGCATGTGTAACTATCCGTATTATTCAACATATACTTCAATATTAATGATTTATTACCGTTATGATCATATTCAAAATATATTTGACATACATCTGTGGCTTTAACATCTAAGGTAATTTTGGGTGTAGGTTCAATTTTAAGTTGAGTGGAGTCAATAGATTGGTGATATGTGTGTTAGGTTGTGTTTAAGATGGAGGTTCAATTATATTGAGGTTGGTAGTCTCAGTGGTGTTAATACCATCATGATAAGGAAGAGAAGTTGGTAGATTGTTTAGTTGTGTAGAAAGTGTAGAAGGGTCTAAATTTTCTAAATTTTATAGAGTTGAGATTTGTTCAAGTACCCACAAGGTTTCTAATAGTGGAGGATTAATGGGAGATACATGAACTTTAGGTTATTATTTAATATAAGTTGATATGTGAATGACATGGACATCACAGTTGAAGGCAATTATTTTGGCTAATGTCTATTGATAGTGTTTTACATCTAAGTCTTATGATTGAGCTTGGGCCATGACATAATTATCATCACATGAGTGATAAATAATGGATGAATTTATATTTAAGGGAGAATTAGATATGGATGTAACTATATCACTAAATTTTTTGGGATACACTGTTAAAGGTTATTGAAATAATTTGGCCTCTCCATACTCATCACATGTGAAATCACCTTCTGTGTAAAAAGATTCATGTGCATTACATGGAGGAAGAATTTTAGTGATATAATTAATTAGAGGTATGGTATGATCATGTGAAAGTAAAGAAGGAGGATGTTACTCTAAAATATAAGGAGGTAATTTAGTGTTATTACAAGTATTTTGTAAGTCATTAGGTTCATCATCATCAAAATCAGCAAGAGTGACCTATATATATGGATTCATGTTAACAAATTTAGGTGGAGGTGCACTATTAATACATGGAGTGGTTGGAAAATGATATTGGGGTTTGAGGTTTGGTATTTGTATACTCCATGGATTAGGATTGGCCTCATGTTTGTATAATTTTCCATTATGGATGAATTTAATACATTGACTACTCGAGGAGACAATATCCCTCAACAATGTGTCCATGAGCACCCTAGGACTATGTTGTAAGATAGTGGTAAATCAAGGACCATGAGCTTGGTATGTATTCTCTTGGGTCCAATACTAAGGGGGAACCCAATAAAACCAATTGGTTTTTGATTTTTATTATCAAATCCTTGACATATGAGACATGTTTATTTAAGGTGATCTTTGGTATATCTAATTTGTTGAAATTACCAAAGGGAGGTAACATTAATTATCAATCCTTAATTTACTAAGACATTTTGGATAAGGGTGTTATTAATTGAAATTTTAATGAATAAAGGTGGATCATCAAATTGAAAAAGAATTTAATCATTAATCATGTTTTATTCAATAAATTCTATGGAAGGTTTAGAATATGTATAAATAGTTTAAATAGTATTTACCTCTATAGGTGAAGGGTATTAGGTGGTTAATCCACATCAAGGGATGGTGGTTATTTAAAATATTATAATTATTTAATCAGGAAAATATGATGATATGAATAAGTACAAACTAAATCCATGAGGGGTATTTTACAAGGCATTGAATTGCATTCTTATAATAAATTCCAATGTGATTTAGAAGATAAAGAACTAACATGAGGTTTATGAGGTATAATGTTTTATGTAATAATAGAAGTATATTAAGGTTCTAGTTGTGGGAATGTTTCCTCATTTGGTTAATAAGGTATGGTAGTGGTATTTGTGGTGTTATTAAGTAATTGTTCTTCAATTGAAGGTTTTTTAGGTTTAATGATATGATCTTTATGGGAAAGTTTGCATCTATAATTGACTTTGGCTGCATTCACATATTGAGAATTGGTATAATATTGGTTATAATTAGCATCACTTATACATATGCATTTGTTGGAATGTTATGATTTAGAAATAGAGAAATATTATTGAGGTTTAGATAATCATGATGACATATTTTGATCATAGCATCATTGTTGAAAACAATTCATGACATAAAATAAATAACAAATATTAGGAGCCTACAACATGTTTCATGATAATGACCCTCATCGGTATGAAACCAAAAAAAATTGGGATCATACCATTCAGGTGGAGCATTATGATGAGTGAAAGGTTTAAAGGGAGATAATAATTACTTTATTTATTGGATTGTTAATGGTGTATGATAAGAAAAGGGGTTATCCACTTTAACTACTCCTATTTTTGTTTGAGGAGGATTGATAGTAATTTCATTAGTGGAATTTTGGAAAGATCCCTTGAGGGATTTATGATTTGGATTAAATTATTTGATAAGAAAGTCTTGTATTTTAGCTTGATCAATTGCATCATTTATATTATATGGAGAAATTTTTTAAACCTTATATTGAAGTGAGGGTGTTAAAGAAGTTATAAAGAGTTAAAATAAGTTATCACCAGTCATGTTATGATCAGCTTTGTGAGCCAAATATTTCCATCATTTAATGAAGTCATGAGCTGATTTAGAAGGGGATTGTTTAGCATTGATAAAATGACTAAGACAATTTTCATGAAGATCATTGTGTTGAAATTATTATACTAAAGGATTAACTAAATCCTCTAGTTTCCATATGTAATGTTTATGGAGTTGGTTATACCATTCTAATACATTTAATACAAATGTTTTGACTAGAAGTTTGGTGGTAGCAAAGGTATTTGTTTGAATCCACTCTTTGTAGAGGTCACCGAATGCTTTAATAAAAGATGTAGGGTCTTCAGTCCCATCATCTTTAATATTTGGAGAGATATTTACAACATCAATAAAAACAATGAAGGGGGATAAAGGTTCATTTTGAATATTTTGAAGAATCATGTTATGAATAAGGGGTTGAAGAATGATATTTATTGTGGCATATATAAGAGGCGGAGGGATAAAATTTTGGTTATTTTGAGTTAGGAGAATAGGATATTAATTATTAATGTTTAATAAATGATGTTTCATTTTCATCATTTGATAAGTATTGGATGTTTTCAAAATATTCATTTTTTGAACTATTTTTACAATAATTTGGTTGGTGTCAATTGTTGGATTTGGATTATTAGTGATTAAAGATGGTAATATTTGACTTCTGAGTTGTGAATGAATGATTGAAATTAAATGCAAGACCATGAAAGGTGGATTTTTAGTGTTGGTAGGAATAATTCCATATATTGGTATTAGGGGATGGGTTGTTGGGTGGAAGATAATTGGTGTTTAATATATTTTTGATAAGGTTATTGGTTAAGCTTATGTTAATTACCCCCATAGTGTAATAAGATAATTTAGAGAGAGAAGTGTGAAATGGATTTGATATATTGTTATCATCATTTTGGCTAATTTGAATATATTTTGATCTAGAGATGAAGGTTGAGATAAGTTACACCAAGAGTGAGTATCCTCTTAGGTAACAAAGGTGGGAAGGAAAGAATAACTCATAGTATATAAATGGATTAAGGTTGTTAAAAAAGATTATGATAGGTGATTTCATGATGTTTGAAATGATCATCTAAGAATAAGTATAAAAGGTGATATATTGGATAAAAGTTGGCTAAGTACTAAACTAGATCAAATAAGCAATATTTTAGGACAAATAACTAAATCAACCAAGTGGTACATGGTCAACTACATTTGGAAGGAAGATGAACAAAATATCCAGGAAAGGACATAGTCAAATGGGTCAATTATGTTCTATAGGGAGGGGACTAGATAAAATTTGGTGAGATACATAATTAGATAGGTCAACTATGTTTTGAAGGTGAACATAATAGATAATCTATAAGAGATTAGGTTAAATAGAATGACTATTCTATGATGGAAAGAAGACTGGCCTATGAGAGACTGGGTCAGATAGAATGACTATGTTCTATAGAAAGGAAAAATATAGGAGACACATTCAAGTGGGTTAACTATGTTTTTAGGGTAGAGATAGGTTTTACCAGTTATGACTATGGATGCTCTAGTGTTAATTAGTATAGAAATTGAAATAAACATAGACAACTAGGTCAACCTAGTCAATCTAGTTATAACACACAACACAAACCTTGTACTAACACTATCTAATGCAAGTTTTGAAATACATTTACAATTGACAAATAACAAGCAATAATGCTAAAAATATAAATGCTAATATATGCTATCATTTTTTAATATTTTAAATTATAGATTTAAAAAGAAATGTGATAGGGTATTTGGCTTTACATATGAACTAAAAAGAGCTAAGATAAAGTTAGTTTTAGGTTGTTAAGGTTGAAAGGGATCTATATTGGTGAGGGTAATGGCTTGGTATTGGGGCCTACCCCATCACTTCACAATCCCACAGTGATAAGGGTGTCAGGGCCTTTACCAATATATACCATTAACCATGTATTCATAATTGAACTAAAAACCAAGTCAACTTCCCCACTTATGATGAAATCTAATTAGGTATACCTTGCGTAGAATTGTTTAATGATTTTTTATATTTTATGATTTGGTAGTGTGTGAATAAAAGAAAAATAATGTGACTAGATTGATAAATTAAAATTTCCTAGTTATACCATTTGTGCTACTCTAGGCAAGTAAGAAATAAAAGTGAAATATGAATTAATTACTACTAATGTAAGTTAATTCATTTTGCTTAAATAATACTGCATTGATTGGGTTGACTAATTATACAAACGGAAAAAAATAGAATTGACTTTATTGATTATGTATGTTGAAGAAAAGGCCAAAAAACATAGTCGAACAAGTTTACCGAGTCTAATGGCAAGAATAAAATACATAACTAAGTTGATCTAGTTGAGTTAGTTTACTATAGGGTTATAGTTTTATAGAATTGAAAACTATGAAAATTAGCATTGAAATGAATAAAATAAATAAGTTGGTTAGAATCAACTTGATATTTGATAATGTTGATTTGTTGTTTTTATACTATGTCATCTAGATGAATCTTTTTAACTTGCTAATAGAATCGACTAAATTTGAAAACCTGTATGAAAAAATTAAACTATATCAATTGGATTGATGTAATTATCTATAATTGAATATGACCTACACTAATCCAAATAGAGTTGGTCAGATCGACTGTGTTAAAACCCATGCACATAATGTTAGACAGGGTCAATATAGTTGATCTAATAATATGAAAATGAACCAAATAAGAAATTAAAATAAATGAAAGTGTGAAATAAATTCTAAAATGGTTAGGTTCACTATAATGTATACAAGTGAAAGTGAAGTTAATCTAGAAATCAATCCTATCTTGGAGATTATAAATCAAACTAGCCATTCCACTTGTTGGTATATTTAGACAATTGTGTTCATGACTAATATGGATATTATAGACCTAAATAAGGGGTATCTTACCATATTATATCATTATAAAGGGTTAAAAATCCTCTAGTCGAGTAATACCACATAAAGTCCCTAGCTAGGTCCTATGGTTTATATCAAAGTAAAGTAAATCTAATCTAGTGTTAACTAAATCTTGTGGAAAAAATTGGGGATAATAAACACAAATAATAAAAAAATAACTCTAATCAAGTCAATATAGAGGTAATCCTAATCATGGAAAAAAATAACTCTAATCAAGTCAATGTAGAGGTAATCCTAATCATGGAAAAATAAATACATTCATAAGACATTACACATGAAAATCTATCTACTAACAAAAGAGGAGTAAGAGTTAGGAATACTTACCTTGAAGACAAACCCATTGAGTCTCAATATCTTCCTTGGCCAATGGTTATTTATAATAGGTTGTTGTGATTTTTAAGGATAACAAAGTTAGGCTATATCTAGGATATAAGACTTCCCTTATGTATCCAAAATAATTTTCCCACAAAACAAGATTATTATCCAAAGGAAGAATGAAACCATAAGTAATAACTCCTCAAGTAGAATGGTAAATAAGTAGATAAAGAATTACCAATGAATGATTATATATAATTTAGTTGGGGTGAATGATGTGTTCATATATCTTGATCTAACCCTAAACCCTTCTAAAATTTTAGATGACACAGTCAGGCCAGTTAACCTTGTTATTTAGGAAATACAACAGTTAGGTCCCAGACTAAGTTGATTGGGATGTCTTAGTACTATAATGTGTTAAATTAATATAATATGTTAAAACCATTTGAATATTTTTATAGGATGGTGAAAAATAGTTTTGGCTTAGGTAGGGGCTATTTGAGGCAGTGATTTGCTTGTAAGGGTCTGTAAGGGAGGTGTCAAAGCTTAGATAAATGTATAAGGACTTGTGTTGGTTTTAAGTGGTGGTATGAGGAAAAAAAAAAATTCAAAGAACTAATGGTATACTCAACCCTTTTTTGGTACACCCTTTAAGGATTTCACTCAAAGAGATTAAGATTAGATGGGTTCCTACAAGAGAGAAAACATCAGTAATTGATAAAGTTTAAAAATACTATGTGTATGCAGATTCCATGAAATTCATTGTTACATCTATATTAGGATATAATTTAAATATTTAAATCATAATTATATTAATCCTAAACATGAACCAGAGGCACTATTAATATCAAATACTATAATTTATTTTCAAAATTTGATTATTTTTCAAAATTTGCTTGATTTTGAAAAAATAAACTAATTTTCATTTGCAAAATTACTTATTTATTATGTTTGAATAAGTCAAAATAAATAGATATATATTATTACCTTATAGGTATATCATCCATAAAAAATATGATTTTATTTGAAATAATAAAGCATAAGTGCTTAAAATGAATTAAACTTAACTTCTAAAGTTTACCTTTTCTCCTTCCCACATGGCTATAAATTTAAAATTGATATTAAAATCACAATATGTGATGAAATAATGTATAAAAATGGTATTTTAAATAATAATCACATCCAATAAGTTAATTAAGTGCTATACATAAGTAAATTGTAGGAAAATATAACTAAAATAATGTAATATGTAGTATAAAATAGGTATATACAACTAAAATAATGCAAGGTGCACCATGTAGAATCTCTAAAACATCTCAAGCATATTCAAAATATATTTTAATACCTAACATATTTTTTAGGACAAATACATGGATATTCTTAGCCAAATCATAGTCAAACAACCAATAAAACACTGCACATGTCTGGATTAACATATTGGCTGTCATAACACCTTTCCATATAGGATTATAATAGTTAAATTATATCAAAAACATCTTATTCAGATGAAAAATCTTAATTTTTATAAAATAATAATAATAAAACATCAAAAAATTAGAATAAAATGAGTTTGATTATATTTTTATTGAATAAAAAATGAAATTTACAACGAGGATGAATGGAGGAAAAAAAAGATTGATAAATCATATGCTCTGATACCAATGGCATGCTAAAAATAATGTGATGATAATAAAGATAATTTTGTGTAAACTAAATCAATATTCACATGAAATTAATGAATATATATTACAATATTTATATCCAAAAAAATGAAAATTCAATTCAACTTCCAAGAAGACTATTCAACTTTATAAATAGACCATTCATCTAACACTATGAGACAAAATCTCTCCTACAATTATCCTAGGATTATTTTACTATTATGTACAATAATATCATATCATTTTAAAGATTTAATTACTTATTAAGTATTTACATTATAGGTATATAATGTTTTACTTGAGAAACCATCTCTTTACCATCTACATACAATCCATGAAGTAAATATTAGAAATTATGTCATAGATGTTTGTGATATGAGATATTTCATACCAAAATTAATTCCTAATATATCATTCATTAGAACCAAACTATAAAATAACCTAGTTATTTATAGTGATAAAATTTTGATTTTTATTGTAAGACCTAAAATTAAACATTATTATAACACATATTCATACTGTAGTTCCTTTAATAGTAGTAAAGAACACAAAGTTGAACTACAAGTTTGAATAATAGAAGGATATATTTTAATCACTTAAACAAGTAGCTACACATTGTATGGTGAAACACATTATTTATTTTATCCATGGACTACCTCTACTTGATATCTCTTTATACCAAAATTATTTTTATATAATTAAGAGATCAAGAAGAAGAACCATTAACTCAAGGATAAAAGACATGTCAAACCAAACTCATATCCTTGTGGTAGTCTAATTTCATTTATGCCAAAGAAGGAAGACACATTAACATTGTACATAAACTATATAAATCTCAAAAATATATTAATGAATAATGTATATCCTATTAAAATAACTGAGGATTTACTAAACCATCTTTTTGGTGAAAAATTATTTAAAAACATTGATATTAAGTCTATCCATCATCATATTCTTGTTGAACTAATAAACATTTGGAAAACAACCTTCAATATTTGTTAGAGTGGTTGGTTATGCCCTTGAAATTTACTAATACACCTAATACATTCATAAATATAGTGAATTATATCCTTGGGACCTTCATTTTAGTCTATCTTCATGACATCCTAATATTAAATAAAATATGGGACAAAAGTCTATGCCATAGTGATGTTTAACCCTAAACAATATAAATTAAGGTTATCTAGGGTTAAAGTGGATAATGATAGCCTAAGGTATAAGGGTGATAAACTATCTCTATAGAAGGATAATTAGATTCTAAACTCAGATATAACATATGTTGAATATATTCAATTGAGCTAGGCTAAAAATAATAAGTAAAACTATGATAGATATGGAAATGACAAAGAAGTAATGTACTTATTTGGTTCTGATGATAACATAGTTTTTGATCTAGAATAGGGGAATAAAACTTGAAGAGGGTTCTAAAATAGCAAATAAATTATAAATTAAGTGCCTTTATAGCTAAATACACTAGTTTTAGCCTTAGATGGTTGTGTCAATGCTAAATTTTAAAAATGACATAAGTGTTGTATACAAAATAGCTATTAGAAAAGGATTTGATCACCTAAATGCTTCTATATATGTCTTAAACTTCACTCTACTACATTAAAATTTGGGTTATGGACTATTTATCCTCTTGAAATTAAAAAACCCTAAACCTTCATCTTTATAGTGACCTTGGAGAAAAATGGGTTAGTGGGCATGCAATGTCAAGTTGACTACAAAAACCCCTTTGTCAATGAGTGTCTTCTACATTTCTAATACTTTGTAGAGGGCCTCAAACTAAAGTAGTTTTTCCCTACATGTTGGATTGTGTATGGATCATGAAATATGTGGAATGTAAGTATAATAGTGTCCTATCTTGTAACTTGGAAAATTGGGATATTAGGCTATTTCTTCAGTACTTCATAATTGTCTATGTGTTGTCCCTATGACTAGTATGAAAATAGGAGAAAATATGGAAGTTTTGATTTATTGAGTGCTTAATTGGATGCCTTAATAAGTTACTATAGGTATTTTATAGGTATATTCTTGGTGAGGAATGAATGAAGGTTGATCTTGTATTTATATCAATCCCTTTGGAGAACTAACTCACATTAAATCATTTAGGTTGACCATTAGTATACATTTCATTGGAAAATTAGATGACTTTAGGGAATTAGACAATTGCATTAGAGTAGGACACCTAAATCGATGTAGGTATTTGTCTTGGATGCTAATGTATAGAGAATAGGAAAGTAACTATAGAATCAAAACTTTTAGAGGTGGAAGATATGAATTTTTTAAGCATATAGGCAAGATAACAGGTCTTGGTCATCAACATACGACTGGTCAGAGTAAGAGATAGGCCAAGTGGCATAAGACAGAGTATATGTGATAATGATGAAAATGGTAAAGTTTAATACCTAAGAGGAATAAATAGGGTCTAATTTTGACAAGTTTACAAGATCAAGGTGCTATATAATCCATAAATATCATCTATGTTTCCCTTTTTTAATATAGTACTAAAATTGTTTGTTTAAAGGTGAAGAAATACATACTTGGGTGTGTATAACACACCTTGAATTTATTTGAGTCTAAGTTGAGTGATATTTTTGTGATTTAACTAAAACCAACATCATGTTAAAATATAATTAGTGCATATAATCTAAAATTAAAATTATTAAAATTATTGAAATTGAGAGAGCAAGATATATAAGTATACTTGTGTATCGATGTAACTACCTTGTTTATTGGTAGGTTTATTTGAAAATATATATCATTTTAAGGCTCTAAAATTGATATTAACACACACACACACACACAGAGACACACACACACACACACACACACACACACACACACACACAGAGAGAGAGAGAGAGAGAGAGAGAGAGAGAGAGAGAGAGAGAGAGAGAGAGAGAGAGAGAGAGAGAGAGAGAGAGAGAGAGAGAGAGAGAGAGAGAGAGAGAGAGAGAGAGAGAGACATATCTAGAAAGTGCATATATATAAGGAGTTAGAGAAAAAGGGATATTGGAAGACACATACCCCCAACCTTGGATAAAATTTGAGTTGATACCCAACAGTTGATATTATCTCGACTGTGCAACCCAACCATAATTATAACATGGTGAGCATGAGTGAACAAAGTCAAATAATACTATAAAATTGGTAAATTTTTATGATAAAATCAATTCTAACTTTAAAATGAGCAATATTGAGTGATTTAATCACCTTAACCATACCAAAAGTGAACTAACTACTAAAGTAAATTGGCTCAATACAGTTCGTAAAAGTCTATCCTAGTGGGTGATGATAGTCCCTAAGAGTGTTTTTAAAATCTAAAACTGATTTGGATTTTACAACATTAGGCACACATTGCATATCATATTTACCTTAGATATGTCTCATGATAAAACTATTTATAACAATGGTACCAATATATAAAATTCTACCAAAACTATGAATATGAATTATATAACTATGTATTTTGGCCAATTCAAAAATTATGAAAATATGGATGACATTATTATAAATCTTTCCCCAACTATATATGGATAAATATGAAAACCTATATAAGTTATAATGTGGAGGACATGTTTCAAAAACATGTCCCCATTGAGTCTAGGTGTGCCAAATACTGAATAAGTGTGGAAAACATGCTTCTAAAGCATGCCCCAACTAAATATAAAACATTGTGCCAAATATAAATAAGTGTGGAGAACATGATTACAAAACATGAACCTATTGAATATAAAAAATATGAATTTATGGAATCCATGCCTGTATGACATACCCACACTAAATCTAAAAATTGATATAAGTGACAAATACTAAATAAGTGTGGAAAACATGCTTCCATAACATGCCCCCACTAGATCGAAAAACTATGCAAAATTTGAATAACATGCATATATGAAATTCCATCACTAATATTACCCCACTTTTAGGTGAAGGAAGAATATAAACTGGTAGTTATCTCACCTCAAAAGGATAAAACAACTATATAAATTGTGAATAAAACATTATATCATATAGAAGAACATGTCTAGGAAAATGTAGCATTGAAGTGCATAGAATAATGTGATCACATAAAGGCATAAAATACATGATAATTATCATGTAAACATATATATATTAATAATAAAATATCAATAAGAAAATAAGTACACACACAAGAACACTCAAAATAAAATCAGCATACAATCATCTTAGGAGACTGCAGATAAGGGGCATGTTCAAATGCTGCACAATCAAAGGGACATGAATTAGTCAAATATCCATAAAATTAAGGATGAAATATTGAAAGTTATATAAAATAAATAATGACATATTTAAATTTCAAATAAATCATACATAGGCATGGGGGCCACAAACAAAAGAGCATATTCAAATGTTCAAAAAATCAAAACAATAGAAAGGGAAGGCACTTGAAGTAGTGCATAAAATAAAGCATAAATAACCATCATAAACATATCATAGTACCCCATGGATCAAATGTTTTATAAAAAAAAATAAAGTGTATATCATATCAATTAATCTATGAAATATATAATCATGGATAAAGGCATGTGGAAGTACATATAATCTCAAAACATGATAATTAAATATAATCATTGAACCATATCAACTATGAGAATCAAGATTAAATAAGTGTATATCCCTAATGCCATTATGACATGAGTAGAAGGAAGTATCAACATATTAAATAGGAATAGATCATGTATCTGTGTATTCTTGTATCACACTCAATTGTAAGTGTGACACACATGTGCATGTAAGAGTAACTAATATACCATCCATTAACATGGAACTAACACATAGATGCCAAAGAGCTAATACAATATGTAGGTGCTGAAAATGTTTTTTATTTTTGAGTGTTTTATATTTTTTGTATTTTTATAGTATGTGAAGGGGAAATATCATCCTATGATCCCATCCAAATAATGGTCATATATATCTCCCCACTCGGAACCTAGTGCAAGGTATTTGTGGTACTACCAAGGAGCATGTGTAGGTGTAATATTTTTCACTATAGTGTTTATGATGATATATGTACATATAATATGAATATAAGGTTATGAAGTATAAATATAAATAATAAGCCTTCATTAAACTCATCTTTATGTGCTTTATTGTTTCTTTGGAATAACAATAGTAGAAACATGTTTATGTGTTATGGATGTCTGAATATGGCATGTAGTATAAAATATTTAAATTTAATGAAACTTGAAATATAGTGGTAATTAATTAATTAAAATATGAAATTAAATATATATTTAAATAATCAATCTTGATTATAATGATAATGTGGTATGAAAGTATTGGTTTTGATTTTATCATTGATCCTAAAGTATCTGTAGAAATACCTTGGGAATCAATATGTATCTATTTAGGTACGCACATCCACTATGTAGGATCATCACCTTTGCATGTTCCTATATTAAGGACCTAATAAACTAATGGTTTATTTTTAGGATAAATTTGGGAGTGATCAATCCTGATAGAGAGTACACTACGAGAAGGACTTTTACTAGTGGTCATCTTTTGTAAAGGTAAGTGAACCATGTGTTCCTCAAAATGAGCAACATGAGATGGATCAACACTATTAAATGATCATATATGAGAATTATGTGGAATATATATATATATATATATATATATATGTATTTTTTATATAAAATAATTCCCTAATAAACTAATTATGTAAGCTTTTACTAAAGAGTAAAACACTCATTATCTATGTGTCTGTTACTACCATGGTAAGTGCAAAATTATTGTCTTTCTACCTTTTCAAATCAATGTGGTGGATAATGTGAATTAGGATGAAGTGTTATCATTAATTTTTTTAATAATTTGCATAATATATCAGATGATATATCATGGCACCAATAAAACTAAAGAGGCCTTCATTTTATAGAGGTATATGGTATAAATGTGGGAGATACTCTATAAGCATGTTCCTTTCATTTGTTCAACACATTTATTATTTATTCTTTGACATATATTGTTTGTTATAAAAAATGTGTTTGAATTTATTCCTATTATTTTGTAACTTGTTTATATTCCTTGGAAACATGATTCTTTTCATGCATAGTTTTTGATGAAGAGATAAGCAAATTGGTTTGAGTATTCATTAGATCGCATGTATATTTTTTCACATCCCAATACAAGGTCTCAAATGAAGTAAAGGGATTATATAATGCTATTTATCTGAGTGGATAAATAAGACCTATAATAAACATAAATTATAGCTCCAAATATGAAGGTGTATAATTTAAGGAATACAAAGAATCCTTAAATCAAATAACATAGTCTTATATAGACTCATTTTCTATTTGTGTTAATGCTTGAAAATGTTCTAGTGGTAAATTAGGTAAGGTATAACAATGAAAATGTGATATAAATACATCTTCAAATTTTTAAAGGTTTATAAATAACCATGTAGAATACTATAAAATCAATCAATATCCCCTTGGGTTAAGATGTGATGAAAATCCTTTAAGAGTAAGCTACCATTTTGGGCCCATTGTTCATAGGATGAATATCAAAATCCCATTAACCATAAAAATAGGATAACTTAGGCATAATAAAATTTGAAGTGTAAGGATTCTCAAATACATCCTTAGTAATAGGTTGCTTTTATAATATATTTTCTTCAAAAATAGCCTCATGAGAATAAATTTACAGCTTAAGAGTGTTGACTTGTTGCAAATATCCCATGGTAGTCATAATAGATAACATATCATAAGAAGAGGTTGAATATTTTGATAGAATCTATAAATTACCATGCACACATAACATAAGAATAATCATATATTTTACACTATCAAGGGGAGGATCATCATATGGTTTTACAAAATTTGTATAGGGGCATCCATGGTTAAAGAGGTGATTATATCATTTGGAAAGCATGAAATTTGGTATTATTGCCATTACAAGGTGGTATGGTATTTAAAATCTTGTGAATTTAAACAAGAGTAGAGGAAAAAACTTCATTTTTAAACATTTAGTCTTTTGTATCAAAAAATGTAAAGGAGGGAAGAAAATAAACCTTCCATATTTAAATTCAACATTATGAGAAGGAAGAATAAAACTTTCACTTTCAATTTTACTTTTTAAATGAGGGAGAGAAGATGCAAAGCTAGTTTTTATTTTATTTGACATAAATGACTTGATCTTTGAAAAATATACATGAAATATACTTGGGAATTTATTTGTGTCCCAAAAAAAATGCACATTTTGTGGTCATTCCTTATGAATCATATTCACTCTAATTTTTTATTCAATCAATAAGATGGAAGACATAGGAGATACATTTTGTTGACCAAAAATTAGAAGGGGAGAATAGATTTGACTATTTTTATTTGAATCACCTAGATAAGGAATATAATTTTTTACATGCACACTATTTGAAGAAGAAATAACAACTTGATTTCATCAACATTTACATCATGAGAGATAAAGGAGGAACATTAAACTTCATTGACATTTATGTCAATGGAAAGGGAAGAATCACAATCACTTTTTAAGTAACTAAAGAATGTATGCATGAAACATTTTGCATTTTTATTAATAATATTTTGGCAAAGGATTAAAATGCACCTTTGTTAACTCTTAAACCCTAACAAGTCTATATTTTGGTTATATAGAATTAAATGGGATAGAGTTAGCCTAACATATAGGGGCGATAAACTATCTCTATATTAGGCTAATTAGATGATAAACTTAGATATAACATCCGTTGAATTCATTAAATTGAGACAGGGTAAAAATAGTAAGTAAAACTACACTAGTTATGGAAATGATAGAGAAGTAATGTACTTAGCTATTTATGATGTTAACATAGTTATAGATATTAAACAAGTAAAAAGTAGATTGGAATAAGGTTCTAAATTAGTCACCAGATTATAGATTAAGTTCCTATGGAGCTATAAACACTAGCAGGTACCTTGGATGATTGCATCAATTCTACCATTTGAGCCTAACAAAGGTGTCTTATATAAAATACCTACTAGAAAATGATGTAACTACTTGGATACTTCTATGTTTATCTTCACCTTCACTCTAGTGCATTCATATATGGGTTATAGATAGTTGCTCCTCATGAAAACTTAAAACCTTATTTATTCATGTTCATAGTGACCTTAGGGAAAAATGGGTTAGTGGGAACTCTATATCAAACTAACCTTGAAGACTTCTCTATCAATGATCATTGCCTGTATATCCAATACTCTGAAGAGGGCCTTATAATAATGTAGTTTTCCCCTATGTGTTGGCTTATGTGTGAATCATGCAATATGTCAAAAAAAATTATAATAACAACCTAGATTTTAACTTGTAAAATTAGGGTCTTAGGCTTCTACTTCAGTAATTTATACCTATGTATCTGTCACCCCTATGACTGAAATGAAAATAGGAGAAAATAGGGAATCTTTGCTTTATCAAGTACTTGATTGAATACTTTCATAAGTTACCTTAGGTCTTTTCTAGGGTATTCTAGGTGAGGAATGAATGAGGGTTGATATTGTATTTATATCAATCCATTTGGAGAAGTAAATCACATTAAAACATGTACATCAACCATTAAGATATTTTTCATTTGCAAATTAGATGACATAAGGGCACTGGACACTTGTATTAGAGAAGGACACCTACATTGATTCATGTGTGTATCTTATATGCTAGTGTCTATGGAATAGTAAAGTAGGTATAGTTTTAGAACTTGCATAGGTGGAAGATAAGAAGGTTTTAATCATTATGGGAAAGATAAAAAGTTTGGGTCATCAACATAAAATAGGTCACACCAAGAGATAGGATAAGTGATACAAGATAGAGTAGATTTGAGATTTATGAAAGTTGGAAAGGTTTAGAATTGAGAGCAACAACCAAGGTCTTATTTTTCCAAGTTTAAAATAATAAGGTGTTATATAATCCATAAATGTCATCTATAATTGAATAAGTGTTTCACACTTTGTGATAGCATAGGTTATATGCGAACATGGATAAATGGTCATTTTCCATATGGAAATTATAATATTTGGGATATTAGTAGATGTAAAAGGAGTACATGTGGACCTGACCAAGATATAACTCATCTAGGAATGGCAAACATAAGATATCTTGACATATCTTCATAGCTTCTTTGGATTATAAAGTCACTATATGATATTTTTACTTATTTTTTATCATGTGGATTTGCCTCTACACAAAACCACCAAAGACTATGATACATAAATATTCATTTTTTAGATGCATAAAAATAATAATTTGAATAACTAAAATGTAGACATTATTCTGGGTTTATACTTCCATTATATGATCAAAATAAACCATTTGAGATCGATACTGATGCATCTGATTATGCACTTAGAGTAAATCCTCACTCATCATGGTGAAATATTTTATTACCATAGTGAACCTTCATTACACTAATAAAAAATACCCAAAATATGATCATGAGTTTTATGCCATTTTTTAGGCATGTAATAAATAGAATCATTATATCTTTGAAAATGAAACTATGGTCCACAAAAATCATTTTTTTCAAATTTTGAAAACATAAAAAATGTTACAAAAAGAGTATCATAAAAAATGGTCTTCTTGACTTTAATTATTTTGAGCCAATCACTAATTCAAGGTCTTGTTTATATCCTTGATGCATGTTGACATGAAATCAACACATGTTTAAAATTATATCCATATGACATGGAATTTATAACAATCTATCAGAAGATTCTTTACATGTTAATTATATTATAGAATTATATTTTCAATAAAGACTTCTATATCATATTGGGAACTTACGCATATATTATGAGCCAAAGAAATAAAAAATAATATATGAGGCTCATTTAACAAATGTTACATAATATTTCAAAGTTGAAAAAACCCTTATACTATTACAAAAGTAATTATTTTAGAAATATATAAAATGTAGTTAAATTAATTCACTAATAAATTAAAATCATAATAATATATCACAATATGAATAAGATAAAATTAGAATACATGAATAAATGATGAACCACTTTGAGGGATAAACCTCAAAACTCTTATAATACGAGTAGAATTAACAATATGATGATCAAACACTAACCACAACATCCTATATAAACCATAGTTATGTTATGGAAATACCTAGGCCATACCCACAACTAATATTCAGTTAAATATATTGTCATATAAATTAATTAAAGGTTATTATAGACAAAAATCAGCCACACATATTCAAATACACACTATAGGGTAAGGGTGTAGCATGCACCCCCTTCTAACAAGAATTGTCCTCATCATTGACAATCACAAGATGGTTCAGTATGAATCATTAATCCTTCCATGTCATAGCCTCTCTCAGTAGATTATTTAACTTGATAAGAGACTCAATGATCACCCTCATATGAATCTTATTGAATCAATTATCCTATTCCATCAATTTAGGAAAATATCTTCTAGTTTCAAGATGATTCTTCCTTATTCATTAAGATTCAATAAGTCTATATGAGTGGGAACCTTATAGATAAAATATAAAACATAATAGGCCAAGATTTTAGCATATACCCCCTTCTATCAAGAATTGTCATCAACCTTGACAATCATTGGAAGGTTAAATATGAATTATTCATCCTCCCATGTCATATACTCTCTCAACATGTTATTCCACTTGATAATAGACTCAATGATCATACTTATATGTATCATCTAGAATAAATTTTGGAAAATATATTATGTTTTGAATATTAATCTTGATTATTCATTAAGCTTCATTAATTTTTTTTAGATGGGAACCTTCTAGATAAAATCAAAAACATTGATGATTGGGTGTATTTTTGTTGATTGAGGAAACTCATATTGAATGTGTATTGACTAATTGAATTTGTTGTTATACCTTCAAGAAATATTTTTTATATGGTGAATAGTAATAATAAAATTATCTAAATCTCTTTTTATAAGAAGTGTCTTTTTTGTATGGCTTCTGTCTTAGCATATCCTCAATAATAGTTGATTATTATTCCACTCTTTCCTTAAAACATGATGGTATTTACAAATGACTATTTTTATTACAATAGAAATAATTTTTTTCAATCCATGTTGATCCCTTAATGATAATGGTTTTAATTTTATAAGATATTATCATCTATGGTGACTTTTCATACACCTCTCTCAACTCAAACCTCTTTCCTTTAGAATGAAAATACATGAACATTTTCTCAAAATTTCATCTCAATCATGCCCAAGGTTGTGAGACATTAGACTCCAAATCAAATATTGGCTTCTCCCATGAGAATGGAAAACATAGGTATTTTCAATATGTATTCACCCATAGTGATTATAATACTATGGATTTTTCTTGAATAATTAATACTACCTCCATCTCAAATCATGACCTAGTTTTTGAAATGGATAAAAAAATGAGTTAAAACATGAAACCAACTTAACATTGATGGACTTATAAGTAATTTTTTAGTAAATAAATAGGGATACCTTTTTTTTATATTAAAAAAATACTTCATTGAGATTTTTTATATTTTTAACACTTGATATCACATGAAAAGAGATGGTTGGTTGGAAATCACCAGAATCTAGATCATAAAAAACCTATAAATAATTTTATTTTTCCTCTTCTTCTCCATTGATACCCTTAATGTAAAAATAAATAAAATAATAATTAATTTTTTTTGGCACATTTATGTTCTCGACTACATTTGGTTTCATAATTAAAATATAAATTTTTTTGTTCTTTATTTAAAAAAAATTGGGCATTAATTTTACTAAAGACAATGGTGGTGTGGACATGATAATATCTCTACTTCTAGTGACTACATGTTTACTAGTATCCAATAATTTTTCTCTTCCATACTCACCATGATAATAGAATTAAAAATATTAATCATAGTAAATAGTCATACCTCATGATCAATTTAGTCCTTGAGATTTCTAAGAAATAAATTATTTATATTCTCATCCATAATCATATCCATGTAAAAGGATAGGTTCTAAAATTGATGATTATAATCCTTGATCAATAAATTTTGCCTCATTTTTTCCAATTGTTTGAAAAACTTATGCATCAAAATATTATTATATTTTATTTGTATCTCCTCTGTAAAAACTAACCAAGTGACATTGAGATCCTTCTTATTTTGAATACATAAACATCAATGTCAAATTTATCATGCAAATATATATATATATATATATATATATATATATATATATATAAGGATGCCATGGTAAGCTTATACCCACATGGGATATAATGTAGATTAAAAAATTATATTTAGTTGATCTATTTGAGCAGATCCTTTCCATTGAGATTATGCATCTACACCTTTGGTATCAAGTTAAAAGGCATTTAATTAGTGTTATCTATGGAATGAAGTTTTTTAATATTTAAAAAAAAATGTTGTTATCCCTTAGATCAACCTTTACTTGGTTATGATATTAAAAACATTGATGGAAGTCATGATAGAGGATAGTTCTCTAATCATGTCATTGCACATATTCTAACATCTCATTTCATTTCATTGCATACACCCTCCACATCTCATTTTATTTATTTGAAAATATTCTACAATTCAAACTCTATGTTGTACATAATACCATCAATATCATCAATTGAAGAATAATACATCTCCCACATAATCTAACTCTAAATCTATCTCTTTTTTAATGAGTTTTACCTAGTGTAACTTATTTATATTCTAGTGGCCTATAATTTTTTAATACTATATACCTACTAATTTTAAATAATATATACCCACTAATTTTTATGAGCTTTCTCAAAATGTAAAAAATCATAAAAAACTCAAAATAGTAGCTTGTAGAGGAAATTTATGAAAAACACTAAAATCATAACTCAGTAAAAATGATCATCAGACCATAACTATTCTAATACAATATCGTTGAATTATTATCCAAATGTCAAAATATAATTTCATAAAAAACAAAATGGTTTGTAAGATTTAAATGATTCTCCAAAATTAGGGTTTTACTCACACATTTTCCCAAATCGAAGCTCTTCTACAACTTGTAATGAAATTGATTCATAAATAAAGTATAATAACATCAATATATCATAATATGGCTGAAATAAAATAAAATAATTGAATAAATGATGAGGTAACTTAAGGGGGAAACCTCCACAAACTTATATTAGGAACAAAATTCACATCATAATGATCAAATAATAACCATTATCTCCTATATATAGCCTAATTATACTGTGAAAACACCATAGGCCAACCATAACACCAATATTAAGCTTAATATATTATAATATGACTTAATTAAGTTTTATTATATTCATAAGTTGGCCACACATATCCCAATACATGTTATATGTAAGGGCGTAAGATAAGATTAGATGTTATCAAATACATCAAATATTATACCACATGTATATTCTATAAACCAATTAATAAGAATCAAAAGAACCAAATTAATTGCATAACTCAAATATTAATCAGATATTGATTTCTCAGAAGGAAGATTCAATAGTCTCAAAGATAGAAGATAGGGCGAAGACATTATCAACTCAAGATTTGTAAAAATATCCATATCAATTTAAAATCCTAGAACAACTTCAAGAGGACCAAGAAAATTATTAGAATGATAATGAATCGAGAAATAAGATTTTAGGGAAAAAAGAGTATAATTTTTAAATTGATTGGTAGTTTATTACCTAAAATATTTCCAAGAGGGGAAGATATCTTCATAATAGATACCTTCAACCCCCAAACACAACATCAAAACCAAGTTCTATTCATCTATCACTACCAGAAGAGGGAACAAAGGTCATGTTATCTGTACACCTCCTAATTTTAGGAAATTAACCCAAAGAGAAGTTTTTAAAAAGATCACAGAGGTAGAAATTATATATGGAATTCAACCCACTCTTCCTTTCAAAGGAGGTAACCCTTCACCTTTTAGTTAATGATGCTAATATATTCTTAGAATATTAAAAGAATGTATAGTTACTATAAACAAAAAATATATATAGACTTTATAAGAAGTTTCAAACCTATTTTGGAAATTCAAAAATCTTAAATTTATGAAGCATTCTTTGAAAATCAAAAAATGCATATTGGAAGGATGATGAAGCTAATTGTTCAAGTTCAACAGGTGCATTAGGGGGTCTTATTACATTATAGGAAAATAATAAATTAGTTGGGGAGCCTTTTTACAAATCATCTAACCACTTAGAAATTATTTTCATAGATCTAGTAGATGGTAGGCAATGGATTTTTTTCTAACATTTATGCACCTAACTTATGTTGTTCACAAAAAATTATGGGATGATTTAAGATTCTTTAGAAATAATTGTAAGAATTTATCTTGGATTATGGTTAGAGATTTCAACTCTCCCCTATATCTAGGGGATACAAATGGAGGAAATCAATTTATTTTAGATATTATGGAGGATTTTTCTTCTCTTATTATAGATATTAATTTGCTAGATGTGGAATTAAAAGGGTCTAAATACACTTAGAGTAATAGGAGGTTGGGATAAAATCTAATACAATGCAAGTTGGATAGAATTTTCATTTCTATAGATTGGTTGGGTTATAAATATTTCATGTTAATGTCTCTACCTTGAGTAGGCTCATATCATAACACCTTGTAAATGAATATTGTGAAAAAAACTACTAAAGAAAATAGATGTCCATTTATAATGGAGCATATTTAGTTCACCCATCTAAAGATTCATGACAAAGTAATGGAATGGTGGTATCTGAGTGTGAATGGCATGACCATGTATTGGTTAGATGGAAAAAATAAGAATTTAAAGATAAAAATTAGACAATGGAATAAACACGTATTTGGAAATGTTATTATTAAAAAAAAATCTCTAAAATCTACAATTTCTATGATTTAGTCCTAAATAGAAAGTAATGGGTATTATATAGACACTAAAAATAAAGAAAAATAGTTACTTTGTATCACACAATTTTATTGAGAGAGGATAGTCAATGGAGAAAAAAATCAATAAATATTTTGCTCAAGGAGGGGGATAAGAACACTTTTTTTTTTCATATGTCCACTTTGAAACATAAAGCTCATAATTCAATCAAGGAAATAACAGATAGAGATGTAAAAATCACTTCTAATAAATATCTCATTAATCAAGAGAGTGTAAGCTTATTAAAAAAAAATTTCAAGAATGACTTTAAAATAAACATTAGATTTGAATAATTTTTTTGAATGTTATTTCAGAATTGGTAACCCAGGGAGATAATTTAGCTCTTATTGTAGCCACATCTAATGAAGATATTAAAATTTTCATTTCTAAAATGAACCTAGATAAAGCTCCAGGTCTAGATGGATTTCCAATTGCATTCCTTCAAAATTTCTAGGATATCATTGGAGATGATGTGGTTGATGTAGTTAATTAATTTATTGATTCTTCTCAGATGTTAAAAGACTATAATCACACCTTCCTTGTTTTGATTCCTAAGAAGGAAGGGGTTTTTAATTTTTTTGACTTCTATCAAATTAGTTTGTGTAATTCCATTTATAAGATAATTATTAAGCTATTCTCTTTAAGATTATATCCAATTATGGAAGCTATTATTGAGGCTCAAAAAGGAGGTTTGATCCCTAGTAGAAAAATCTAAGACATGATCATTATTGTCCACAAATATATACACTCTATGGATAAAATACAAAGTGTTAGAATGGTGATAAAATTAGACATGGCTAAGGCCTATGATAGATTATACTGGAGATTTTTACATAGAGTCATGAGATAATTTAATTTCCAAGACAAGTTCAATAAAATCATAAGGTCTTGTATCTCTACTTACATGTTTTTTGTTCTTGTAAATGGTGTGGCACAAAGTTTTTTCAAAAGTGGAAAAAGAGTGAGATAAGGAGATCCATTATCTCATTTCCTTTTCATCATCATGGCTAAATATTTGAGTAGATTTATTTCAAATATTGTGATAATTAGAGAGATAAAAGGTTTTAAACTAGAATAAGGATGTGGATCTAGAATCCCATTAATAATTTGTTGATGATACCATTCTTTTAGTGGAGGCATCCATTAAGGAATAATTTTTTTAAAAATAAACTATGATATGTATGAACAAGCTCCAAACCAAAAAGTAAATTTTAATAAAAGTTTAGTTTTCTTTAATAATTCAACTTTGGGAAGGCAAACTAGAATTGCTCAATTTTTGGGTTTCCAAATCAAATAAACCCTTACTCATATCTAGGCATGCCTCTCTTTAGCAATAAACTTCCTCATATGGCTTGGAATCCTTTGGTGAAAAGATTCCAAAGAAAGCTGGCTAGATGGAAAGGGAAGCTTTTATCTCAAGTGGGAAAATTATTACTTATCAAAAGTGTTTTTCAAAGTCTTTTGGTCTATCTTATTTCTATTTTTAGTTTGCTTGAGATCATAGAAGACAAGCTTAATAAAATCCAAACAAAATTTTTATGGGCAGGCACACAAGAGATAAATAGAACCCATTTGGTGGATTGGGAAATGGTTTGTATGGATAAAATTAAAAGATGTTTAGGCATTCAAATTATGAATTGGATGAAAAAATCTCTTCTTTCCAAATTTGTTTGGAGATTTCTCAAAATTAATAGTACTTGGGCTACTATTTTAATATTCAAATACCTAGATGGTAGAAATCATATATGTATTTTTTAAGATGAACAATTTGTTTAGGGGTATCACTATTGGAATTTTTAAAATTTGAATAAAGATGTTATCTCCTCAGGTTATTAATGAAAACTAGGAAATGGCATTCATGTTAATTTATGAAATATTTTTGGGTTTTAAACCATCCTCTAAATTCAATAAAACCATGGTAGTGCATTTAAAATCACATCCAAAACAAATATGGTAGTAAGGTATAAGATTATTGGTAGATTACAAAAGGTACTAGAAGTTGTAAAAGGTTGAGTATTGGTAATTTATATCAGGAAGATAATACTAATTTTGTTAACATAAATAATTTGTTGAGAATACATCATCTACTAGAAATCATCAATAAAGATTAGTTGGTTGGTAAATAATCCGTTGATGGACAATATCAAGTTAAATTTGGGTATAGTTTGGTGGTGACTCTTCCAAGAAATGCAATGAATATGGGATAGATTATGGGATAAGTACCTGATCCCAAAATTTAAATTTTTATATGGGTGGATGCTTATAATAAAGTGTTGTCTATGGATAATTTAAGGAAAAGAGGT